>JBBDHI010000015.1:22623063-22633724 GCA_037177115.1 Craterocephalus stercusmuscarum
TCACAACCCCAAATTCAGAGCACCGCTAATAAAAGACCATCTAATCATGTTTTTGACCACTGAAAATATTCTTCTTTTTTAAAGAAACGTGTAAGAAGTTGCATTAAAAGCAAGTATCCAGTTGCAAAGCTTAATCTTTTTAAAGTATAATCAAAATATCAAACTCCTCACAGCATGATTTAATATGAATTCATTAAATGTCATATAAATATAACCGTTATTCTCATTTTTCCAAGTCCCCCACTTTTATAGTCATATTTGCATCCAATGTTCCACAATGGAAGGAAAAAAAGTCATCATAGTACAAAATTTGGATGTTCATTTATTTAATTAAGAATATTATTTAGTAAAATAACAAGTGTCATCATCCAGTAAGATCAGAATGTGCCCAAAATGACAAGACACTCCAAAACAAACATCATATCTTTTAAAAGGGGAATTTTACATGGGTATCTGGAGTTCATTCAAACCTGAAACAATCTTATCACGTGTCTACAACACAATGCCAAAATAACCCTGATATTATATAACCTTAACATAATGAACAAGTTAGTGCAAGTTATACTGCCTGTTACTGATTAAACAATCCGATATCTCCACATGTATTTGGACAATGCTACACAGCAGATCATTGTGACTAAAAGAGTTCCTCCGCATATGTACACCACCGCAGATCCATCACCAACCGGAACCTGGAAACTCAAAGGACCGAGCTCCTGCAAGAAGCAAGATTTTTTATATAAGAAGGGGGAAAAAACAACAATGGATGGATTTTTAAAAGACTGAACAAAAACCACCTGATGACGTTGGACTTTAACCCATGAGCAGTTGCTTGAATTGGTGGCAGTGCATGGGGCATCCACAACAGTATGAGGCTCCAGTAAATTGAGCTGTGCACCTAGAGGGAAGAAACTGTTTTATAATGTGTTTCCAATTACTAATATCAGGGACCTTTTAAAGTAAAGGTGTTATTCAGATTTAATAAGATGAAGATCAAATCAGATTGAACACTTGCCAGCAAGTGTGCAGAAATTATTTAATTAGCATTATTATTTAAATTTGTCACTTCATCTTTATCTTTTCATATCATTAGGTGTTAAAACATATCTTCAAAACATAAGAATTTCTGTTGAACTGATAGCTGAGTATGGATTTCACCATAGCGTAGGCATAAATGTACATAACTATAAAATAAATATGACCTGCTTACATTTCTCCGTCCGCAGAAGCAACTCAGGATGTTCAATGTAGACAGATGTAAACGTTTCCCCAGCAAAAGAAGGCTCATGATAGCGCCCATGTACTGGAATTGTTACTTTTAGGATAGTGGGAGTTGGTCCAGTGTAGGAGGGATAAACATAGGTAAGAAATCCTGAAGTTTTGTGAGCGGGCAGCTCTAGGTCAATGGTCGAATCAAATAATATCTTAGAGAGATGAAGACAGAAATAGTTATAGACATACTCTGTTTTTATTGCTATCACATTATACACTGTGGCACGTTAAATACAATTGCTTGATAAGAATTTTTACCTGCCAGTCTCTTTTATCACTCATGGATGCGAGTTGATATGGATCTATGTAGACACCACTTGGCCATGTGTGAACCAGCAAGACTCTGACATCCCTGAGTGTGTCAGGTCTGAGCTCAACAGTGTTTATCAAATCTCTAAATCACAAAATACCACAATAAGATCATTTTAACTTTTTTCTTCTTTAAACAAATAATCTCCTAAATTAAATTTATGACCACATACCTATGAAAGCCCTTTTTGGTAAGCTCCACTGACACTGTAGAGGCTTCAAGAGCCTGTTTCAGGAGAACACAATGGTCCTGATTTTCAGGTTCGACTGCAAAAAATATGATAATAATGTAAAGAAAACAGTAGATAGTGTGCACCTTCAAAAAATATTTAAAGTGTATAATAAAAATCAGTCAAAAAAAGAAATGAGTTTGCAATAGTCCATTTGAACAATAAGACATCAATGACATTTTTAGAGAGAACATCACTCCGACAAACAGATTTCATGGCAAACAGCTGGTGGAGTCTAAGAACATTGCTTACCCTTATCGACCAAACAATGGCATGTCAATAAACAAGCCAACACACTGAACAGTACTAAATACATTAAAACCTCAGTGACAGACCCCGACAACGTAAACCCAACCTAGTTCAACACTGCTGTCACTTCTGTCAACTGTTTACGGAAAAGAACCTTTGAAAGACCCTTTTGTAGTTCTAGAGGAGCTGTGACTGTGCCTGCTTATAAATAGCAAGACATCAATGTTGTAAGATCCTCTGACACTAAATTTATATACGCAAACAGCTGTAGTTAGAATTATATTTTTACACAATGACTGTTATTGTAAATGTAACAACACGGTATTTGATTTTTGTTAAAAAATAGATACAGGCTTCGACGAAGAAGACTCTGGTACCAGTCTCCGCATAACGTAAAGTAGCGAAGCGACCAAGCAAGCGCCGCTTTTCAGAAGCAGCTTATTCCTGTGCATTTCTAACTTTAATTACACTTGGTCTTATAAAAATGAAAATAATACCAGTTTCCCACCCGTGAACTTCTAGAGGAGTACAGATCAAACAAGGTTTGCTGCATTTAATACCAAAGAAGATGCTTTTTGAGGCAAAGCGTTGCGGAGTGCAGTTCAGTCCTCCTTCCATAGTTGTATTGTACGTAAACACAGAAACAAAAGGGATGCGAAAAAGAATAATACCTGTTCGGAGCTTCACGAAATATTCTGGTAAGGTTGTTTATTTCCCATGCAAATTTAAATTTTCAGTTTTATGAGATGTTCCCATCAAAATACAAGTTTGAGGATCAACATAAGAGTATCCCTGCCCAACCCACATCTGTTACATGAATATGTTGGTCAGTTCTTATCACCAGGCTTAAAAGCAACACTAAACATTTGATAGATTTATCACATTGTTTGAAGTTCCCGGATGGTGGACTGAAACAGCCAGAATTAAATAAATACATTAATATAACATTGGTTCAATAAAACAAATTGATATGCCAATAAATTGTAAAATAAATATTTATTAAGAAACCTATGAAATGTGACATGAATGTAATTTTTTAGTCATCAACTGTTTCAGTATTGTGTTAATTGCCTTTTTTATTTGTCTCCATGCCATTTTCAGTTGTTTGATTTCAGTTATGTTTTCTCCTGCGTTATTGTTATGACTGTATTTATTCCTGTACTATTTTACTTTTCTATTTTCTTATCCTCAAAATGATTTCTTTATTTTTACTGTTATGACATTTTAATTCATTTATTTGATACTTTTTTTTAAAATCCAGTCATACTTGATCCTCATTATTTCTTCTATTGCATTTTCCTCTATTTATTTCTCCAAGCCTTTCTGATTCCTGTGTTTCTTTTTCCATTTGTTATTGCAATTCAGCCCCATTATGTAAATGGTGGGTGGTGTCAAGGGGCAGATCTTCTCTACACTGAGCAGGTTACAACTGTGCAGCCCAGCCTCTTTGGTTGTCTCATTTGCTTGTGGCTTCAGGAGGGAGAAAGAGTTTTTAAGTGGGTAGTGAAGTCACTGACAAAGTGGTTGCAGCCACTATAGAACTGGTTGTGGTCACCACAGAGTCTGTCAGTGACCAGTCTGAACTGACCTGAAGGACACAGCAACCTTTATGAACGATTCTGAGAAGCAGCAGGCTATTCTGGCAGTTTTTGGGACCTCACCCACTATATGATTTGGGTGCTGCTAGAGCTTTAGAACATGGGGTTGTCATTGCTTTGCTAACAGTAATGCCAGACATATTTAAGCTATTAAGACAGGCTGTGCTAGCTATTACCAAATTAGTTGGTATAAAGAATTACACTATGAACCCAGTTAATGCAAGTACAATCATTGTAATGTGTAGCTAGAATTGTAACCGCTGATACTGGAAGAACATCAGCCTTAACAACGCTTCACACACCTTTCTGGGTATATAGGCCCAGTAATTTTAATTCCTGATCTCCTCTCTTTACCTTCCAGACTGTAGCATGGCTGCTGAAAGACTGAAGAGCCACCCGAGGCACAGGGACTACTTAGAGGGAGTGCCCCTGAGCCAGGTTGAGAAGCTTCACATTATCTTGCGAGATCACTTGCAAGGGTTCAGCCTTGACCACAGCCTCGCCTCATTTCGCCTGGACCCTGAAGAAGACCTGAACAAACTGGAGGATGACGAGTTGGCTCGCAAGAAGGGCCAAATGGACACGCTGTTTGAGAAGAACCGAAGGCACAAAAATGATCCAGACTTTGTGTATGACGTGGAAGTGGATTTCACCAAGACTGAGCAGGACAAGTGCAGCTGGGATGATGAATCAGATGATGGTTTTTGAAACTCTGACTTAGACTGCACACCTACATCTAAACCGCAATCCTGCAAGTTTAGAGGTTTCCTTGTTTCAGCTCACTTGACTTACCTACCCCGATCTGAACAAATGACTGTACCCGATGCTGGGCGACATGACTCGAGATACAGTAAAGGATATACATTCTGACTGAATTTATTTTAAATTCTGGGTAGAAGCACAAGAGATAAAACAATCCACAATTCATTTACACTTGTGCTTAAAATTCAAAACTACAATAAAAAGGAAAAGTCATGCTGCATGATTAATAGTGAAAATTTATTTGTTATAAAATACTGAGTTTTTACAAAATACATAGACTTTGGTTTTTATATTTGTGGCTTACACATAAATGAATGATTCACAGTAAAATATGAAAGATGCTAATCCTATTAAATTATTTTTGAGTGTACACCAGTAACTAGACAACACAAATATATCTTTGGAAAAATGTGTCTATAAAATTTTGCATTATACAAAAGATATTTCCATATACGGTTTGAAGGGAGCTCCCAACATTTCCCCCAAAACAGACCTGGCAGACTGCCATTCAAAGCCACATATTTAGGAGAAATGAGAATCTTTTTCTCAAAAC
This sequence comes from Craterocephalus stercusmuscarum, assembly GCA_037177115.1. NCBI lineage: Eukaryota > Metazoa > Chordata > Actinopteri > Atheriniformes > Atherinidae > Craterocephalus > Craterocephalus stercusmuscarum. The sequence continues at coordinate 22,628,037 of JBBDHI010000015.1, forward strand.
TTAGCCTGTCATATCAAGCCTTTCAAGGGGCAGCATTTTTCATTTAAAGTGCTTAAATACCTCATTCAGCCGACAGGAGACACTGACCAAGCATTAGGACCATAGTACATTCAAAAATGTCGTTTGCTTTAGATAAAATTTGATCCAGGATGATTTTACATTACATTGCTAGTTTGGTTTGAGCTAATCAAAACGTTTAATTTAGAAGGAAAAAACAAAATCAGATCAGCTGCAGTCATTTAAACAGTGGTGATGTACGCCTTAAGGAGGTAGTAACAAAAAAAGGAAAAAAAAAAAAATCTGACACATAATTCATTTTAACATTTCAGTAAGGATTTGGGTGTTTAAATAGTAAATTCTCAGCAGGCTGTTCAAACATTTAAAAAGAGGAACTTTATAAAAACTGACATTTCAAGTATCCTAAAGCCACAAACCAGGATTTTCCAAGCTTGTTAGTTATGTATACATGTATATACACAGCTTATTATTTGAGAGGAGGGACCGGAGCGCACACATAATACACGTGAAATAATAACTTTAAAGCCTTTTTGACAGAAAAAGTTGTGCTAAAACGTAAATATGGATGCGGTGAAAGCAGTACGTGGGAATGATGGTGCCACAAATATAGCGTTACACCAAATCAAAATTAGGCCTTCAAAAAGGAAGCTGCGTAACCCACCATTTCAATAGAGAAATTTTAAGAGTATGTGTATATATATATATATATATATACACATATACATACACACACACTCCACTATTTAACAACATACAAAACATACATTAGGTAAGTATTTATGACACGAAATCTCATTTTTTCTTCCTGTCTTGAGTGCATCTTGGACAAAACCTGCCACCCCACCCCAGAAAAAGGAAAAAGAAAAAAGTTAAAACACAAAGGCTAATGAACATGTGTCGGAATTAATCTTTAGTGACTCATTTCCTTCTATATTCTGAATATTTGGAAAGTCTTACCATTTTCCTTTTGGTTTTGTGGCAAGATCAACACAAGCAAAGTGAAACCATTCAATAGGACACTGCAAGCAAGATTGAAGAGACAACGAAACAATGAGTCTTAAGGAATTTGTCTATTTAGTGAAAGAAACAGACAAAAAGAAGAATAAAAACCTACATCTGGGTTGTCACATCCAATCATCTCCCCGTATGACACCTGATGACAAAGGCAGTATGTAGGTTCATTGGGATCGACTGGCATGTCCAATACATCCGACGGTTGCATAGGCAGAAGAGCATCACTCAAGTCCGGACTGAAACACCAGCACAATACAAAAAGACATTACATTTGGAAAATGAGTGAACTGGCATCTAATGAACCCCATAATTTGACTGAATAATCAGCCTAAAGTTACCTGCTCTTCATCTTTTTCTTTCTGGGAGAATCTTCATCGGATCCTTTCCTTCCTCGTCCCCTGGATCCACGCTTCTCTCTCTGCCCTCGCAATTCACTCTCTATAAGGAAACGGTTTACATTAATAATCAGGCCTCAACATTAAGCTTTCCTTGCTCATTTTCCTCTTGGAAAAATCACGTTTTATATTCGCCCTTTAGACAATCATACTTGTCCAAAGTGGAAAATGAAGACCCAGCACAAAGCAGCATAGATGGCTTTCTGACGACTAACCATTACACAGCTTCCATAATCATATGTAAATGCCAATCAGTGTAAATGCATTAGAATTGATTTATCTTGCTCTGCTTCATAAATGTCAGTTCATTAAAATTATTATGCAGTGTCTAAGGACAAGTTGGTTCTCAACTTACTCTTCAGTCCCCTTCCATCTGTACTTTCATAGCCACTCAGTTCCAGTTTTTCCTTAAGCTCATTTTCGAACCGAGCCAGTTCTGCATCCAGCCTGCGGATGTGTTTGTCCACCTAATTTAAAGAATTTTATTACATGTTACAACCTGGTTTTAAATAAGTAACTCTTAAAATATCCTCTTAAAACAACAATAAAATGGAAACATTTGAAAGGTGACAGAAGAAACATTGGAGAAGTTGAAAAATATCACCAGAATTTCCAGACTGACCATTTCGTATGTCTGCATTGCAAGCTGGACTTTGTCATCGCTGAACTCTTTGCACTTGCTGTAGGCATTTTGAATCTTCTGCAGGTGTTCCACTCGTTGCTCTGAGGCTAGGTTCTTCACATTCGCGATGTACTCTTCAGCCAGTTTGTCAATCTCTCCTTTCTTTTCTGTTCAAACACATGATTATTGAAGTGCTGGATAAACACAAAATATGACAATATCTGAATATGTGGCACTATATATAACAGCAGATTAAAGATATAATTCCACAGTACCTACGTAAATGTAAAAAAGTGTAAACAGATAACGGTTTGAGTTTAATCCATTTAGCCTTTGGGTAATGTGATTAAAGATTTAATTTGATCACCTTCAGTCCTGTTGTCTAGGTCCCGCATCAATGTAAAGTTCCTCTGTAACTCGCATGGCAGGTTTTCAATACCTAAGAAGACAATTAATACAGCAACACATTAGTTCCTGACATATATCATAAGACTTAAGCAAGTTTTGAACTAAACTGGGGACAAGAATGGCAGAAGACCTCTGCTGGAGCTGACATTTCATAGTATTTGGTTTACATGTCCAACTTTATAGCTCATAACCTGACATGAGTGGTCACAGTAATAATACTAAGAGTTTCGTATGTAAGAAGTAAATATGGGAGCTTTGTGGAATAATGATGACAAGAAAATAACACTGATGCGCTCAATGTTTAATTGATTAGTTATATGTAACAAGAAGAAACATGGGTGGGCGAATAACATGAAAAGCTTAACCACATTAATTTAAAAGTCCAGATAGCCATTTAAAAAAAAAAGAGGCTTAAATTTGACGTCCAATTTGTAGAATTTGCATGCTGCGGAACATTCCACCAACACTTGTGTTATCACTTTGTAACCCTCTTATTTTGGCACAACTACGGGTTATAAACTCTGATTGACGTGGTCCAGCTTTAAGACAGCCCTCAATTCTTCACAATAACATGGACACATGATGCAATAGCAAAACATAGAAAATAAAAAAGGAAATAAAACAAACAAAAATAACTTTCCCCCGTATTTAGATCAGAGTTTGCAAAAGGGCGCATAATTGAACATTTCCAGTAACATCAGCAGCATGACGCACCTCCAACACCCCGCCCCGGCGCGTAAACGGTTACGGGAAACGCGGTTTTCAACAGGTTGCACATGTGAATTGCCTGCTGCTTTAATGAAATAACAAACTGTAAAAAAAAAACTATTCCATGTTTAAAATAGTTTAAATACTTGATTCTGCATTACATAATTAAAGCTAGTTGCAGCTTTCATATGTAGGGGTGTAGTGACTACTCATTCAGGGTAAGCTAGTGCACTAGAAGTGGTAAACTTTGTACTGTACGAGAACAACTCTTCCCTTTCACCTAACAGCGTACACAGCCCCATACTTACATATTCCCTTGTTGTAGTAAACCAGAAACTATTTCATGATGCTAATCAGTTAGCTAGCAGGCTAGTGACCTCAGAGCTTGCTCCTCTCTAACCAACCCGCACTGTTACTAGCCATCGAAGCGGGAAGTCCTCAATAAATTCTCAAACTAAATATCAACAAACCAAAGTTATTTTTTAAAAATGTTAAGAAAAGTACAGCGTAAACATAAACACTCACTGTCAAGATAATGCTCCAAATATATTGCCGTCGCCATTTCGAGTAACCTATTTAGCTTCTGCGTTGTTGCTGTCGCTTGCTCGGCTAGCGTTAGTTTGTTTTATGACACCCGGGTTGCCCGTCGGCTGGTAGTTTCAACATGTACAGTTTCCGGTGTCGTAGACGCGCACTCTTCCACTTCGTTTCTCCAGTGCATAAAAACTTGAATTATACATTGCATGAATTATTTGTGCCTGTGCAAGATTGTTACTTATAATTTTAATAAAATATTTCCTAACATGCCTATACAGGACCGGGTAAAAGAAGAAATAACCCAGAATGCATTTGTTAAAGTTAATCAACTAATTAACATTTAGAACCATTAACCATTAACTTATTCAACAGACAGCTACTTAAATTCCCAAAAGTACAACAGAAACGTGTAGGCTGGAAATCACATAATGAACCCACGGGGAAGAAGCCCACATTAACGAGCGCGCCCTCACTGCTTTGCTAGCACTTTCCAGCGCCGTCAGCTGATCGGTTACGTCATTCAAAACAAACACCTCCCTCTCCAAAGATACTGAATGTTCGTAAGGATGCTCCCTCCTCTGGGCTAACGGGAATGGACTCAGGAATTAACGGCCGTCGTCCTAAACAGGCTCCCTGCTCTGAGGAAGGCATCCTGTTGTCGCGCTTCTCACTTCCGCGTTCTCGGTGTCTTTGCTAACGATTCCCTCTGCACACCGCCAGACAAGCAATCAAGTAAGTGGAACAATATTTACACGCACTTACATTTTTAGGTATCCTTACCCTCTGTTACAATACTAAATGTTACCATTTAGCTTAACATGAAAATTGTTAACTTATGCTAAGCGGTGCGCTCACAGGCGTCAACGTTATGCGGTATAAACCGTGGCCTATCAAAGCGTGCAAGATAAGATTATTTTGATTAAATTATTCTAGTTATTTGGGGTTGAATGTACTGTCCTCTAATTTTCTCACATTACCTTTGACGCGATAGGATGACCTCTCACCGTTAGCTGAAACCATTTTTTGTAAATAAATGATAATAGCTGTAAAATCACAAATAAAAATAACGAGACTGTGGACTAACAAGACTTTACTAATGTCCTGTTATGTGTATATAGCTTTCTGTTCATCTCAACTGAGGATATTAAATTTAATATTGTGATTAGCTATCATTTTGCTTTTATAACTAGATTTAAGCTCAATTAGACCTCAGGTATCAAGAAACAAGGCGATTTTGCCAACATTTATGATTTCTATCAGTTTCTAAAGAAATGTTTTTTGGACGTACTGGCTTTAATAGCAGTCACAAGGTTTGCGTTGGATATGCCCCACCCAGGATTCAGTCCCTCAGTTCTCACACACAGTGCCTAAAATAAACATTTTTTTTTGTACAGGTGTTACTTCTAAGATGGCTATGGTAAAGAGTGGCTGGCTCCACAGACAAAGTGAGTAGTCCTAAGCTTCATATCACAATGAGCAATTAAGTATTATTTCTAAAAACCCCAAAGACAAATAAAATCCTGTGAAAATGAAACGAAGTTGATGACTTGCACCGTACCTTTTCATTTAAGGTACCATACTGCGCCGCTGGAAAAGAAACTGGTTTGACTTATGGGCTGATGGACGACTGGTGTTCTACAATGATCAACAGCGGCGTGACATGGAGGATGACATCCACATGAGGGTCAACTGCATCAACATCCGAAGCTCTGCCGCATGTCAGGGTACTTGTCACACGTCGAGCTTGTGTAACGAAATCACGCTGGAGTGTATTATTAACCGCTGGCTTCCTTTTATTCTAAAAAAATGTGTCATCTTTCCTTTTTGTCCTGCTGCATTGCGCGTCAGATCTGAACCCACCGGAGGGAAAGACACGTGATTCCCTGCTCCAGATAGTGTGCAGAGATGGACGGGTCATCAGCCTGTGTGCAGACAGTGCAGATGATGCTCTGTGAGACTGCACACATACCCTCGGCCAAAATATCT
>JBBDHI010000015.1:22879656-22894476 GCA_037177115.1 Craterocephalus stercusmuscarum
AAAAGACAAAAACAGGTATTTAAGGGCTTAAAAAAGTGGATTTTGCATGATATGTTCCCTTTAAATAAAAAAAAAGGAAGACGGCCACTGACACAACTTGTAAAATGAAACTTAGCTTAAATTTCCGGCTCAATTTTGTTTTTTTAATCGAAGTTATCTGTAGGGAATTTGCAGAAAAAATGGGAACGCTTTCATATCAGCAGTTACTAGGCTCCATGGGACTGGAGCACTAAAATTCTAGCACACTAGGTAGGCTGTCTCCTTTCACAAATGAATAAACAGCTTCAAAATGTGCAGGTACTGAGACTACAAAATGAGCAGACCCTCAGTTGGGACACAGATACTGGCTGGCCCAAAAAAAGTGGACATCTAGATTTAAACAAATAGGTAAGAGCCTCCTTTTGGATAATTAATGCAAACGATCATCTTGCGATTATCTTCCAACTGCAAAAGTTATTTAACTCCAAGATGCAATGAGTAGATTCTCATGTAGAACGACACATCCTGTGTGTCATAAAAAAAGATGTTCATCTGTTTAAGAAGGGCAAAATCATTGGCGTCAAGCAGATCAGGACATGAAAAAACTACAAAAATTGGGTTGAGAACTGTCCTATGTATTATTAAAAACCACAAAGATAGTGGGGAACCATCTTTTTCAAGGAAGAAATGTGTTTGGAAAAAAGGATTCTGATGAGCTGAAGTGATGCACATTGGGCGGTTCCTTCCTCCGCCATCTTGGCACCGTCACAAGTCTCGTGACTGCCGGAAAGACGCAGAGAGGGGGGCTGAAATCGTGGGCAGGGATGATTGACAACCATTAAACTCAGAGCTACGTGCTACCAAAGCTAAACCTGATCTAACGGGGGTTAACCAGCTAACAGAGGTAGGCGGGTTAAAGATACGAAGCGCTGTTACCGTTGAAGTAACATAAAGAGTCATTTCATTGGATTGCATGGTGCTGGAATGGAGGGGAAATTATCTGAAAAGCTCGGAAAAATATACTCCTGGTGCCAATAACTAAATTCAATATTTGTCATCAAGGTTCACTGGACTGGACAGGTTAATGTTTCAGACTGGGAGGTTTTTTAGATAAAAGATGACAATGAGGATCCACATATTCTCACCCCTGTGCCACTGCAGTGTGTGTGTGGGTGTGTGTGTGTGTGTGTGGGTGTGCGTGTGTTTGTGTGTGTGAATCTGTGTAAAGAGTGAAGAAGACAGTGGGAGGAGGGGAGGCAGGGGCCCCTTGGGAGGTGAGACGTGTAAGCCTGCTGCTTGTAGCAGAGTTAGTTGGGATTAGGACATGTATCTGTGGGATAAGGCCGAGTTAGTGGGACCCTACAGGCCTCCACCTCACACCATCTGTCCAAACTGCGCAGGGCTGCCCTCGGCTCTGTCACTCTCATTCCCTCTGTCCTGTCTGCCTTCATTCTTTCAAATTGCATCTCATTCTCTTTGTTCAGCCATCATTCCAAGTCTGTTACTTTGCCCTAAGAAACAAAGATCACTGCTTGCAGTTCACCTTCACTCTGTTTCCCCACTTTGAGGGTTCATTACCTCGGTGTCCTTAAGAGACCCTCAGAGGATAAAGCCTTCAGGATATGAGACCCAGGTTAAGCGGGTGAATGAGGGGTCAGCGTCCCATTCATGGGCTTTTGGCCAATAATGGGAGATAATAATGGGGGATGTTCAGTTCAGTTAAATGAACAAAACATATTTTCTCATCTTAATGTGGAGATTGTTGTGTGTTTGCTCATGTATAAATACAAACCTGTTATTGAACCTTGAGTGAAGTGACCCCATCAAGCAGTAGTTAAATATTTTATAGTCAGATTCTCTTTATCTATTTAGCTGGGAAGATTAATACATGTTCCATGTGTCTATGGTAAATGTCGTAACCAGTTAGTTGCCCCAGCTTAATACAACAGAAACATGTACATGGTCATGTTTTGTAACCTTGTTTCCACATTTTGTGCAAGCTAATGGCAGCTCCCACTTAGCTTAACAGCAACAAAAGAAAACATGTTAGCCTTCAAAGACTACAAAGCCAGCAACCAGCATGTCTGAAACATTCATTAATGTTGTCAAATATTCATTAACATTTTTTCAAAAGAGTTATAAAATCAAAGTGCAAAAGTGCCGTAGCTTTTCAGGAAGGGTGTGAGCTGAACTATTCATGTGAATGCAGGAACTTAAATGTGTTCCCTGTGATAACAGGAAGCAAGGGAGCAAAGACATTCGGCAGTTAATTTCACCACAAGATATTAGCTATTATTACATCACCCTGTGATCTCACTCCCTGGTTTGAGCTCACATTCAGTATTTAATACTTGAAGTCTTTATTTTTTCATTTCTAGATGAAGAAAGGATCCAGTATAGTCGACTAAGAATTTGCTAAAACTACACACAGCCATAAAGGGTGAACTTTTCTTTTCTTTTTTTCACATAGGACTGAAAGGTATAGTTAGGGTCTTAAATGCAGTAGACGGCATTCAGAGCACTTTCAGTTAGGGCAATAGATATCACACAACTGTTGTTCATTCAGATGGTTGTGCTGCTTCCACGATTATTTCAATCTAAATTAGATTATTTAAGTTAACATACTTCTACTACTAATGTCATTTGGTAGATGCTTTTATGCGAGAAGCAAGAAATTAAAGAGTAGGTTACAGCATGAACAGTTGGACTTGGATGTTGTTTGTCAAGTGCTAAGCAATTTGTTTATTTTTTGCATTTTTTTATGTACAACAGGTCCCTAGTAGAGATAAAAACATGCAATTTGCTATCAGAGAACCATCGTATGGTACGTGCATAGGGCAGCTAGTTCTGGGTCTGGTTGCACCTGCGCTCTGGATCCGACTGAGTTTGGTAGCTCATTCCACCGTCAGGGAACAACAGGAAAAGAGTCTGGATACTGATCTCATGCTACGTTATGGTGGAACCACTAGGTGTCTTTCAGCAGCTGAGCATAGCTGACGAGAGGCAGCATAGCCGTGTGCTGGGTTGCAGGTTCATTTCTTTTAGATTCCAGTAAAATCATGCATCACATTCTCATTCCCAACTCATCACAAAGGCGTTATAGCTCGGTCAAGAATCCTTTGTGTTACTTTTTGACTTATGCTGAAGTGCTGCACACACAGGTTCTCCTAAGTGACACTGGTGAGTCACACACCCACTGCATCAGCAGTAAATGATGACAGAAAAATGTTGGTCTATACGGGAACAAGTAACACAGATCACGTTGGATGAGAGTTTTACACAAACCAGCTCCAAACAATGGCATGAGATGGACCTGAAGATTGCTGCTGTTTTCTACTTCCTTTTCATTCACATTATTCTGTCTTCTACTCTTTATTTCACCTTCTGTTAAAATTACTTCTGTAGCACTTAGTTACTTATTATAACAACGTTTTGAAGGTTAAAAAATACGATAAAATGGTTTTAACTGCAGATGGATTCATAAAAAATTCCCAATTTAATTCTCAGCGCTGTATTCTTACCTCAGGCTGTAAAGAAGTTTTTTGTTATTTCCTGACCTTCAAACTCTGTACTGCTGACTTTTTTGATGCCATAGTGTCCTGAAGTGCCCGGTGCCGAGAAACTGGACTATATTCAACTTTTTCTTCCAGTATTTGTTTCTATGCACTGCACCACATGCTAGCAAGTGGATATAAGCACACTGGCCATTTTGAACGTGCAGCATGGCCGATTCATCAAAGAAACATGATAGGACATTATAAAGAGAGGAAAAGAAAGAGACAAAAAGGGAAAGAACAAGAGATACGACAAGATCCAGAATAAAACTGTCTTTCACCGGCTAGAGACGGCTCACCGTAAAAAGGTAGGATGCAAGATGGCCGCCAAATCCGCCATCAATGGGGGGCGCATCACTGAAAAATCTGCATCCTGATCCAGCTACAAGTTTTATGTGATCATCTTTTTCATAAGCACAGAAATCCCCTCCAAACCTGCAGGTGATAAGCAGTGATGGGCTCCGCTTTTTTAGATCTGTGTTATATCATTCTGGACATTCATGTGCTTTCTACTAAGAACAAGCCACATGAACCTAAGGTGAATGGGAGTACATTAAGATTAACAACAGTAAGTTTTCAGTCAGTATAACCACTACTGCTGCTTATCTCCACCCATTACTGTGATCACAGTGCTGGGTCATTAAAAGGCCTAATGAATGGAGTACCTTGTGGGACTAAAGAGCAATCAATTCATGGGGCCCACCTTAATGTGGGATGCACGGAGAAGCTGCAGGATAAATGTATGTGGCTGTAGATGCAGGAGAGGTGGTGTGTCTGCAACGAAGTATGAGGTAAGTTCCTCTGTGTCGCTCCCTCTCTTTGTCCCTCACCCTCACGGGAGGCCCTGTTGGTTTAGCTGCTAAGCTTTGCCTGGAAACACAAATGATGGTCAGATAGAGAGGTTAAAACGGAGAGTAGAGGAAACAGAAACAGGAAGAAGAGGATTTTTTTTCCATTTAATGATTATTCTTTCATTCATTTGCCAATAAGTCCGATCTATACTTATTTAGATATTTAAAAATCTTCAAAGATCCCAGGATTTGTAAATGTGTTACATAAAAATTACACAAAATTCAAATATTACACTTCTGTTTGTCACTCTTGGGGTTTATTTTCATGACTCAGCATGTCTACGTGCCTTAAAGGTTTTGTTTACCATCTAAATCAGATTTGTGAAGACGCTATTAACTCACTGATTCCTTAACGAGACACTATTAAGACACAGAGAGACTCAGGATTAACAAGTTTAGCTTTTAAGGAGCACTGAGAAGTGCTTGTTGTGCATTTCTCTGTTTGGCAGACTTAGGTGGTCAAAAAGGAAAGAAATTAGGGAAAAAAAGCAGAATAAATCAACCAAATTCAGGCCCAGTAGGAAAGGAGGAGTTTGGTGGAGACAAAGCGGCTGTTAACTGGTCAGGAAGTTGGTCACTCTTTCGGGGAAATGTTTTAGTTTGTTTAGGCTACACTTAAATTCCAAAACTATTCCAAGAGTATATTTCCATTCATGTTAAAGATAGATTAATGATAATTACAACAGATCAAATGTAAAAAGAAATTTGAAAACCAATGAAATAAAAACAGACTTTATACTGACTATTAAAAGGGGTGAGATTACTGAGTGTTCTCACAGAGTGAGCCCAGCTCTGATGCTTCCCCATTTTCATTATAATACCACGTGCATGTAATTAAATTCCATTAAATCTACATTAGCTTTGGGAGCATATTTGGTTGTCTGTGCCTCTAATCACATATAATTACACCACAGAGTTTCATTTAGATGTTGTAAAAATATTTAGGTGAGAGAATCTCATCATTATCAAAATTTTAATAATTTCTTAGACAGTAAGACCTTTTTACTGTTGATACTCCGCATCATATATCATATCACCACTTCATGCTGTAGTCTGTAAAAGTGCAATAATTTGTAGATTTAAAGATCATTGGTTGGATTAACAGTCAAGACCTTTATTATGAGTGCATTATAAAGACAGATGGGAAATATATAATAAATAAAAAAACTGAACCCTTAGCTTACAGAGACTAGATGGGATTCCTCTGCTGTGTCCTGAACTCTCTTGTCCCTTTATAAAGAAGAGTCATTGCAAATCAATACTAAGTTGCAACAAGTGATAATTTATCTCCTATGAACAAACATTTCTATCCTGATGTGAGTTCTCTCTTCCAGGAATAAACTCTCATCCATAAGACATGAAAAGAGTGCTGGGGGGGGGGCTTTGCACCCAGAGGACAGCCACTACAAATCACACCTGCAAACAACATCCTGAGCATTAAGACCAAAGTAAAAAAGTAAAATCAGGATTCCCATAGTTTATAAGTCATTTTGATCTGAAAAGGAATTGTGTCTCCACCATGAGTGACTAGAACTATGAATAGGTGGCAAGAAAAATGGAAAATGTACTTTCATTAGCAAGACCTGATGGACTACAGTGGCAAACTGTGGAGCTGAAAATGAGGTTTGTCAAAGGGTGACATGTTAGGTGAGAATGAAAATAAATCAGATCTCAACCCAGTTTAAACCTGTAGAAGGTTTTTGGCCAACATTAAACTTTGTTCTCCACCGTCATCATTAAAGCTAGACGTGAGCGACTATCAAGTTTCCTGACCTGTGGAGCTAACACCACGTAGAGGCCAACCATTATAATAAGAAACCTATTTAATGTTGTTTAATTTGCCAGCCATCTGTACATTTTGAGTTTACAATCCTCTAATGATAAAACCTAAGCCAATCTTGTAGAAAAAAGTAGTTTACATCTCTAATCTGTGTCACCATGAACACTCATATTTAACTTCCTCCCACGCTGTATCCTCATCTCTTCCCTCAGCGCTCAGCTCAGTTAGTGAACATCCACAGTGAGGCAGCACAGCGTCTAAAGTTTAACTTGTGGCAACGCAACATATTTTTTTCCACTCAGCCAGGAATGAGTAATCATAAACCTTTAAATGACAAGCAGAATCTACAGTAATTTGTCAGCACAACGTGCTGTGGGAGCGTGTGCGTGCAGAAATTGCACATTGTAACAGTCAGAATGATCACAGTGATCACAAACAGCACATCTCTGTGGCACACTGTAAAGTATTCTTGGTTTTTTTTGCAAGAGATAATATGCAGCAACCAAAGGAGAGAGGTGGGAATGTGTAGGCGTGAGCCCGAGCAATACAAGAAAAGAAAAGAAACAGGACAAGAGAAGAGAAACCGAATAAAGAGAGAACAGCAGACACCAGAGAGGGAGCGAGACGGTGCCAGAGAGTGTGAACATGCCTGTGAACCATGAGAGAGGGATGATGGGGGGAGACAGAGAGAGGAGGGGATTGTTGCAAACAGGGATTTGCAGCAGAGGGGAGAGAAAGAAAGGGGGCAGTGGCACTCAGTGACAGAGAGCTATCTACATTCACATGCGCACACGCGCACACACTCACTCGCACGCACACTCTGTGTTTCCTCTGTGTCTCTTTCCAAACGTGTCAGTCAACCAGTCAGTCGATTATTTTTGTGTGCGTGCGTGTGTCTGGTGGGGATGTTGAAAGGAACTCATTACCATCCTTCATCTCTATGACCCACGGTAGGATCATTTCATTCACTTTAACTGTTTGTCTCTCATTTTCTGCTCTGCCTCATTTCATTCTGCTTCTTTTCTTTTCCACTCATGAGCGTGTTTTTGCCGTGACTCGGGTCCAGAGCCAGGCTGAGGCCTTCATGGAGCCCTGTCACTGTTTGCTTTCTTTTACAATCCATTTTGAGCCACAGGAGGGGGGCAACTAATGAGCTGTGCAGCAGAGGCACCGGCCGAAGGTGGATTTTTAATTAGGAGTTGATTTTGATAATGGTAACAATTAAATCTGAAGGCCTGTAATTAGTGCTGGTGGAAAAGGCTTTGCTCGTCCATAGCTTTCGTATAAGTAGTTACCAGTGTAGAGTAGGCTGGAAATATTGAACTTTCAGTGTCGTGAACAGACACTTGTTTGTTTTAGTTTGTGCAGTTTTGTTTGAATTTTTTGACCTGTTTGATTGATGATAACTTATTGTATTTTGAATTTAGCAGCAGGCCCTCTCCACTTTATTACCAAGTTCGAAGTCTTGATATGTAGCTTCTCAGTTAACAACAGTTTTCACTCAAGCTAGATTCTTATTTTCTTGCTGTATGAAAATATTTTATTTTATATTTAGAACGTCTCTGGCTCTGGATTAAAGTCTGAACAGCTTGGTAATTGGATTTGGTCGCGACACTTGTAGATCTTTTCATCTAAAATGGTTAATACTTCTCAGTTCTTGTCCTTTAGCTGGTTATGAGTTAAGTGAAATGATTTACTTCATATAGTTCAAGTTATATGTACTGATGTATGATTCTGTAAATGATATTTAATCCATAATAATGATGTATAAAATGTAACACCTGACAGGCCAAAGTGGGTGTTCTTTAAATTATTTTTCATTCACACATTGAAAGATTACAGTTTAAATTACTTAGTACAAATATTTTAAATACGAATCAAAGGTCTTGTTGATAAGTGTTTCGATATTCCAGTACGCATGTACGTGTATTTGAATGTGCATATGTGCATTAAGATGGAGGTAGAAGGAATGTGCTGCAGATTAGCGGCTCCAAATGCAATTTGTGAATAATGCATTCCAAAGAGGTTTAGGATACAAACACTTCATTTGCACTTTTTAATTATTCAGGGTTTATAAGCTATGAATTTAGGTTTTATATAAGTAATATATAGATGCTTTGCTTGTGACTTGGAAGTATTTTTTGGGTTTTGTAGTCTGTAAAAAGTCAATGTCAACATATTGACTATAAATGACTTTTTGTGGTCCTGCAATGGATTTAAGGGGCTTCTGCTCCCATAAAAGGCAGTGTAGTGTATACGAGGAAAAAATTGTATCAAGTCTTTACCAGCTTCAAAATGAACAGTGCAAAGTCACATGAAAAGGACTGGAAGAGATGTAAGATTCGGCAACATCATTCGGTTAAAAGAACATTCATTCATTTATTTTTAATAACGTGAAATCCAATCCAGGGTCACAGGGGGCTGGACCCCATCCCAGCAATTAGCAGGCGAGAGCCGGGTACACCCTCCTCAGGGGACCGGTCTTTCCCAGCGCCTTAAAAAAAAACATTTAATGAATAAAAAATAGAGTTGAGTTTGTTACATCTTCACAGCCCACTCATCTCCATTCCAGGCGAGCGGCTTAAGGCTACGTTAGCATGGCATCTAAATCTCACGAGGCTGAGGCCAACTTGGATCAGATAATGGAATAAAATGGGAGACACTTTGTTGTTATTGGACAGCATACTAAGCTTTGTAAAAGAAGTGTGTGTGATGAAGTTCTACTGCTATTTGGAGTCCAATATCATAGTCCACCTGATGAGCATCAGGTTTATTTACGGCTACACTTTATAGGTGTCATCTAATCATACAGTAATACAAATAAGGGTTTTTGGACATTGTTGATTGATTTAATTTCTTTGTTTCTTCAGGACAAAAGGAACAGACACAGGGAAAAGTGGACGTTTGGTTTTTCAAGGAGGAAACTGACAAACCGTTCGACTTCCTGATATCACCACTGCTGCTGTCTATGAGCCGCGCTGAGGCAGAAGCGTGGGCTTTCCAACAATCCTGACATACGGAAAAACCCTGGTGAAGCTCCCACCGGCCGCAGCAGCTCCTACGATGTCCTCTCCTTCCCTCCCCATGCCCTCTCTCCCCCCCAGCCCTCTGGCCATGGAGTACCTGAATGACTTTGATCTCCTCAAGTTCGAGGTGAAATCTGACACTCCTCCGCTCCCCCCTCCATGCGCATATCCCAAACCTGGCATCCCCCATGACCCCTCCAGTTCTCCATACACCAGCCACCCTCCACAGGATTCCAGTTTGAGCTCTAGCCCTTACAATTCGTTGCCACCTTCGCCTACGCTCAGCGATGCCCACCCGCCGCCCTCAGGCTCTTCCTCCCTCTCCTCCTCCTCCTCCTCCATCTCCTTCCCCCTCTCCATATCCAACAGCTTCACGTCTGGCATCAGCTCCGGCTCTCAGGGGAACGTGGAGGGCAGCCCGGCCCACGGAGGCCCTCAGGGTCCCACCCCTGCCTCGCTGGAGGACTTGATCTGGCTGGCGGCGCTGCAGCAACAGTTCGGAGGTGAAGTGACGGGGCCCGCCACGCTGCTGGGGGCCTTAGGGGGAGTGCCAGAGAGAGGGGACAGAGAGAGGGGGCCGGTGAATGGCTTCCTGGGCTGTGAGGATGCAGTGGAGGCTTTGCTAAACTCGGCTGCTGCAGCTGTCAGCTCACAGGTGACAACCATCCCTGCGTGATGCTATTTTCTCCTTATTTCCATACGTAGACATCTAGATTTAACCACGTCTTCTTCCCTGCCCCGTCCTCAGTTCCCAGGTCTGTCTCAAAGTTCGAGCAGCAACCTGGGAGACTCTAGCAGCGACAGCGGAGGAGACATCTCCTGCGCCAAGGCAGCAGATATGTGCCATCGCCCACTCGTCTTCCTGTCCTCGGGCCCACCCTCGCTCCCCAACGCCGCCCCTGCCTCGGGCCCCTACCCGCAGCCCCTCAGCCCTCAGGGCCGCCTTCATCACCACCAGCATCACCATCACCAGCATCATCCGCACCACCCCATGCATGGCAACCATCACCATCATCACCACCAACAAGTCAGTCAGGTACACATGAATCCAGATTAGAGGAGATAAGCTAGTGATGATGATGATGATGATCAACAAGTTGCTTTAATCAGGAAACAATGAGGAATATGTGGAGGGGAAGACGGTGTAGCATGTGAGGGCTGGGCGGAAGGAGAGAGGGATCATGCAATGAAGGATTAGGATTAGGACAGTAGAGGATGGTTATTTATGTGCGCATCTATCCAAAGTAGCATCTAAGCCTCGCTTTCAACAAAGCAACAAGTTTAGATTTTTCCTTTCAGAGGACAAAGTCTTCAAATTAACCTCTGAAATGCACCAGTATATATTGATCCTTGATAGTGTCATAGCAGATCACAGAAGATTTTAACCACATTTAGTCAATTATTCCCATTTGTCCCGAGATATGCTACATTAGTTTAGCTGCTGTGCTACATTAGCTTTAAGTAGCTGCTGTATTGATGCCTGCACAGAAATATAAAGAGCTGTTGATAATCACATCCATTCTATTTCTGCTTGCAGCTACATTAAGTAAGTTAGTCACAATTCAGTCTTGGATGTTTTCCATTGGATGTGATTCGAAAAGGTAAATAAAATTTGTAATCTGTGTGCTGGGTGATCAAGATGTCTGGATGGATCTTTATGTAGAGCACAGTGTGAGCTTATGATAATATCTGCTATTATTGCCGTGTGTAATCCTGATAACTGTCACCCGCACTTAGTCAGATTACATGACAGATTATGGACATGTGGTGCTGAAATGTGCCCCCTGACAGACAGACATGCTCACACACCAACGCTCAGTTTGACACATCATATGCACAGTTGTCACATCACAATTCTACATACACATGTATAAATCAGAATGCTGGAAAGATTCACTTCACACTCCCGTAACCACACACGCACACACACACACACAAACACCTCCAGTCATTTCCTGCATGTGTCTCATTGCCAATTAACGGTGAGAAACAGCATATTCTCTCTGTGTGTTTTCTCCATCTGCTGAGCAGTGTGG
The DNA here is from genome assembly GCA_037177115.1 of Craterocephalus stercusmuscarum. NCBI lineage: Eukaryota > Metazoa > Chordata > Actinopteri > Atheriniformes > Atherinidae > Craterocephalus > Craterocephalus stercusmuscarum. The sequence continues at coordinate 22,890,883 of JBBDHI010000015.1, forward strand.
GGTGAATGAGCGCTTCTCTGACGAGCAGCTGGTGAGCCTGTCGGTGCGCGAGCTGAATCGACACCTGCGTGGAGTGAGCAAGGATGAGGTGGTGCGCCTGAAGCAGAAGCGCCGCACACTAAAGAACCGTGGCTATGCCCAGTCCTGCAGGTACAAGCGTCTGCAGCACCGCCATGCTCTGGAGTCAGAAAAACATGTCCTCACACAGCAGGTAAACACACACACACACACGTTTCCTCTCATCTTATCTGCCCTCATTCTACACCAGGCTGCCTAGTTTAAATGTAACATCATGAGGTATTTGGAAATTGTAATCTCAAGGACGTGAAGCCAGTACAGGTACTATTTGGAAAATTAGAATATGCTGGAAAAGGTGTTTGATTCAACATAAAAGGTGAAACCAGTCATTTGTTTTACTGATTTTACTTTCAGAGGCCTGACATTTTCATATTTAAAAGCAATTTTCATTTTTTATTTCAAGCAATACTCTAATTTTCTGTGTTTTTTATTTTGAGGTTTTCTGTGGCTGCAAATCCTAATAAGTGAAATCTAAAGAAATAAAAGCTGAAATATGCTGATTTGACTATTTGTCTATATATGCACAGATCATCTTTACAGAAATGCATACATTTATTTCAGGATATCCTAATTTTCAGAGTAGTACCTAAGCATAAAGTATGTGACAGCACTGATGTCACTGAGCTTACATTCCCGCAAAAATATGTCATACTAAGTCACCATATCTGCACAAAGTCAGATGTTTTTTCTCCTTCCCTTCAGCTGGAACAGTTACAGTGTGAGCTGACCCGAGTGCTGAGGGAAAGAGACGCCTACAAGGCTCGCTACGAGAAGCTCCTCAGCACGAACCACAGCACTGGCAGCGACGCCCCTCCATCACGCACCAGCAACCCACCTTCCCCGCCCCCTGATTACTTCCTCTGAGTTTAATCCACAAAGTGTGGAAGGGGGTTGGGGGGGGGGCGAGGGGGGGTGAACAGCCAACATGGAGCAATAATTGACAAGTAATCAAGACTTGGAGGAAAATGAGGATGTGTATGTGTGTGTGCACTCGTGCTTGTGTTTGTCGTGAGAGAGAAAGTGAAAGAGAGGTTTTGGCAGGTAGTGTTTTTATGGGGCTATACAACTGTGAAAACCACCCTTTGAGTTAGTGAAGGGGAACTGACTTCACTCATGGGGTCGGACTCAGCCCTACGCTGCTTTAAAGACTCAGATTTACTTGACTGTGAATGCAAAAATATTTTTAAAACGGCTGACAGCTTCAATGCTAGTGATATCAATGCAACAGTTGACAAGCGCGACTGTAAAAAAAACCATCAGACATTCTTTATCTTGCAATAAAATTATCATAGTCCCTGGCACTGCTGATCATGTTAACTATGCAATATTATACTATATCTGGGCTGTACTCTCCAAATGAGTGGTTAAGGCTCACTGTAGTTTTTTTTTTATTTCTTTTTTTCACAATAAGCTGCTAAAGCTGCAGAGGTCTGAGTAGTGCAGTGGTGATATGTGGAGTGGTATGGGCTTGGATAAAGTGTCCATGGCATGCAGTTGAATATTTGCCAGCTAATATTTCACAGTTGCCTACCAAAGTGTTTAAGCTCACCAAAACTTGTTATTCTTTGTAAAAATGAATAATTATAGATTAAAGAATGTACAAGGATACCTTTCATGGGGATCTTCCAGTGATTGTGCTAAATGGGTAGTGAAGATATTGCTCTTGTGTTTAAGCAAAGAAATCGACTTTTTGCTAGTTTTAAATGGTGACTTTCAGCCAGTAACAGTGACAGAATAGATTTGCTATTTGCTCTCAAACGTGGGTTTTGACGTTTGACTCAGAGACGTGCGGCGGCTAGTGTGCTTAACTAAAGCGACTGCATTTGGGGAGAGAGGCTAAGTAGCTCATCTCAGCAGCAAAAAAAACAAAGCAAAAAAAACAAAAAAAAAACAGAGATAGCGAAAAGGAAAAAAGTGTGGCATGATTTGTGTGGTTGTGTCCAGCTCTCCAGAGTAAAGAAGCTTTTTCTGGGCAGATTGAACACCTCTGTTTTTTTATGGACGATCACCATATCTGATGTAAAATGCAGCACCACAGAGCTGGTCACTGTGGACTTGGGTACTGTGGGCTATCACTGATAAATTACTGCTGCAGGGATGACAAAAAAAGGAAAAAAAATCTTCATGGAGACACTTTCTTAACTGTACCATGAAATTATTGCCAGATTTCATGCATTAGAGCTATTTATTTTGTTTGGTTGTAGGTTCAATAAATTGTTCTTTTATTTATTCACTTATTTATTCAGTATTTATCATTTATTTATGTACGGGTTCTAATTATTTTACTGGTTTTATTCCATTAGCGTGTATTTTTACTTTCCTACAGTTTATTCTTTTATCCAATTTTGATTAGAATTAACATTACGACAAAACATAATGACCATCGTCATGGTTTCCTGCTCCTGTTGTAGTGTGGTTTCATATGCCTATGAAATAAACAAAGTTCTTTAACTTCCTTGTCATGGGTCACTTTGTTTTTATACGCCTCTGCACGCACGTTTTAACCCCCTGTCTTCTCCATCCCCCTATCTGAGCATCTACCACATTTAGCCTCCTGCAGGCCTTTTCTCTGCAGCCACATGCCCGGCTCCATCCCTCTCTTTATCCCCTTTGCCTCTATAGTGAGGCAGTGACCCTGGGTGTGCGCTGTTTGGGATGACCTCATCTTCATCTCTACCTCCCTCTCTGTGTCTCTCGCTCTCTCTCTGGCCTGTATAATAAGAGCAGGATTAGGGCTATAATAGCGCCCTGGCTGCCCACTGCCGGAGTCTATTGTGGCTTTGTGTGGGAGGGGCGCACCACTGCTCGTGGTCACACTCACATTCTGCCTGAAAATACATCCAAATACACCTTTTTGACAATGAGACAGAAAAGATTTCATTTAACAAAATGAAAACGAGTCTATTAAGAAAATGTTTGGTGCTTGTTTGTGTCTGTGGAAGGATGCAAAAGAGTAAAGCATAATAATATAGTTTGTCAACAAGTAGATTGGCTGTCAAAGCTCTATACTGCAGGGTGCATACCCAAACGCAACAATTTACACATACACCCCCAAGGATATGTACATTTTCTCAGCCAAACACATTAGCAAGGAGAACGCTTGTGTTATACTGCCCCCTAGAGGTCATGATATGTATTGCTCCCCCATCTCCAAGAGGTTAAGAAGTGCTTTGTGACATTCAGCATCTTTCTCCAGCACTACTCCCTGCTGTCCGCCTGCATTACTGCTCTACTTTTAATCATAAGCTTCATGCTCCTGCAGTAAACACTTATAAAAAGTGAGTTCTCGTGTTCTCCTATTTCATTTCTCCTCAGAAGAAAAAAAAAACCGGACCTGGATGGATTTAGGTGTCAAGTTAGTGAGTCGCATAGCTGTGAGTCTGGAGTGATGAATGACTGTGCTGGCTGCAGAGCTGGACCTGGGCCCTAACCTAAGCAGGAGAGAGAGAGGGAGAGAGAGAGAGAGAGAGAGAGAGAGAGAGAGAGAGAGAGAGAGAGAGAGAGAGAGAGAGAGAG
>JBBDHI010000015.1:23099162-23109575 GCA_037177115.1 Craterocephalus stercusmuscarum
TATATATTTGGTGCTGGTTTGCTGTTCAATAGGAAACAGTACTTCCATAATGTTCTATAAGCTAAGGGCTAATGCTGATGAAGTTATTGATGGGAGTTGCTGCTTCATTTGATATCCAAAACTATGATTTTTATCAATGTTTTTGGTTCAGTTTCTTCCTGAATTTTTGAATTTAAAAAGTGGAAATATGATTCCAAAACATGGATGGAGATGGTACAGTATAATCTTGTGACAGTGTTACGTGGCCTGTGGGATAAATCAGGTTTTAAGGCTCTAGTGGCCAAAAGTTACACAGTATCCTTTTAATCACAACTTCAAACAAAGTTTAACGAAAGCCCACACAGTCCATTTGAAATTAAAAGAAAAAGTTGCAGCTGCATAAAATTCAGGAAGTCATCTTTTGTGAATCCCTAGTTTGTCACCTTCCTTTTGTTTTGTTGTGTGCAATAGATGAACTCTAGATGTGCTTACTACAAGTAAGCATTTGTTGGCTCTGTCTTGAAAAATTAATGCACATATATGAGAGTGGAATCAGTTTACTTATTTAAGACTGCAGGCAAGTGCATTTGCCAAGTTATTTGTTCTGATTAAGCTCACGCCCGCAGAGCTGATGGACAGTTGGATCAAAGACTGTGACCAATTGGAGTTGCAATCTGCCGTCTGTCACCACTACTTCAGGCTTGTATTAACTAAAAAATGAGCTGGGAGGTGCAATATTTCTGTAACTGGTGCCAGACGCTTAACTGAATTATTTCGTAACTCTAAGGAGTTGAATTTGAGTTTCAGAAGTCTCAGTCACACATTTGTTGCACCAGCCTTGGTCCTGATCTGTACAGATGATGTTTTGCTTAACATCAGTTATTAGTAAAATGAAGGGTGGAGCACATTGCTTTACTTAATGTCACAACAAATATTGCAATTTTGTCAGTGAAATAAAACTTTATGAAAATGCTTCAACCTACATGCTTAGTGGCATCTGACAACTGTAGCTCAATCTCCTCTACAACCTTCCTGAAGGGAGGTCTGTTGAAGGGGTCACCAGCCCAGCAGGTCGTCATAATCTGATACCTGCAAAGCAACACAAACAAACAGTTTATTTGTCCACTCGTCCACAGTCATTACACGCTCCTTTTGTGTGTTTTTTAAATTGTTTCTTGCTTCTCTGGAGAATCTTACTCCTAATGTTTTTAGTCATTCTTCTGAGAAGCCAAATACAACAGGATGAGAGGAGGCTGCAATTCAAGTCCTCCACACAGCATTCTTTCATAGTATCACCACCTCCATCTATCCATCCAAACTCTTTTTGATCATCCTTTCAAACACTCTCACATTTCCCACCAACAAAAACTCACATTTCACTGGGTGCAAACTCTGGAGCATCCATTCTGTATCCTTCTTTTATCAGTTTGTAGAACTTGGCATCCACAGGCATACCAGGATACGGACTGTTTCCTATGTTCAGCAGAGATATTGAGTTACATTATGCAATTCTGAAAACACACACATAAACACCAGTACACACTTAAAAGGGTAGTATCGCTGACAAAGAGACGTACCAAGTGAGAAAATCTCCCAAAGCAAGATGCCATAGGACCAAACATCACTCTCAAACGTGTACACACACTCAAAGATGCTTTCTGGGGACATCCATTTCACCGGGAGACGAGCCTGAAAGAAAAGCACCCAGTGAAAAGACAGACGGTTAAATTGTGTTATACTCTAAACTAGATATGATTGAGGAATGCAAAATGAACAGACTGGAATGCATAGAATATACCCCCAAGCTCTCTCAAGACAAACAAACAGCACACCTTTGACAACATTTGTAACTCTTAGAAAAAAAGGTATGATCTCATACATGCATCAACACCTTAAACGTTGCGTGGAAATATTTGTACTGGATTGCCAAAAGCCACACACAGTGTTTTCTTTTAGGATAAAGCTTTTACACCCATTGAAAGGAGCAGGATTGATTATAAATAGCATCTAAAGAGAGTTAGTCATGCGGATGTGAACATCAGATAACTTTAGCATGAACACAGATGATGAATGAGCAGTTCATGGCTGCACGAATATCAGTTACACCTCTGGACTTGGGTGCGTCAGACTTAGCATGAAATCAAAACAGATGTGTTGATATATGACCCTGGGCTACATATGCTAGTCAGAAAAAGTTAGGGATATTTGGATTTTGTATGTCAGAATGTTCCCAAATTGCTCTATAACCTTCACAGAAGAAAATAATTCAACCTTCTCTAACCTTCTCTCTTTTAAAGGAGCTATACCTGATATTATTTTAATCTTTCCAAGAAACATGGTTTTACACAGTATATTATGTGGTAAAAGGGGTAAGTCCATAAAAATGAATGACTCATTGATTTCCCATATGTTCAATTCCACGCCATTTAAGTTAGCGAAAGCGGCTAATTTTTAGCTTTCGCTACCTAAAACCCCATTGGCAGAGAAAGAGAGCATCACGCCAAAGATAAAGGTTAGCCGCTATCGCTAACTAAAATGTCCTGGACTCGTACATTTGTGCAATCAATGAGTCAATCATTTTTATGGACTTAAAAGGGTTAGTCCAATTTCCCCCTTTAACCAGATAATATACCGTGTAGAAACCATTTTTCTTAGAGTAAAACAATATCAGGTATAGCTCCTTTGATGCACATATACAATTTTTTTGTCTATTCTATTGAACAACATACAAACAAACAAAAAACTAAATTAGTATCTGTACCAAGAATCAACCACTTAATGTCCTGGTTTAGTGTCACAGTAGCTGTGTCCGACTGTGCACCCTGTCCCCAAAATAGTGCCCTATATAACGCCATTTTGCAGGGGTGTCCGAATGTCCAGAGAGAAAAAAGTAGTAAGCATCGACAGTCCCTAAACAGGTCAATATAGACCACAATGCATTGCAAGCTGGACCGCTATTCGCTTACATGCTGTCTTACTTATGTAACAAGCACCATTCTCCTCATTGGTCTTCTTATCTTCCATCGTCTTCTTATTTTTCTGTCAGTAAGAAGATACTAAAATCTAAAACTAAAAATTTCTCGGTCTGAATATGCCACATCACGTGACAAGAGGCACGAGCATCAAAGCAGGTTAAGATAAACTATTGACCATTCTTTTTTGTATTGACTAGATCTGCAACAAGGAGACAACAGAATACAGTGTAAGGAAATAATATATTTTATATATTTTATTTTATATACATAAGAGTTGGGATTTGATTTGGAATGAGATATGGGCGTCAACTGGTAGTGAGGAGAAAGTAGAGAGGTTTGTGTCCAAATCACCAACAGAAGAAGTTCCCCATACAGTCTGCTGTGTAGTGCAGCTCTACAGTATGTAATGAATAAGGGGTTTGGGTGGGCATTTGGACACAGCCCTGGTGTCTAAAGAGTCATCTTTGCCATATGGTTCATATTTTGACATCAAAAGGCCAAGAATGATAAGTTATAGAGACATTAAAATTTTATGTTGAGGTATTCCTGCCACAGTTGTTTGCTGCTGTCTAATTGCTTGAGAAAAAAAGCCCATTGTATGATTCTACTTAAATATCCTACATTCAGTGAAACAATATGAATGGAGCATAAATTTCTTAACCTTTTGTGTGTGTTATATAATCAGGTACTTGAGAGGTTTTGTTTTTACAGTAAGCAGGGACGCATGCAGAAGTAAATAAAAGTTCACTGGGTGTTTCATGGGAACTCACAGGTTCCAGTAAGTACCTGGTTCTACAGTTGTGGTTTATGTTTACATGGGTTGTCATTACCAAAGACATAAATTTGATAGTAAAAAATAAAAGGACCTTTGTCAACAGGTTGTCAGTGTACTGTAGCATCACAAGCTGTAACATGATCACCAACAATAACAGCTTCAAGAACACATAGAACTACATAGAACAGCGTAAGGCTGTCATATTAGCAGGGTCCTTCAGGAAAGCCAATTATTATCTAAAAGACTGATTTAGCACTTGAAAGCCATGAGACTAATAGATAGCATCTAAATTTCCAAACTGTCACACAGTTTGCAGAGCGGCCTTTTAAGCTATTGGCAAACTATGTGTATTTCATATCTGATGAAACAGAGGGACCCTGTCTCACCTGAAACTTGCCACACACAAATGCTTTGTTGTGACGACTTCGCCTCAAATTATAAAGGAATATCCTACCTTAGGTATGTTTTCTCACTGTGCAGGCTTACTGTATAAAAGGAAGTTTTTGTTTTTTTTTACTAAACCACTGTTTTCATAACTCTTAAGTTGTTTTGTCACCTTTGGTACAGTTTATAAAAAAAAACTATAAGTGAGAATGAAAGGTCTTAGAAAGCAAAGATGGACAGTTGAACAAATATCTTGCAACGGAGGCCATGACTTGTGTGTTACACTACAACATTCGCGCTATGGTTGCTGTCAGTATGCCACCAGCCCCTAGACAGATATAGTCTAAATCTGATTCAGAAATGCTTTAGATGGCTTGCGTGAAGATAAAATCAGACTTACATTGCCTTTGACCACATAGTTGGAGTCTGTGGTAATGTCTCTGGCGAGGCCAAAATCACAGATTTTTGCCACTCTTCCTTGAGTCAGTAGGACGTTTCTGGCAGCGAGGTCTCTGTGAATGCACTGAGAAACAAATGTGCCATTAAAAATCTGATGATACACAAACAGCTGATAGTAACCATGAATGTGGATGTTTTCAAATGTGCTTTGATATGGAATTTTCCATGACTGACTGCGAAACAACCACTGACACTGATACTGTACGTGAGCTCACTGGTCACAGTATCTTTGCTTCGCCTCTACGGCTAATAAATGTTTCAACAATATGCTCCAACATGCGTTTTAGATCAGTTTACTAGCTGCGGAAACACGATCAGAGCTCTACGTAACAACAATAAGGTGGTCATCACATCTGAGCAAAATCCAAAAGTCATTTAAGGTAGCTGCTTACATTTTTGGAAGCAAGAAACTCCATGCCTTTGGCCACTTGGTATGAGAAGCTGAGAAGATCCTCGGGTTCTAGAGACAAATCATCCTCATCGAACATTTCGCTCTCTTCGTTTACTTCACTGTCGGAGTCACCTGAGGATGACAGAAAAGTTCACTTTTGGTTGAATTGTTTTTACTGCTTCCTGCAGATTTTGAGTTAGCGGAAGTCTGCTGAATGGCCGGCTGGCTTGCCTTTGCGTAGTGAGCGTCTCCTCTCAGAGGATGAGCTGATCGGAGGGTTGCCAGCAACAGAAGGCCTCATGGTCATGTAGCCGTTCAATCTGTCACTGTGAGGAGGAAAGGAGCAGTCTGGTCTCAGCTGAGTGCTGCCTCACACAAGCACACTGCTGTCCAAATCCCCTCGTCCTACGCACGTTCTGGATTGTAAATACTAGTACTCTCTTTTCTCTTCTACACACAATTAATGACTTTCTATACAACACAAAGAACCTGACCCTTCTGCGACTCTCTGTTGTGTGACGTTCCGGTAGTAGTAGTCTTCCTCAAGCTTGCAGCAGATGAATGACTCTCTCTTTCTGCGGAGAAAGTTAAGAAGGTCTCCAAAGCAGCAGTACTCTGTGATCACCAGCGTAGGGCCTGCAGACAAAGAAACATGCCTCCTTTAGAGTGATTTTCCAAAATCTGTAACACAAAGCTACAGTGAAGCGAATTAAGGCGGAACTTCAACAAACCGATTGTCTGAACATTCAGAACAGCCTAAAGCCAAAAACACGAGACAACGTCTCTGCCAAACCTCCAACAGTGCAGGCTCCCAGCAGGTTAACAATGTTCATGTGGTTTCCCAAGTAACTGAGGACTTTCAGCTCTGACATCAGCGCCTCTTTCTCTGTAGCATGAGCGGTTGCTGTGAAAAAACAAGAAATAAAAAACAGCAAACAAACTCAGTGATTATCTAAGGATTAGAAAAAGTCAGCTCAAGTAGAAGTATGATTACATACAGTGATCTGGTTTCTACTGGATTAAAAGAATAGGCTGCAGGCTGATTAAAATAAAAGGTGCTTTTCAGATTGTTTTTTTCAGCAGAAGTGTCCAAACTACCAGGTGAAAATATTACACAACAGCTGCCTGTTCCTGAACACCTGCAGCCATATTCATCAGAAATTCTTGGGAACATAAGAGCTACTGTGAAGATGTCACATAGTCAAAACAGTCACGCTATGGCTGTCCCGCTTTATTTGCATATCTGTGGACTGCGCTTACATTTGAGCATTTTCACTGCCACGGTCATGACTGAGTCTGCTTTGGAGAGTCCGTACGCCGTGGCTTCCACCACTTTTCCAAATGCACCAGATCCCAGCGTCTTCCCTGAAAAAACATGACAAGAGCAAAACAATTATTTCCTGTCCTTGTTCCCTCCCACGATCAGGCCCCAAGCCAACGTTCCCAGGACAGTTTTAGCCCCCAGGGTGTGTGCATAGGCAACCAGGACATGCAGGATCCTGTTTGAGGAGCCCTGTTGAAAACCACACCTGGAATAAATAAACAATATCTTGTTGGGGTTGAGGGTGTGAGGTTTTTTTTCATCATTACTGAACTGTAGAACGGGTTAGTCAGTAATATCTGGAAATGGCTAAAGCCTTAACATTACGTCCATACACACAGAAAACAATCTGAGTCAATCAGCGTGTAGTAGCCTGAGGGGTGGCAGCTGTGATGTCATACTGACTGCACTGTTTGCTCTTATTATTGGGACGATTACTGAGACAAACATCGTTCATCTCCACATCTCTCTGCTCCTACTGTGATTTACACGTAAGACAATAACAGCGCATGACCATGATACCCAGAACATAAACACTGCAGTGTGTCAGGAATGATGGATTAATGGAATTATGGAAGCCCAGCATGAGTTGACACTCTAACTGATGTTAGCAAAAGAGTGCAGCGTGCTCACCAAAACGCAAGTTGTTTCGTGGAAACTCCCATTGGTGATCGTACGGCAGCTGTGTGGGGTCAATGTACACATAGTTGTTCCCATGGATTGCTTCTATAACTTTCCACTGAATCTGGTATTTGGGTTTCTGATGTGGACAAAGAAGAAGAAAAGACACAGCAGCGTGATGCAACTTAGATCATGAGCTTTAACATGCTCCCCAAAACTCGTATAAAGAATGCAGTGGAAGAAGGTGTGCCACGTCAGAAAGCTGCTTTGCTGTTTTACCTGCATGTACTTGTAGAACAGCATGATGAGGATGAGGCAGAGGATGCCTGCTGTCGATACGGAGCCAATCAGCAGAGGTGTAAACAGTGTATGGGGGACTTTTCGCTCTGCAAAGGGACAGAAATGATCATGTTTGATAATGGAGCGATGATGGAGCCATCAGGGACTACTTCACTGGTTTGTCATGTTTACACTCTAAATGACATTGGGAAGCCAGAGAGGGCTAAGCCACAGTAAAGCCCACTTTGATCAAATAGCAGCAATCTAATCCAATTACATATGTTTACATAATGTAGAGTTCCCCACTTTTATTCTTTGTTTGAAAATTTTGCACTTCATTTTCTTTATTGCCTAAATCCCACTTGATTGTGCAATATTTGTTTACTGAATTGCAGTTACTTTTACAGCTGTGCTGGTGAGTAATTATGGTTAATCAGTGTTCTGTTCCTTTGTGTCTGCCTGGTTGTGATGCCTCATTGTTTTGCTCCTCTGTACACTGGGGTGTAATAAGCTCTTTAGAGATAAGAAGCTTTCTCTCCACTTCAAATCTGAGAATGCAGAGTCTGCAGTAAGTAATCCCCTGTAAACCTGTCAGTGGTTTCTAAAGCTCTGTTTTCTCTGCTGCAGCTCACTGACACCTCCAAGCTTCCTGCAGCCCCAGAATGCCCGGCACCGCCAGGACTCCAACTGTGCTGCACACTCAGCGCCTCCGCCTGGTCTGCTGTTAGTCTGTGAAGCACAAAAATCCTGGGCACACGCTCCCAAAGGCCTGTCCTGTGTGGCTGCAAGCACTCGCCTTCCTCGTAATGCTCATTCACATACCCAGTGCAGCAATAGCTAGCCCTCTGTGTCTTCCATGAACCCGGGAGTCCAAATTCATGCGGGGACAACACTGGAGTACATACAGTTCCTGCTCTCACACCACTATAAGCACACTGTGCAGCAGATGGGGAGGCCGTTACAATAGAGCGGATTTGGAGTCATAAAGTGCACAACGGGCTGGAGGTAATTCCTTTTTCTGAGTGGCATCTTCTCATAGTCGCTTCTGATGTAGTATCTCTTTCCTAATGTTTACAAAACACAGGACAGCCAACTGAAATCTAGCAATATGATGACATTTATGAGTCAACCCACCCCTAAACTGTGTTTTTAGTAAATATTTTGAGCAAAGGAATTATCCCTTGCAGGATCTGCTGAGGGGCACGCCCACTTAGGGTTACAACAGCGAGTATGGAGTCAGACCATTTAGAAAATCTCTGAGATTACTGTTGTAATTACACGAGACTAAAATTTGGTGGGAAAAGGTTTGTGCTGTAGAAGTAAAGAGATGTTTATATTTATGAACTTTTTTGCATTGTTGACCTGCTTGCATCTAAACCTAATCTGCCGCTGAGGACGTGCAAAGGATTACATCAATTCAGCAACAAAACATGCGACTGGCAGGCACCAGCATCTTTAAATCTTTGTGGCCCCTATCTGAGGTACCTGTGTATTTGAGCTGCTTTTGTGTGCAAGCAGTCAATGAAGCTGATGTTAGCTCACCAGTGATAGAAAAAAGCGTGAAGGCTTGTTCTCCTTCCACTGTGGCCACACATTCCAGAGTGTTGAACCGTCCCCTGTTGACGTTCAACCGACTCTCCACCTCTGTTTTCCCAAATGTGGGGCTGTACAACGTGACAGTGATGACATTGCGCTCCTCTTGGGTGGCATTCATCTGCTGGGAGCACCTGAAGGCAGAGATTATTGTTGACACAAAGCTGATGGGATCACAAAGTTATTTGATGATTGGACTCACGGGACACACGGGCATCGCTTTTCTCTGCCTCTGGACACTCCACATTCCTTTCCCATGTCATGAGAGCACTTTTTGACTAACACAGCTTCAAACAACATGCAGAACCACCCAATCATACTCATATTTCCGTAAATTGCCTGCACAAAGTTTCAGCAGAAGTCATGATAAAAATGGGGAATTCCTTCTGTGGTCATGAAACAATAGTGAGATGTGTAAAATTTGCTTTAGGCTCCATTCTTCACAGCATCGCACCACAGAGAACACCTTCTGTCTATGTGGTCCCTGGTGATACGCTCTCTCAGGTCACATTACTTCCTGTTCCTGTGTAAAACATGCCCATCTGTGCATGTACGGGTATAACAAGTATGAAACACATACTCAACATGTATTAATTACATTTGATTACTATGCTGACAAAATGATTAGGTCATTTTGGGAGTACTTCTGGCTTGTCAGCTGTGTTACTCGGAATTGGTGTTGCTACAGTAACCACGTGCTCCATCTTCAGCGAACTTTACGTTTGACACGGGATGAGCGGCTTCTAGTTGTATCCAGGCAGATATTCCAGCCCCCTACCAATCACAAGTCAACTCTTCCCAATCCCCTGTCACATGGGAGTCATCTTATCACTGTTAACCAATCACAAGTCAGCCCTGTCAAATCCCACAATCCCACATTCCACCTTCATCATCATTCCAGCCTCGAGCCAGTGTGTCTTTACTGTGACCTTAAGGACCCTCGAGCTGAACGCAATGAAAGTTTGTGGGAGTTTTTAAGGTGGAAATTAAGCTAAAAAGCGAAGACATGAAACTGTGGCTGGAGAGGAAACTACATAATAAATAAGATGTGATCTAGCAGAGTACCTGCTACAATACCAAACACTGCGGAACTGATCAATGCATGTGGCTGTTAGAGCATTACTGGACAGACACTGATGAACTCATGGACACTTGCATGCAGACACATATCTATACACTGTCATGGCTCTGAACAGCACAACTTAACTTTGACTGGTGTAGGCACGGTGAGTTTACAAAAAATATAAAATGTTAATATTAAGATATTTATAAAGATAAATAAATCCTCCTTAGGTGTGGCTCCTAGGATTATTAAGGATGTTATAGTCCAAACTTTTATCAAATAATCTAGTCTGGATTCCTCTGTGTTTTCCAACTTTAGACCCATTTCCTTCATCTCCATCTCAGAAATGTTGAAAAATTGATTCCACTCAGTTGAAAGCCTTTTTAGATGAAAATGAAGTTCTTTAGTTATTTTTTAATCTGGTTTTAAGTTGGCACTAAATCTGCTTTGTTAGGGGTTTTTATTACATCCTTTGGCTACAGATTCAGGTGACTGTGTTAACGTGGCTCTTTTAGACTAATAGTGACACAGTTAACCATGAGATTTTTTTTTTGTTTGCAGCATTGTGTAGGC
>JBBDHI010000015.1:23180645-23192642 GCA_037177115.1 Craterocephalus stercusmuscarum
GAAAAGAAAATGTCACCAATTCAAATTGAGATAAAATGAAATTATTCATTACCTGACATTACTGCGTAATTAGCCTTATAAGCTATAAAATGGACTCTATCCAAGCCCGCTTTTTTATTTCGTTTTTCCCCAGCAATGTATCCCCCAAATACGATTTATGGAATTTTTCGCACATAAACAGTAATTGCTTAGCAGTACTAATCATACCCAAACCCTGAATCCGGTTGGTCCAGGTTTCACTTCCAGCAATTAAAGAATTATGAACTGATGGCGAGTCTGGGCTGCGGTTATTTGACGGCGATTAGGATTCAATTAGAAAGTGTTTATAATGGTGGGTCTGTGCGGGGGTAAACAGGCAGCTATTTCAGAAATGCGTTAATCCCTCATCTTGTGACAATAATTAGCGAGGTTGATCCCCGGGCGGGTCACCGGCAGGTTTTAGCTTCTGCTTTCATCTGACAAAAAACGCCTCAGACCTTCAGAAGGGAGCCATCAATAGGTTTATGGTGCAGACGGGCCAGGTTCAAAACGAAATGCTTTTCTTCTGACATCAGAAAAGCAAACAAACAAACAAAAAAAAGTGCACAAATTCAGGTGGAATAAGCCAGCGAGGATTACATGTTTGACAAGGCAGGCTATTGTTTGCATTTGACAAATTTTTCTGTAAGATCAAACCTCATTATGGAGCAACACACAAGATTAAAGCAAGCGGGTAATTTAGGCACTTATGGAGCTGTGACTTTAAAATGCATCCCTTGAAAGAATTAGAAAGTCGTTAAAATCCAACCATCCCAAAGATAAAACAAGCATGTCTGTCACGCCGACAGTAATTGCTATAATAACGTGAATCCAGCGTTTGACAGGGAGGACGCACAGTTGTTATGATACAGATATGAGCAGTCTAAAACCTTGGAAGCGAAGGGGGGTTGAGGAGAGCCAGCTATCCAAGCGGAATGATGCGTGGCGCGCGCCCTCATCACACCATGCGAGGTCTAATATTATTTTTCTATAATTCTGCACGATAAAATTTCATTGTCTATTAAGTAATCCCACAAATGAGATCCTTTATGAGGCTATAATGAGGCCTAATTGCCAGGACTAGTGGAGCCACGTGGAAGGATTTAGGAAGCATTAAGCCGTCGGGTACTGAGCACAGGCTGTTACCTAGCCATTACTTTCATAATTCAAGGAGAAAATTAGTCCATTTAAGGGAAAAATCCTTTGATTCCCTTTATTCTGCTCGGTGTGACAGGGCTGCAGTCTTTTTGTCCGCTTTGGTTAAGAAGCAAATGGGACTGGTGCACTATTAAGCACTGTTTAAATGCGCAATAATGAAAAAGAGAGAAAAACAGTCAGAAATGTATAAACTTCATGGGTCCCGCCTCTCAAATGCCTGGCCTTTCGTTTCAGTTGTGTGCTCCCTTTACTTTATAGTGTTGCAGTTTCCCCACCTTTCAGCTCCTTTTCGAATCTTCCTGATGGGCAATTAATCACTTTCAAAAACTTTGGAAATTATATTTGAATAGGGAACATTTAAACAAAGTTTAAAGGATATGTATTCTCTTTAAGCATATTTTAGATTGAATATAAGAGTCCATGCATATGCATACAAAAAAGCGGGTCAGTGTGTGTGCTCAATCCAGCTCCCCCTAAACACACACAAACTTGTTGAAGTGCACTGTTGAAGTTCCCTATTCACATGGCATCCCATGCTATATTATACCGTGAAGAAGTCCATTAATGTTTTGTTGAACAAGCGTCATTAACTTGTTTCAACGCCTTTTTACAAACTTTGCATTGTTGCGTAGACCCAGTCTGCGGCCCATCTTGGCCACTACAGTGCTTGATTTGCTCCTTTATTAGTTTCCAGGCAACAGATACTGAATACCAAAACTCAAAGGAAACACTCTGGTTGTCCATATAGATCTCAGTGGCTATGGGGGGAAATGAACAATGATCCCGTGGACAACATAATGTCACGCAATGACTTTTCATTTGCAATTATGTGGTTGATGAGAACAGCAGCTGCAGTGGCTTCTCTCCATCTCATGGTTTGCAGAGAAAAGAGGAGCAGGGGAGTGAAAGAGGCTTGCCAGTGAATGGTGTCCTGCAGGAGTCAGGGAGCTCCTGGTGTCCATGAATGTGGAATCTAATTTATATCTCAATGAATAATTAGGTTTCTATGCAAAAATGAGTTGGAAATAATTACAAGTTAAAATACCATGACAGTTGAGCTGGAAAAACAAAAGAAAGCAGCACCTTTTAATGTCTCTCAGAGGGAGTTTTTCAGCTTTTTCAATATAATGCTTGAGAGCAATAAACTGCATTTCAGTTTTAGAGCAAAATGGAAACAGACTGCCTTGTTATTATTGTATCACAGGTTCATAGTGTTGCAGCTTCACCCATGGAAATATCTACAAATTGTTCAACTGATTGGGCACAGACATCATCATTAAGGAGCCTGGCCCTCAGCCCTATAGAAAAGTAAAGTGACAGCTTCAGTGAAAGAAGAGGCTGACGAACAAAACAAGCGAGGGCCCTGTTGATGGCCTATAGAGATGTCCTGCACCAGGCTCCCTCTAATTAGAGAGATGCTTCTCAGTCTCACAGAGCCGCTCAGACCAGACACTCCAGACTGAAGTGTGCCCCTGCGCCAACAAGAGTCTGGATGTCCACACACAACGCAGCATGTGTACGAGTCTGCGCTTCACGGCACACACAATCAAGGAGTTACGAAAATGAGATAAGCACCGACTGATAGTGACGCCAATCAAGCTTAAGTTCCCTGAAAAATGTCTTTATGAAAGCTTATTGTTAGAGCGCTGATTTGTCCCTATGCCTCCTCACTTGTTTCCAAAAGACTGAGCAAATGCCATTAGAGAGAAAGAACAGAACAGCCCTTATTTCAATCTTCTCTTGCTTGAGTTGTCAAATAGTCCTGAATTTCAGTCCTTACTGTAATAAGTAGCTATCCAATTGTTGGTCACTTTGAAGTACATCTCCACACTGCAGGAGTTGGGAATGATCAGCTGTAAGGACTCATTACTGGGCTCCTCACTGGTTTCCAAAGAGATCAAGATGCTGTTTTCTCTTTGTTAATGATTGGCCTTTTAATAAAATTATTTGGGCTTGGAGTGATGCCGTTAAAACAGGTCAGGAAACACTCATGTCCACAGAAAACAGAATATGTCTTGCCAAAGTTCACAAGTAAAACCAAAAACAACCCTGCCCATGTATTGGAAGGCAATCAGCCCTCCTCCACTGAGCTTCAACCAAACCTGAAATGTTCTCAGCCTTCCTCGGCTCACACCAGAGGCCGTCTGACTTCCAGCGAAACCTGAAGTAGGAAATGGCTCAAAGAGTGAATGACAGGAGTCCCTCCACCCGGTTACCCGCACCGGTCTCTCCCTTCAGTTTAAAGGAGGTGATATTGTAGCCTCTTTTTCTCCCCCCTGAAAGGGGAAATCCCTGGGATTGAGCTTGTGTGCTGGAGCGGAAGCAGACTGGAATGTGTGTCCGGGCTTCGTCTTTTGTCGCCAGCCAGGACCATGAATAGATGTGGGCTGCAATCTCTATGCCCTCTGTTTATCAGACTGTGAAGAAGCAAACAAACCCAAAGTGTTTCATCTGCTTCTTAGTGGCACCTTGTCACACCTGTCAGTCACTTTCCTGCATGAGAGATTTGAAACTTCACAGTTACAGCATTTACCAGGTGTCATCTCTAATCCAGTTAGCATAAACAGGAGCAACCTGAAGCTTTCTGGTTTCATCTGGACTCCTCTGTGTTTGCTGTGCTGTCGCTCTCCCTAATTAAATCTAAATTCAGCCTATGAGGATGTATGAAATGCTCACACACTATTTTTTCTGTGTAATCTGCAGATTACATATTGATTTAGAGAAGCATCATGTTGACTAGAGCCTGTCATTTTGCTGATTTCCATGGCTGCCCGTTACTGTAGCTTCTCTCAGGCAGCCTGTCACTCCCATCTTTCCCCTCCATTTTAGGTCAGATAAACAATTTTCACACAAATTCACAAACTTGTTTCTTTATTAAGATATTGTCCAAGCTTTTTCATCTGTTTAGTGTACATTGAAAGACACAGAGAAGTTTATAGAAAGAGAATCTGTCAGGCTGCATTCAGTGAGTTTCTCTCATTTGGACAATGAAGAGCACATCGATCTGACCCTTCACTCTTCATCATCACTGCTACTGGCATTTCAGGGTTCTTTTATAGTCACTATCTTATTCTCTCTTGTCCTAATATGAGCTTTTTGGATTCTTTTTATGAAGAATACCCTATGCATAAATGTTTTATTTTACTTTGTACTGGTGCAGCCAGTGGTTAGCTGTGAGAAAATAACCCGTTTTTTGGTAATCTAAAGAGACTGGGCTGCTTTTTCTTTATATGCTTAATATGTCTGCAGAGGAGCAGTTCTGAAATCCTTTTTTACACTGTTGGAGCATTGAGATTTCAATATATTAAAAATGCAAGTGATGGTCTAAGTGATCTAAAAGTAAATTGGATTGTTCAGATCGCAGAGTGCAATTACCAAATTGCTCATTTTCTTTTTCGTTTTAAAAATTCTTTTCATCAACCCTGCACTAGCCAGACTGACGGCCTAACACAATTCAGAAACTAGAAGAGTACAGCAGAGCTTGTTATGAGCGACCATTTAATTATGCCATTGGTAATTCTGAAAAATCACAGCTTTTTGGTGGTTGCATGAAGGGCTCCTCAGGGGAAAAAAGTTATGAACCACAGGTCTAGAACAGTGGTTCCCAGCCTATTCTCCTTGAAAACGTCCCTCGTAAAAATATTAAGAAGTCTTTGACCTCCTGCCCCAACCCATGCTGAAACCATGCTTGGTTTTATGCTTTCATTAGCGAGATTCTCACAATAAATGATGGATTCCATCTGAGTCCTGTTCTTCCATAAAGCCAAAGCTAAATCAACAACATGTAGCCTTATTTTTTCATAGGGACAATATCTGGGCATAATCCCAGTGGCTCTGAATATTCAAAGCCTTGGGGATCCGTTTTTCTTTTCGGGGGATCCAGGACCCCAGGTTGAGAACCATTAGCCTAGAGGATGGGTTTCAATCTCTGGAGTGCCAAAAGAGCGGACCCCCTGACTGAAAGTCTGATCCCATTTTATGAAGTCATAGTATTAGTTTCTTACATTTATTACATTAATTCAAGAAATAGAATGAAACAAAATAAAATGTATTTAATTATAACATAATGTTGTTATAAATGTATTATAATAACACAACTTATACTACAATTGAACAATATAAAAATTGCTGAAGTTTATGCACCAACATAATCAATAACTGCATTATTTTATCAGATAAAGCAAAGGGAGCCCCTGATACTGTACATGTTTTCTCAGTTATTAGGAATCTGAGTAAGGTACAGGTGTAAGGCTATGTGAGTTAATCACAATGTAGGTCAACTATTTTACTGAGTCAGAAAGCCTCAGAGTCCTCAGTTAAAGCATCTCAGCTTGATACAACAGCTTTACCTTGGGCATCTGATGACAGAAAATGGCTCCTAGAGATTTTATAGTGGAGTTGGTTTTTATTAAAAAGGTGTCAGACTGCAAATGAGATGATTCTTTCCAATCCCATAAAAATGAATTAATCTTTGGTTACTAAAACATTGCATTTATAGCTACAAGATATTAATGTAACTATAATTATTCTGCACGCCAGCCTGATCTAAACCTTACAAGTTTGATTCTATCTAAAGGTTCTCTCCTCAAAAGCATGCTGTCTTGCTGATTAATGAAAACTATGAAGAAAACATTATTTCAGATGTGCTACACTTCCATTAGGAAAAAGAAAATATAATAAAACTGATGCATTTTCATGTATACAATGACCAATAGCACAAAAAAAGCTGAGCTGGAAGGTGGCGGCCAGTATGTTCAGCATCCCGAATATCAGATTTTTGCCCACCAAACAGTAAAAACCTGGACTTTGTTACTTGAACGAAGCAGAAAACTGTGCATCAACTCTCATTAGGGATGTAACAATACCTCGAAAATCGATTTAAAATCGGTTCAAACTGGTTTAAATGAAAATCGATGTAGAAAAAAAGGAAAATCGATTTGCATGCAATGCATCAGTGCAATCAATGCTTTTGTACATAAAAAGATTTGTGATCATTTCCATATCTATAATAATTATGTGTTTAGAGTTAAGTTTTGTTAGTACTACAGGAAATAGAAGGTGACAGTTTTAAACAAGGGAGAAGAATGCAAATATAATAAAAAGATAATTAATTTGGCCATAAAATAAATAAAATTAATTTTGCTGGAAAAAAATCGTAAAAAATCTAAATTGAGAACTAAAAATCGAGAATGAAATCGAATTGAATCAAATTGAATCGAATTGTGGCTTTAGTGAATCGTTACATCCCTAACTCTCATGTATCTATTTCTCAGGAAGCAAATCAGTTTAAAACAAATTCATTTAGCATTTGCTTTATTGTGTTTGCATATACAAGTGTGGTGAGCATCCTTTTAGTGCATCTAGACGGCTGAGGTCAGGGCTAAGAGCTCGTGTCTGCATCGCCCCAGCTCTGTGCTGGCCAGATAAATAGACAGTGTTTGCGAGCTGTCTGAGCTTTTTTTGTTTGCATAGAGTCAGAACTTTGTATGGGGTCGAGGGGGAGTTTGGGGCAGCAAAAACAAGATTTGTATGCAGACTACATCACACAGCCACCCCCCTCAGTCCACTCTATATCCTCTCACCTGCCTGCTGCAGTAAATCATAGAGCTATCAAGTGAAGCGTGTTGATGGGCCTGCACGTGCGAGGGCTTTGCTGCACCTGTCGCGTCTGTGTGTGCGCGTGCGCGTGCACGTCTGCATTAAAGAACTAGCTAAAGTTCTTTGGGAGTGTTTAACATGTTTCTTTTAACATCTCTGCTCTCATGTCTTTGTTTGTTACCCTTCACCAGGGGTCGGCGATAAGAGAGCTTTGGACATCAGCTGGTTTATGCCTGTCTGTGTGTGCGTATGCATGTGTGTGTGTGTAAGTAGTAGTGATTGAAATGGAGGTAGCTTGGTATCAAACAGGAGGTCTGCAGATGCCCGTCCGGCTGAGAGCTGCAAGGTCTCTCCTTTTGACAGAGTATCCATTCAGAGTCAATGAGCTGGGTCAAAGCCTGCACGTCAGGCTGCAGCTCGGCCTAGCACTGGGGCGGTCCAAGAGGTCAGTCTTATTCACATGGTGCTGTCATGCAAATGAACCCACCCACGCTTAAACAACTCTTGGAATTTTTACGTCTGCTCTTTGGCCTTTTTTTCCTCAATTTCTCCCTTTTTTTCCCCCCTCGCTCCCTCTCTCCCACTTCTGCTCTCCAAAGCTCTCTCTCTCTCCCGTATTCACAAAGTCATTGACGAGACATTCAAAGCTTTTTAAATTGGCCAGCTTCATTGTGCCGGTGCTAAAGTAGAAGGGTAAGGTGGGGTTGGGGTGGGGGGGTGAGGGGGGTGGTGGAGAGAGTAGAGCGTAAAGAGGAGCAGGCCTAAATATACTCCGGTCTGAAAGTAGTTAGATCATGTTCTTTTCATGGTCCGATTAGAATCAAATCGATCCCCCCGCCCCTCCTGACCCTCCAAGGTTTGAAGAGGAGCGGCCGAACAAAGATTTCCTGGCTTAGACGGGGAGAATGAATGACCAAACCTAAATACTAAACACACTCTTAAAAGTGTCATTCTGCAGAACAACAATGCACAAGAGAGTAAATTTGTTTTTAGTGTGAGATGCTTGTGTGAATGAAGAAAAGTTATCTCTTCAGTCATGATGCTGTTGGAGCATCTTTGGATGAGACCTGATCTACATATAAATCAGGAAAACACATAAACTTCAGTAGATTTTCTCTCAAAAGGATTCTTTTTAGCCTCACAGTAATGACAGGAGGGTTTTTACAAAAAGGTACTTCATCAGAACTGGCTGATGTAAAAAGAGTTTTTTCTTCTGTACGACTGAGGTTACACAGAAAGTACAGAGAAGTGTGTTGGGGTTAGAGGGCTGGCGCTTTGGCCCGAGGTGTCCAGTGATGGAGAGGATGACCGCAGGATACTGAACTCTCCTCCAGGGGAGGGTGAGGGGAGAGGGGTTTTGTACCCCCCCTGCACCTGCAGCTGTGAAAAGCTTTTTTTTTTAATCAAAGTGCTGCAAGTAATTTAACTGTTTTGTTTCTACAGTAAAAGGCACAACAGGTTCATGATAAACACTTTTCTAGTTTCTTAGACCTTTTTGGTCCTGTTAGATTGAATGAAACGAGAGAAAAGCAGCTTTTCAACATTTGAAAATTATAAAAATGACATAAATTAAAATTATAAAGGAAAAAAGATCTGATTTGCAGCATTGTTCTAACCCTTTAAAGGTTTATTCTTAATTTAAATGTTAAGGTTATTTTCAAAAAGCCAAGTATGTCTTCTGTGGACAGCAAAGTGTTTAGAATGATTTCAGTGACACACCAGGCTGACAGACAAACATCCGGAATGATAAACTACATAATAAGATGCAATATGTCATGATAAGGTCAGAGAAGACATTAGCTGGGCCAAACCTGCACATTTAGAAGATATGAATAGGAAACTGTGAAAAAAATAAATAAATAAAAAAATAAATCATGTGCAAAACGGGTTTCAAGTTTTGGCCTGTTGTGGTGAATGGAGACAATTTTACAAATCCTCTCCTGCCAAAAATGAAAATAACGGCACTCTCCATCTTTTAACTGGTCTAAATCTGCACCGAGTCTTTCCACTTTTTAAAGTTTCCAAAATATTCCTTTGATTTAATGTCATTCCTGGAGAAAGGTCTGTTTGTCTTTTTCAACATGAATTGTTTGGTTTATAAATATGTGTAAAAGCCTGTTTACTCGTGGTCATTTATCTTATCTAGTGATTAGTAACTTACTTTATAGTTACGTTGGGAACCCTTGGCAATGGTACGTTCCAGTTCAAGTCTTTCCATATAGGCTTGCGCTGGTTCTTTCTTTTTATTTGGTTACTGTTTTCTCCTTACAGGTGTGTCAGTAGTTTTAAAAGATGTGATATTATTATCATTTAGCTTTTGATGCTTGTATTTTTCTATTCTTTTATTTATTCTTTATTAAGGTTCTCAAAGGATCCCTTCTATCTGAAATGAAATAAGAAATAACCCGAATCATCAGACAAAAGAATCAGCTTTTCTACTTCCCTGATGGTAGGAATTGTTGCAGCATTTGTTCAACTACAGATTAACTATATCGGGGGAAAAATTCTTTCCAAAGATGAAGACTGAAGTTGGTGAATATGTCTGTAAAGCTCCAGACTTCTTGGTTCTTTAATACACAATAGTGACATGAACAATCCATTAACAGATTTAAGTGCAATAACTTAATGGAAAGTGTAGACTGACTGTATTAGATGTACTATAAATGTACAGGAAAAGTGCAGGTTTTACAATTTCAGAGAAAGAAACTCACTCAAACTGCAAATAATAAGAAGCTTATCAAGTTAGCTTTCATTCATTCTCAGTTCTCACAATGATGTGTGCACATTGATTCATTCGGAGTCCCGTCAGCTTTCATCTCCTTATCTAACCTTTGAGACAAGCAGCGGACTGTTTATTGAGCTGTCATGCTGAATTCATGCTGCGCGTACAAACGTTGCTCAGAGCCAGAGAAGCGATTATCCAAGCTTCCACTGATATCAAGCGGCTCTGCCAGAATTTGCTGCCATTTTTGTAAAATGATGCAGAGTAGATGTGATAGTGCAGCCACGAGAAGTAGATGGTTTGGATACTTTGCTCAATTTCTAACTGCAGTAAAGGGCTGGAAGACATTTACGCTCCTGCCACAGTGCAGGAAAAGATGATGGCTTCCTGCTGCTTAAAGGGAGACAAATGGAGACTGAGCGAAACATCAAGGCAGCATTTGCACCTTGATCATCCTCAGTGCACCGCTTGTCTCTCTCCATCACCCCTCTCTGTGCTCTCCACCGTGTTATAGGAGCAGTCTGAGCTTACAGCGCAAAGCAGGACGAGTTGTTTGTGTTCTGAACCATTGGAGAAGCCAAACAACTCAGTGGTGGTGGAGGGACTGAGGGGTGGGACCACCCTGCAGCTGCCCCTTCTCTTGCTCTCACAACTTGCCTCATCCCTTCATTCCCTCTCCTATTCATCCTGCAGCTGCAGTCTTGTGCCCCTCTCTCTCTCTCACTCCGTCACACAAAGTTTCTCTCTTTCTCTATTTGTCCCAGAGACACAAAGATGGATGGAGAAGCTCCTGGGATGGGCAGCACAATAGGTTGTGCCACAAGGTGAGCAGCCTCAGCTGCATACGGCCCAGTGCTGCCTTTTTTTAGCTCCTGCGTGGCTCCTTACCCGACTGGAGTGTGAGTGTGTGAGAGAGTGAAGGGGGGGGTCTGAGCGGCACAGTATGGCAACAGATGCTTTTGTTCGGCCAAAAGTCTGAAAAGGGGCCTTGGGTGGGGGGCTTAGCAGTGTCAGAGCACAGAGTCATTTTTCTCTCCTTTTTCACCCACTCTGCCTGTCTTTCTCTCCGGCTCCCTCTCCCCAGCTGTGCCTGCCGTGGCGGCTGAGCAAGAGGAAATGTGAGGGCAACGGCGTGATGGAATACGTAAGTGGGGCGCGCGGTTTTGGCCTGTTTTGTGGGCGACTTCATTAAAGGGTCGTTTATCTGGCCTGTGATCCCATTGTGATGGGCCTTCTTTATCAGCCCCGGTGTGTCAGGGGGGCGTAATTGGCCGATTGGCCACGGTCTGCACATGCTGAGGTGATTTATAAAGCTGTGAATGGAGCTGACTCCTCTCAGGGCAGCGCTCCCTCTCCCATATAGGAGACACTGCACTGCAGAATAACACTGACTAAATGCAGAAGAAATGTGAAAAGGATGAAACGTCCCCAAAGCTCTTTGTTTGAGTGTGAAATCAGGGGGTTGAATAAAAGGGCTCTGGAATCACTCTTTGCCTTGTCATCTATTTTCTCCACCTTTATTTGACTTTGTTGTTTCACCTCTTTAGCCTCTTTCGCTTCTCTGTGATGCTTTTTCAATCTCATTTCTTCTATTTTTCACTCTGAGTCATGCGGAGTGGAGCCGGCTTTTTACCTCCAAAGCCCAAAGTTGTTCCCATCAGCGAATAAAAGTGAAAAAGGGAGAAAACTGTTGAGTTTGGGCTCCACTTTTTGTGTTCTGATTCCACATTTAATGATCAAATATAACTAAGTGTTGAGGTAATATTGTGCAAGCTGAGCAGCATTTCCACTCACACAACAGAATTAAAGTAAACCTCAATCTGTCGATTTATGGATAATAAAACAAATGTGCAGAGGTTCCTTTTTTAGTGGTCCTGTGCCGTGTGAGGTTGGCTTTTAATGACCCCCTAATTAAAGCAGGCCCTTCTCTCAGTGGGCTGATCATGTTGTGGAGGTCAGGGGTTATTTACAGGGCTGCTGGTGGCCAGAGTTCCTGCTCCACGCTAATTGGCCTCCAGACAAATTAACAAAATCTTTCCGCAGTAAACATTGACAGTACATCTGCTTTCGCAGGGGTCAGTAGTTTTGCTCAACAGCAGAAATCAGCTTGTTTTGTTTTGAGTCTTTTTATTTATTTAAGAGTTTGGTTGGAATGAATTCTCCAGTGTTTTTCCTGTCAGATCACACAGATTGGCAGGCTGTCTCTGGGACAAAGGCAGTCCCTGAGTTCATTAAGTCAGGCCAAGTGTTGATCTAAAGGCTAGACGACACAGCCCAAATCCCTGACAAGTGTTTGTGGACATGCAGATAAGGTCTGCAAACATGCAGCACCTTTTAGAAGATTCACGAGAAGTTTTTCACCATTGAACGTTTAACTGCAGCAACATTTTAGTGTTAAAGCTTCTTAAAATACTGTCAACTCCCGTCACATGTAAGATATTAGCATTTTTTCTCTATCAAGATGGTGAATGAACTCCTTCTGAAATGAAATGTGTTTAATT
>JBBDHI010000015.1:23220651-23230896 GCA_037177115.1 Craterocephalus stercusmuscarum
CCTGGACGCGCGGCAGACGGCGGCAAAAGCGTTGGCCGCTCAAGACGCCCGGTTCTCATTGGAAATGTATTGACTTCCGGCGTCCCTGCCGCTTTTGCCGCTTTTTGTCTGAACGCACAGTTAGTGTGCCAAATATACTAACATTCTGATGATACCATCTTAATATGGCTTGGTTGTCTATTTATTCATTCATTTTTAGGTCCGCTTAATTCATTTTAGGGTTGCAGAGGTGCTGGAGCAGGCTAGAGGCAGGGTACACTGTGGTCAGGTTTCCAGTCCATCGCAGGGCCAAGAGAACAAATACTTATAATACTTATAGACCAGAAAGCACATGTGGGTCATGGGAGAGCGAGAGAAAAAATACAGCAAAACAAAAACATCCATTCTGAATTTTGAAAAAAGGAAATCAGTAGAAATGCAAAAGTTGTGTTACATTGTAAAACATCAGGGTGGCCTTACAAAATAGACAGAAAAGCATTCAGTTACTTTTTGTTTCTTTTTTGTTTTGTTCCAGTCATTTGATTTGAGCAAATGAAAAGAACTAATGTCCAAAGTAGGACTTGGTTTGTGGGAATGTGTAGCCGGATGACGACTGTGCTGCACTGGGCTATTGAAACAGGGTGCAGATGTGTTTTATAGATGAGAAACAAACAAGAATAATTTATGCAAGGAAGACCATTAAACCTAAGAATTACGCAAACAATAGTGAATTCTGAGTTTTTAAAGCACTTCTTTGCATGCATGTCAGTAGTTTGTATCGCCATAAGCAAATAGGAGAGGTTTGTCTTTTCAGCAAGTTTGGCAGCAGATGTAAATGAGGAACACTTTCTGCATAAAAAACAAGTCTTGATAACATGCTGACATTTCCTGATTTGCATAAAACACAACAAATGAGTCAATACATTTATTGATTTAGGAGATATTATTTAGAAAAAGAAACTACTGGGGAAAAAGTTTCACTTGACCACAAAAGCCTATAAAACTTGTAGTAGTTCCTGGTGAGATATTTCAGATCAGAAAATGCTAAAGCATCAAAGTAACAGCAAAAATGTTGGTATAGTCCATTTTATTTCTCGGCCCTTTGCAGCTTTCCTCCAAAAATTACACATTCGCCTTTCGCCCATCCCGTTACAAAAATATTTAGGTTCCCCTGATACATGTAATAAAACTGTTTAGAATGTTTCCCGTGAGTCTCACCTCAGACTGAGGAAGCAAACCATTTCACAGCTCAAAAGAGAGGAAGCAAGGAGTAAAAAGAGATTGAGTGTCTGTGCACACCTTATGTAAATATTTAAGACATCTGTAGGTTTTAGTAACTTTGCCTGTTTTACAAGATGAAATGTTTCCTGTGACATGTAGTCTGCAGTACCTTTTCTTTCTCATACTTCTTATTTTAACAAATAGTGTTTCATTTGCTATTCTTGTCCTATAATAAAAGAAAGGAGCATGAAAGGCATTCAGGGTGTTGAGCAAATTTCCACATTTACCTTTTAAATAGACTTGATGTGAATGAGTAAGGATGCATAAAAGATTAAGACTCAGACATGTCATATCAGCGTATATATAACAGTACTTTCCCAATCAGATGTCTCAAACTCCTCACGTGTCTGCTTCCGTCCCCCTGGTGCTGAGGCTTACATAAGTGGGATCTCTGAATTAATATTTAAAGTTTGTTTTGTGGATGCTGCTCCTTGTGTGTTTTTTTTTATGCATGGCCTTCTCCCGTGATGATATTTCAATTGAGCTGTTACATCATCTGGATCATGGCCACAGCTGAGATAAAAGAGCCCTGTGAGCCATTACTGCAAGCATGCAGCAGTAAGGTCCATGTGATATGCATTAGGCGCTAACTGGGCTCGCTCATTAATACCAGTGTTTCTCAGATGTGTTTCCAGTACAGGGTGATCATTAATCAAGTTTTCACCAAGGTAATTTATCACATACTATCGGTAGATTTTGCCACTTATTTGACTAATATAGCGAGTGTCTGAGGGTTCATTTAAATCTATTACCCTTTGAGATAATCAGCATGGATTACACAGTTTTTCATACTCTTGCTTAGTTTGCTTATCGTGTAACCTTTATTTATTAAACCAGGTGAGTCAATTGAGAACTTAGTCTCATCTACAATGATGACTCGGGCCGGAGGCAACAATAGAACAAAAATTAAAAACTTGCAAGATAAAATGAGTCACATTAACAAAATATGGAAAACAACATAAACAATCAGCAGCAATTAAAAAAGCAACAGCGATCACAGACATTTTTTTTCACTAAGTCTGTGAACGAGGAATTTTTATGAAACAATGAGGTAAGAATCATCACATTGTCATGATGTCCTTTCAGCTCATGACCAACTGAGCATGCTCTTCTTCCAAAATGGAACATGCTCGACGAGACAGATGCTGCAGATACCGCCTGCTTTCAGTAGGCACATAACCATAATTATATCATTTCCGGATAACAGCTGTCACAGATTCACCACAAACTGAGGCAAAGATGGATGCTTAGATGATGTTTTCTATGATTACATGCAATGCTTTATATTCTGTGAGCATCAAAAGATAGGAACACTTTGTAGCAATGT
Source organism: Craterocephalus stercusmuscarum (assembly GCA_037177115.1). Classification (NCBI taxonomy): domain Eukaryota; kingdom Metazoa; phylum Chordata; class Actinopteri; order Atheriniformes; family Atherinidae; genus Craterocephalus; species Craterocephalus stercusmuscarum. The sequence goes on from JBBDHI010000015.1 coordinate 23,223,239, forward strand.
GGTCTTTGATTGATTACACGTGTATAACAGTTATTAATCTCAGCAATTCAGTTTAGTTGACAGTAGGGTTTGGAGTCTGAGGGTTTCTATCTGTTTGGTTTCTGAGCTGGGAGAGGTAAACAAAAGACAACAGAAGTTGTGTCATGCTAAAACAAAAATGCATTCTGAAAAGCCTGTTGGAAAAGCTCCCATCTAATTAGATTACTTGGCATTACTACACCTTTAATATATTATTTATGGTTTAAAATGAAAAAGAAATCCTTAAAAGTATTTTAGAAGTAAAACAGAGAGGAGTTTGACTCTCAATTTAACATGAAGACAGACATTTTAATAAAAAGATTTGCCAGTGAGCACACTTCATTATATCTTCAAATGTAAATGTAAACTCTCATAAAATAAAAAAAAACAGGAAAAAAACTATAAAGGAGATCATCCTCAAAGCCGAAGAGAGGAAGCATCTGCAGCACACAGTTTGAGGGCCAGCATCTCTCATACGGTGGTGTCACATCCAAATCCAAATGATCCAGCTTTTTCACGTAAGTCTGCTCTTATTCCAGCATGGAAAACAACATTATGCAAACATAACAGTTAAATGTTTCAGTAGTCAGGATGAGTGCCAAGCTGACTTGCTTACAGTCCTGAGTGTCTCCTGAGTTTAAAAACACATGGTGCTGTGTGAGAGCGGTGATGCAACCAGCGGTAAACACCCACCCACCTTCAATGTGTCTGAAGCAGGTAGTTGGAAGCTGGTTTATAGCAAAGTATAATTACTATGTATATAAAGATGATAAGAAAAGCATTGGTTCACTTAATAAAACAGACAGTGAATTCTAAAATAGGAGCTGCCTGAGATAAGACTAGACCAGAATGACCAGCAGGCAATAGTTACAGGTTGAAAGTAAACAGCTAAAAACTGACACTAACGATTTAGTTACTACATACACTACATACGTATCGATGTTTTTGCTTTTATAGGTTTTAAAATGTTGTAATTTCTGTTTAATGATTGTTTTCTGTTTGCTCAGGTTGAAGTTTGGTTATTGTCAGCTGCCTGAAGAAGCTAAATTCTCCCATAAAAATCATCCTAAAGAAATAAGTATGCTTTCCCATCATTAACATGTCATCTTATTTAGAGAGTTTTTATTAGCAGAAGAGAAGTTAATTTCAGGCTTGATTTGCCACCATAAATTTATATGTAACAAATGACAAAGAAGAAGTTCACGTCCACAAATCTAATTACTTTTGGAAGCCATTATTATGGCAGTCTGGAGCTGAGCCGTGGACTAAAGCTCTGAAAACAGAATGGAACTTCAAATAATGCTGATGTTCTCCAGTACAGTCTTCAGAGATGACAGTCTATTATTACCGTCTGTCTATTAAACAAGACTTTGTTCATATATAAAAAAACCTTCATCAAAAGCATACCATCAGCTATTGCACCATATGAAACTCCAGCAGTAACCTCTGGCGCTGCATACAGTTTCCCATTTTTCATGTCACCAGTCAGTTTTTTGTCTCTTGTCTTATGCTGTACATCATGTCGTGGTGTCTGACTCTTCTGTCCACTCAGGACTCTGAGTAAGATGGCTGTCTACATCCATCCTCGGCAGCCTGAGGAGATCCATGAGATCCATCTTTCCTGCTTTTACTCTAGATTTTTTTAATGCTGATCCTTTTTTTTTTTTTACTTTTTATTTCCATGGCATGTTTGAGGCCAGACAGTAGGTTGAACAGTGAGTGAATCAGTGAGAAAGAAAGACCATTTTAAAAAACAAATTATTAGAGTTTTGTTCTCTTTTTAGCCTGCAGTGATCCAGATTATCCCCCTCTAGGTTAAACTGTAATCTATCTACATACTGAGCCAGGTCCTTGCATGATTTTTTTTCTTTTTGGAATTATGCATATTACCCAGAGTGAGGATAAGTAACATTTCTCCATATTAGCTATAACCATTTATTTTCACTCATTAGCTGGAAGAAATATGAGGGAAAACTCAAATTCTTCATGCAAACTTGACTCCCAACGCATGTCAAACTCCAGAGTGAAATAGACATGGATTCAGTCTATCACAAGACACATTTACAGGTTGCGTAACATTTGTTCATAAATGATTAAATGGTAAAAGTGATTACACTCTGGACCTTATTGCGCAATGCAGTATTCTAGGATCAGTGGCGCTATATTCAGACATCCATGCTGGTCACAAGACACCACCGGGGAGAAAGAGTAGAAAAAGTCATTAATATTTGACTTGTATTCAAGATGAGAACCTTTACAATGTGCTGTCTCAGCTCCACTGCCAAGCTAAACTTTAAGAAAAATACCAAATTATTAATCATTTTATGGATTGCCTGTACACAGTGGTTGCACGCCAGCTATGTGGACTGTGAAAGGTGTGCTAAGGTATATAGGAAATTACTTATTCCACTCTATTACCCAAGCTAATCAAAGCTGACAAGTTGTCAATTTCATTTATGAGAGCAACTTAAAGGTTAACAATTGCAGTTGGGTTTGACATGTGCTGGGCGAAGGCAATCAGCAGCTTTAGACTGTGGATCTATAGCCGTGCACATGTAATTAATACATTCAGCCGGGCCCAAGGCACTCTGCCGTCCAACACCAGCAAAATCTAAAAAGCTGCTTTAAAGCTTCTGTAAGTACAGCTGCAGGTTTTTATTGAATGTGCAGTTTTTCTCTGTCACATCCCTCTCCCCTGCGCTGCCACTTCAGCGTGATAAAGGTGAGATCATGTTCTTGCACACGCCACCCTCTTTAGGTTTAGCCTGCTTTCAGGAGCATGCGTGTGCATGCCTTAAGTGTCAGAACATGTGTGGCAGAGTTGACAGGCCATCAGAGCTGCTGTGGTAAATGAAAGTGATGCTCGGGAGGAGAGAGGCCTGGAGGAAAGCTCGGAATAAACAGCCGGATCTGTGACGCACTTTGAAGCGCACATCTGAGAGGAAGGGGGTGGGGGGGGGGGGGACAGGCGTGCAGAGAAATGGAGTATAAGTAGGAGGAGGCTGTTTTTAAGACCTTATAGAGAAGAATCTGTTGCTGACCATAACAGTGAGTCGTCTTTCAAATGCAGAGTAGCTCAAGTCTAAGAATTCAGCGTGATGCCAGGAATTCACACACGTCGCTGCACACGTACAAGCACACACACACACATACTTTGATTTGAGAGAGCTGAGAGGTTTGACCTTTCAAGCACATGCTTTTTTTTATGTCCAAAATGCTCCGAACTCCAGCTATTTTCTTGTAACCTGGATGAATAAAGCAGTCAGGCACAAGCTGACAAGATGATGAAATGTCAGATGAGACTGCCTTGCTCTCAGCATCGCCCACAGGCACAAGATGAAACAATGACTACGTTTCTAGAAGTTCCTGTGACAAGAAAGAAACGAGAGGAAAAAAACCTAAAGTTCCTCTCGGGGGCTTGATCAGAGAAGTCTGCGTTTCGCTTCAGTACAAATATAGGTTTTAAAGAATGTATTTACTGCAGTGTAGGATTAGGGTCATGTTATTGTACCAGCATGATAAGAAGAGCTGAGATTACAGACATTCTTATCTAAAGCCCACCACCACTACAGGGACAGACCCCGTGCATGTTCTCCGACACAGATGAGTGTGTGGAACAAACTGTTATCTACGTGTGTGCATGCTCCATAGATGTGTGTTGTGTCATTAAGCTGTCACATTCTTTCCTCCAAAAAAGTTTCAAGTTTACTTTTGAAGCAAACATGCACTGCAAAGTTCTGCACACACAAACACAGCATGAAATTAGTTCTTTCTCATAATTCTTAAAAGCTTTAAACTCATCCAAAGATCAAAACCTTAAAACTCCCCTCCAGCATCCACGTGACCAGACCATCTCCTCCTAAAAACTAGCATTTCTGTTTGTTGTAATTATTTCAGGCTGGGATGTCACAGTTTCATTTGTAAGTGCGCTGACATCGGCCGAACTGGCCAGAACCGGATATATGCAGTTTTCTTAGTTACCAGGGTGACCATTTCTGTCCTTGTTGCTTGGAAAGCACCAGTCAAGACACCTGCATACTTTTAAAAGGTTACAGGAGCTATGCCTGATATTATTTTAATCTTTCTAAAAAAAAGATGGTTTCTACACAGTATATTATGTAGTTAAAGGGGTAAGTCCATAAAAACGAATGGCTCATTGATTGTGCATATGTACGAGTCCAAGCCATGTTAGTTAGCGAAGCGGCTAGTTTTTAGCTTTGGTGTGACGCTCTTTCTCTAAACACTTGCCGCTTTGCTAACTACAATGGCCTGGCTTAATATCAGGTATAGCTCAACCTGATGCCCCAGGAACACCCTCAACAAATATATTTGCTGGTTTTCGGACGTACATTCAAGCATCTCAAAAGTAAAAAAAAAAGAAAAACGCACAGGAAAAACATTCTGTTTGAGACTTTTCCATGTTATATTGGGGTCAAAAAGTTTTTGAGCTGCCCTGCTTTGACTGAGAGTTTTTATTTTCTATAACTGATTATCAGACACTCTTCCTTCTGGACACAACCATCAGTCAGTAGGCAGCTGGGAGAAGGTAAGACAGAGCTTAAATGTATCCCTCAAGCTCCCTGTTTTCATTCTTCATACAACTTTATCCAGAGTGCTGGATTATCATGGCCATGATTGTTTTCAGCTTGTGATGTGTTGTGAGAATGAGAAATCCCTGTCCCTGCTACTGCTGTGATCCCATCACATGTTAACTTCAAGTTTGTTTGTGCATAGAGTTCAAGCCAAAAGACACTTCACTTTCAAGGACCATGTCTCAACATTGTAGGATTAGTGGTTTAACCTCTTCTTGACACATGCTGCCTGCACAGGGGCAGCATGAAATACATGCAAGAAGGCCTTTGCACTTATTAGGAAGCACTCATATATACCAGGCCAACTCAACTATAAGACTTTACAAAGCATTACGATCCAAATGAAACACAATTCAAAACTTGACAATTACAGGCCATTAGAAGTTACAAAACATGAGAACAGCAACATCCACTTTAAAGCCAATGATAGTTTCCACACAAACAGTGTCATATGAAAGCAGAGACCCTGCCCAGTACAATGATGTCTGTCTCATTGCTGTGGCACTGAGTTAGCCAAAAGGTAGCTACTGTTAATGTTCTCCTCTGACTCTCTCTGACCTCTGCTTTGGTTTGAAATAAATCATAAAAGTCACTATACTCCTCAGACTGACCACGTGCCCTGGCTACTTAGCTACAGGGATGTCCCTTTGGCTTTGGACTCTGACCTTTGATAGATGCATGGATCATCAACATCAGCCAGTAGCTTCCCGGGATATTTACCTGTGTAACACCTTTATGAAAACATCTGTAAAACAGCTCAGGCTCACTTTCTTAGCTTCTACTCGTCAGACATTATTTTGCCCATTCTGTCTGAACTGGGCTGCTATCCTCTGGTTTTCACTGAGAGTAAAGTTAGGAGGAGATAACCATTTACATTTTCTACTGTGTCCATGAGAGTACACTGTGACACAGTAACACATCATGATTGTGACATTTCTGAAGTAACCTCACATATCTCAGATTTCTGAGAGACCAAGATTATATATACTGTACAACCCTTGGAGTTGTGCATGTTCAATTAATTTATTTTGGGTATGTCACTATTGACATAAAGAAATGGTTAAAAGAATTCAAAGAATTAGGAAGTATTAAGGAGAAAAAAGGATGGCTTTGAAGGACAAGACTCATGTACTCAAGCAGTCTGCAGACACCCCAGATGATGCCTTACTGTAAGAACAGGGGAGTTAAAGGAAGCAGGAAAGGGTAAATAGATCTGAAAAGGGATGAGTAGGGTAGAGATGAGGTGGATGGATGAGGGAACTGATTATTCATGAAAACTTCACAGGTGTGAAATTGCTCTGCTCTTCATTGTGGCTTTAAGTAAAAGAACATAAACTGTTTTGTTAACTGCAAGTCAGAGTAGCACTGCTCTAACTTTCACTGTTTATAAAATAGACTTTGGGTTGTAATATAATTAGGAGGCTGCTAGCTGCGGTGGGGCGCTAATAATAACTTTGTCGAAAACACAAGATACACTGACGGAGTCATGCACTGACATCCTCAAACACCCCCCACCACCCCGCATAGAGTAATGAGCATACGAGCAGGCAGAAACCCATCAAGCCTCTGCAACAGATCACACACTATCTTTATCCTTTTAGGGATGAGATGTCTCTAAATGCACATCTCCCATTACCGACCAGCCCAGTGGTGCAAGCACAACCTCATATTAACGCTAATCGCCTCAATGTATTCACTTGCACATTCTGAGTGATTAAACCAGAAGCCGTTTGTTCTTCTCCTCCATTCCGCACAATACTGGGGATGAGCGGAGAAGCCGGGTGGTTCAGTAAACACCAGTCTGATCAAAGAGCGTCGTTCAACATGAATTATAAGCAGGTGAAAATGTGAGTGTGAGGCTGACTCTGTGTTTATAGGCGTGTGGTCCTCAGCGGCCATCTGTATGTGTTAAGAAATGTTTATGCATTGCCGTGTGTATATCCCTGGACCAGAGCGATGATAAGCGATAAAGGTCAAGGAGAATGGTGAGATGGACGGCCAGTGGGAGTGTGTCGGCGCCCAGGCAGGTTGAAAACTAGGTTATCTGACAGGGATTTTCACTTCTGCTCAGCACACAGCTGCTTCAAAGACAGCAATGCCCAGATAGTCGACTGTGGTAGTGTCTTAAAACTGGCAGCTTCTCTGAGTTGTTAGTCCTTCAAGCTGAGAGATGGCTGAGGAGATTGAAATGATCTTTATGTCATTGCATATTGGAGAAAAAAATCGAAAGTAGAAGAAAACTTTAGCTAATGCTCCAAGTGGCACTGCTAAATTCCTCCAATGAACCAATTATCATAATTCGTTGTTTTACATTCAAGTAGGTACTCCTGTCCTCTGCGGATGCTCAGATTTCAGTTAGTAATCCAGAGCTTTCCTATTTTCCAAAGCAGTCATATAAAGAAAGAACAATGTCTAGAATTTCTCTTTACAGTACAGTATTGCTTTTGTGTTGTGTGAAATTGCATCATCTCTTACCTGTCTGTGAGGAAGATGAAGAAAAGTTTCATATTCCTTTGTGTTAAATAGCCTAGTTTGTTCACTTTGTTAATTCAAGAAGCCATTCAACACCACGGTCTCTGGTCACAGCACACCTTTTGACTTATTTAGTTTGATTTGTTTCAGAGTGATGTAGAACAACTTGTCCATGATTGGACTACTGCAGTTCTTTAATTTAGACTGTCTCAAAAATGCTGTGAAAAGCCTCCAGCTGATCCGAAAGAATTATGAGTCCAGGTTTAGCTTCTCTTCACTCGTTCCCTGTTAAACCCAGGATCAAGTAAAAAGGTTCTCCTCACATATGAAACTCCATTGGATCTTAAAGATATCACAGTTTCATATTTTCCCAGTACAATGCTTCACTCTCAGACTGTAATGTCCCTTATGGATGTTCACAAATTAGAGCTGGAGTCCAAACCTTCAGCTATGGGAAGCAGACACCCTCTCTACCTCTCTTGACTGGACTTATAACTTACCTTAAAGGAATACTCCGCCCTCAGAATGATGTGCCTTCATTTGTTTACTCACCCTCGTGCTGATTGACACTTTGGA
>JBBDHI010000015.1:23390773-23402843 GCA_037177115.1 Craterocephalus stercusmuscarum
ACACACACACACAGCATGAGAAGACCTGTTGATGCCATAATCCCATCTTTTTTTTCCCTTTCGGGAAATCACACTCCCGCTAATGATGGGATGAAGTTTGTAACAAACTTCTTCACTCCAGAAAGTATTGGATGCTTTTGTTAGTGTTGTTGAGGCTTTTTGACACACGGTGGCTACTGTACATGTGTTTCAGAAAGTGGTGGCAGAATGTGCTATAGCTTAGAATACGATGCACAATTCTGACATAAATGGTAATAATTCTTACACAACGTTCCTTTTAATACGCCAAAACTTAGCAAACCACAGATTTCCCTTCAGGAGTAGGAGAATGACGAGCATTAGACATTGTAATGATAGTTTTTTTTTTCATTATGATCTCCAAAATCTCATTTGGATGTCTCAGTCGGGTGCCAGTTGTACGTCTGTGTCACCCGGCAGCACATGAATCTCACAACAGTTAATAATCATAGTTCTGTATCCATATGTGTAGTTGTGTTGCTCTTTCCACAAATTATTCTTTGTTATAAAGGTGACAAATCAGTCCTTCTAGCCATGTATAATTAACACCAATTATGATTATCACAGAAGCATTAATCAGCGAAACACAATTTTCCACTTTAAATGCCAGATTATTGGTGTAGTATGATAATAGGGCATGTAAACAACGAGCCACAGATCACAAAGTCCTTTCAGGTTAATACCACCATGAAGGAGCTTTCAAATCGGATGGAAATTAAATGAGCCTGCTAAAAAAAGAAAAAAAAATTCTGCGGCTAGAAAAGATGGATGACCCATTCTTTCATAAAAACGCTGTGAATCAGCAGATGTGGTCCATGGAAGCAGTTAAATATCAGAAATTCTCCCCGGTAACCTATTTTTGGATGTATTTATTATTACATATTAGTAAAACCAGCTGTATATTTAAAGGGAAATGAAAATTATGGAAGCTACTTTTAACTTGAACCAACACCTACATAGTCTCTGCCCTTTTTAATTCCATTTTTACAGATAGAACATGAGTTGGCTTCTGCTTTCTGTCCGTCTGTCTTCCACCCAGACCATGTGCTTTCACAGCAACGCCGTCCTTGCTGTTTCAGAAACTTAACTGTGTGACTCAGTAGGCCGACAAGCCAAAATCCTCCAGAGGAAAAGCAGCTGCAGACACCAGATTTCTGTCGTGTGTTCTCGTTCACTTTTAACCTCCTCGCCTTCCTCACTGTGGGACGACTCGGTGATGCAACCTGTTCTCTGCACCGTCCCCATCCAGCGGCATCAGAAGCTGCGTCTGACCTGAAAGCGCTCGTCGGCTGGGAGAACGGGCGGCCGCGGCACCGCAGGTTTGTTTTAGACCCGAGTGGAAAGCCTTCAAAGACGAAGACTTTGGTCTCGTCCTCTTTGTTCTCTGCAGCTTCGGTTTCACCTCATCACTCTCCCGTGTGGAGACGACATGAATCATTCCACGTGCAATCGCCTGCATCTGAATGAGCAGATGAGCGTGAGTCATAGGAAAAGCCAGAGTTAGAGGAGGGAGGATGGAGAGAGGCACATTGTTGTCTGTCTTGGCTTTGCTGCAGAGCTTTCTGATGGAAAAGAGAAAACAATCCAGATTAATCAATCAATCTGTGTATGTGATGTGTGCTGCGCCTCCACATGTGGCTTCAATCTCTGCTTTCTGTTGCGTCCCACCCCTCTTCTACCCTTCAGAGAGATTGTGACCACTGAAGACATGTTACTGGTTAAAAACAAGTCGTTTCTCACCAGATTCTTTTTTCCTTTCATTTTTACATTGTAGCTCCGAATGTGTCACAGCGTCAGGGTCTGCCATGTTCAATGACGAGTGTGCCCCGTCCTTGTGAGTCTGCCCCTGCGGTGTGTTGGCTGATCAGGCGGTAAACAGAGCCAGCATCTCAAATATCAGCAGAGTTTATTTCTCTGGGTTCACATCAGCAGGTCCGGCTTGTTTGTTTGGTTTCCAGGTATCAAATTAAAGCCGCAACTCTGTCCGAATCATATGTGTGTGTGTGTGTGTGTGTGTGTTCCCTCACTCTGACCGTGCAGTGGTGGCTTTACAGAGTCAACAAACAGTCATGCATGAACTTGTTCGCACAAATACACAACTCGCCGTCCAGCACTATAGAAACTAATCTCTCTTCTCTGCTTTCCCACAGACAGACACTGACATCTTCTCTTCTTCTACTTTTTATTTCTCTCTCACACACACTCACACACACACACACTCACACACACACGGCGTAAACAAAGCATGTCCTGGACCAGCCCGGTAACTTCTCCTGTCCACTCCTCTGTCCTCTCATCGTAGCGTGTAATTCCTACCAGCAGCGCCAGAGGAGCACCGCGGGGTCGAGGCTACGCAGCCACCCTGACCAAAGTGTCACGCACCCATCAAACACACACACTTACACAACCCCCCCATGCCCCTCCCTCCTCCTCTCTGCTCCATCCCTGCTGCCATTATCAAAGCATCTGAAGAGCGTCATCGTTATCTGTCCGTCTCCCGCGGGATCAGCGCAGCACATAGCTCAGTTATCATTCAGCAGACATACACACTCTCTCTCTCTCACTCTCACCTGGCATCCACAGCGTGCACACGCACACACACACACACACACACACACGCGTCTGCAAACTGGAGCGAAGCTCAAAGGTTAATCATGTCTTTTCATCAGCTGCACCACCCTCTCCTCTATCTGTCCTCCCCCTGTCTAATGGTTTTGTTTATGTGTGTGTGTGTGTGTGTGCGTGTGTGTTTCTCTGCGGTTGTGGGATCATTTCTGTCCTCACTAGGAGACATTTTGGACTTTTTGTTATGCTTGTAAAGTAAATAAACAGCTCTGTCCTCGTCCTCCATTGTCTTCGTCTTCATCTCTTGGATATTTCTTCCTTGAGAAACTGCAGCTCTTTGTTGCGTTCGGCGTTCCGGCTGCAGCTGGAATGTTTGGCTGTTAACTCGATGTACGCTCTGCAACAGCAAAGGATGAGATTTTAGCTGCACGCTGATGTCTGCAGCTGGAATGCAAACTTTCCTCGTGATCTTTTGGGTTATTTCTGAAGCGTTCAGAAAGCCGGAGTGAGTGCGAGCCCCCTCCTGTGCACGAAGCCCAGTCCTGGCTGAACAGGAAGTTCTTGCTCATTCAGAAGGTGTACGTTTACAGAGAACCCTGTGGACCCTGAAATGGAGATTTCTGAAATGGGTCAAGGGTACAAAATGGCAGTGAAGCCCTGCTACGTTCAAAGCCTGAATCTTTGTCATGAGTACATGTTCTAAATATGTGCAAAACTATTGGCTGATTTTCTAAATATTCCTCCGTGAGTGAGTTTCCATGTCAACACTTCAAGCGTTGTGCTGGTCAAATGAAAACAAATAATGGCTCATCTGGAACGGAGCCGAGAAATGAAACCTAGCATGTCCCTCTGGCGCTGAATGAATTTGTCAGGATTTCTTGGTTACAGTTGTGATTAACAGGATCCCTGCTGAGACACACACACACAGTCGTTGCTGCCATCTTTTGTTGTGAGGCAGCCTCTTAGTGCAACAGACTGATTTTCATCTAGAAATCAAGCAGCCGTGGAACAAATGATATTCTGCCATGAATTACGGCAGGCCTGCTCCACAGTTGATTGGTGATAACCCCGGCTGGAAGGCTGGCCCGGAGCCACGCTGCTCCTCCAGCTCTTCATTAGCCTGGTGCTGTGGGATGGAGCTGGGGAGCAGCCAGGCTGCGCTCGGGGCAGTCTGGGCTGCCATGCACATCATCACATTATCATGCTTCCTGGTGTGAGGGGTTGACCGTTCGCCATCAGCCTTACAGCATCTCTGTACACACACTTGTGGGGCTTTCGATGTCTGTGGGATCAAAATGTTTGAGGGTTGAGTGTTTCTGGATTGTTGCCATGTTAATATTTCCAGCGTGTATAACAAAATATTCAATGTTAATAGGAAACTTTTTATTCAGTAATTAATTTTTTCAACAACTCTATCATGCAACCTTGTTTTAGGAGTTTCCACCCATTTCTTCCTCCTGGAGGTGCTACCGAACCTACAGTATCACTGGACCCTGCTTCTTCCGTTTTGAACCATCAATGAAATGGCCACTCCAGATTGATGCCCATAAGAAAAGAGTCACATTACTTTAATGCAGAGGTAGAATTGGGTTTGGGACTTAAAGTAAATGGATGTCTTGTAACGTTCATAGAATCACATGAGGAAGAATCATTGGGTTTCTTTTAACCAAAGTGTGTTTCATTGGGCTCCAAACTGCAGCTTTAAAGCTAAATGTTATTAATTTCTTCTACACCCTGGTCATTTATTAAAAATGCATTTATTAGTCTGCTTTCCAAGATTTACAAAGTAAAGGCCTATATCTCACTGTCATGCTCAGTAAAGTCTTATGCTGAAGAAATGACTAGTGTTTGGAAACCTTTTATGGACTTATGTTTGACTGTCAGGATTCCCCTGTTTGCAGTTTTAATTCATTCAGAATATCGTGAAAAAAAAGTTTTTATAAAGTCTGAAAATTATGTCAAAATTGTTTTTAAAAGTTGTTAACTTGTTTTCAAAATGCTTTTAAAATTCTCTGTAAGTTGCCACCATCAGCTTCTTTCTGTTCCTCGTTCACCGTGTTAAGAAATCCTGAACAGTGGTGATGATGCTCCCATGTCTGTCAGAGGAAGTGAAATTCTTTTAGTCATTCTTTTAGGTAATGTCTGACTTCCCAAACAGACTGAAAATTACAGAAATAATATCCTTACAGACAGTTTTTCTTTGTTTGTTTTTCTTGATCACAGAAAGCTTGTGCTGCTGACTTGACAAATTTGGGGATCTTCTTGGAGGACATAACAGGTGGACCTGAGAGGGGGAAACAAAGGATGGGGGAAAGGGAGGAAAACAAAAAAGGAGGCAAAGATACAACAAGTATACAACCAAAGAGACACTTTAAGGAAAGCAGACAATCATCTGGAGCACCTGTAGGACGGTGATGTAAGGGAAAGCTTGTACCTCCACCTTTGTTTCCTCTAAATATTTGGTAAATGGACTGTACTTGTAGAGCGCTTTTCTAGTCATGTTACCACTCAAAGCGCTTTGACACTACAGAGTCTATGTTAATACATACTTTGTGCTAGTAACTAATCATTCACACCCCCAATAGGCACATTGGGGGCAAGGTAGGGTTTAGGGTCTTGCCCAAGGACGCTTCGACATGTAGCAGAGGGGAATCGAACCGCCACTGAGCTGCAGCCGCCCTTAAAGCAGAGAAAGAGCGTCACGCCAAAGCTAAAAAACTAGCCACTATCGCTAACTAAACTAGCCGGACGTGATATCGGGTATAGCTCCTTTAATAGATACATGTCATTTCCTGTGCTTACAAATAAACGGAAAATGAAGCAGATTTCGTTGAACTGGGTCTATGAATGAAGAGAGTGAGCCGTGTGTCCACCACAGCCTGCAGGGCTTCATTTCTCCAACCTGAGTCACCTGCCAGTTGGCTTTCTGTTGGCATTGTTTCCTTGGTAACACCATACAGTTTCATCACATGCCTCCAAGACTTGGCACATTATCGGAGGGGGTCGTCTTATTTTTGGCATTTCTGTTCACCAGCTTCTCAGTCACCAAAACTGCCATCCTCCATGCACAGTTTATTTTCTTATCATCAGAAAAGTGAGAGCCAGAAGTTGTCTGTTTCAGGCGACCAGCAGCTCGGGAATTTGCATAACCAGTCCGACATTTGCTTGGTTTGTTTTCTAACCACTCGTTCACATTTTATTTCAAAGGGCTTGTCCCTGCTGTTGCGCCTCGGTGTCTCTCTCAAATGCCAACCTGTGTACAGGATGATAGTCTATTAGTGCTAAATAGGCTATCTCAAAGCAGGTCAAACCTCTATTTTCACCATCACTGCCATTTTACAGGTCACAATTTCTGAGAGGCGCTCTCTGTGGTTTGCCAACGGTTGTTCAGGAAACCACCCAAATTGTCACACCCAGGTGCCGGAGCAGTGTAATCTGGACCTTGTGATTTTCAGAGAAAAGTATTATAAGAAAAAAGGATGTGTTTATGTCTGTATGAAGTCAGAGTGAGCAAGAAAGTACACCCTAATTAGATCCTAAGGTTTACGTATCGTAAAAAAAGGGAGGGGGTCACGTCATGTCTTAGACAAATAAAACCTCATGCTGACATCAACTTATGACATATTACAATATGCCATTGTTCTTTTAACAAAAGCTGATCCAAAACAACAACAAAAACAATGTGTGGAAAAGTCTTCCTTCCGTATGAATTAAGGGCGTGAGTAAAACAAGCTTTTTTCAAGAGCAAATTTCACAATAATGAACAATCATACAATGAATAAAACTTAAAACAATATTTAAAGCAGAATTAAGTAAACAAACACAAATATAAAAAGTAAAAGACATAAAAATGATTAAAATCACAAAAAAGGCAATTTAGATAAATGGGTTTTAGGCGGCTTTTTAAAAGTTTCCACAGGACAGATGTTAGATTTAATGGAGATCCGGAGTTTCGAGCCATAACCTGAAACACTGTCATCTACTGTTCCAAGTCTCAATAAATGGACCAGCAAACCCTCATCGGAGGATCTTGGAGCTCTGCTGCTGTGGTCGTAGCAGAGCTAAAATCTAGATCTGATGGGGAGTCAACATAAGGAAAAGCAGACTGGAGTGAAGTGAGCCTTTTGTGTGTTTTGACCGTAACTCTGGGCCAGGTGGTTCAGAGAGGAAGCGAGGGTGCAATGATCATTTTCATCTTCAGTGAGGCAACGACTGGTCTTAGCTTGGCCATAGATGGGCCGAGATGTTTACATGTTGGTCCAGACTTAAACCCTGGCTCAAAGAGACACCGAGACTATGTACAGTTGGTTTTACTGTAGAAGATAAAGAACTGAGGCTTTCTATTACACTTGGAGCTAGAGCAGATGGAGCAGAGAAAAGGACGTCAGTTTTATCAGCGCTTAGTTTTAGAAAGTCATACGTCACCCAGACGTTGATGGACTTTGTGCAGGAGAAATCTTTAGGTTTGAAAGAAAGAAATAACAGTGATAAGACCTTTGAAAGTTCTTATCAAATAACCCAGAGGAAGCTTGTAAAAGGTAAATAACGGCAAGTCCAGAACAGACCGGACCAGATGCTGCTGATCAAACCCACCTGATTAACTGATCAGCAGCAGGTGCGAACATTGCTTTGAAAGTAAACATTTCAGTGCTTTGCTGTGGTTTTCTATTATCTGTCAACAATGCAGCCCCTGTGGGTTCATTAATCTTGTTCTGTGTCAACTTAAAATTTAGATCAGGGGCTATATTTAGTGCAATTTGATCTCAAGTGGCTGAAAACCCAAAGAGATTCATCTCAGACTCTACAGGCCTCAGTTAGCGTGTTCAAAGTTAGGATTCATGACAGCATAGTTAGAAAAAGGCTGAATTTCGTGTTTTAGGATAGCAGGAGAGAGCCTCTTCTCTCTGAAATGTAAGCATAGCTTTGGTTTGTCACTTAGCATCTGAGCAAATCACAAAACTTCTACAACAGTGACCCTGAACCGCTGGTGGATGAAGCCCAATGTCGTTGGCCAGCCAATCCAGAGTAAAGATGTTTGCTTATAATCTGTAAAGTACCGTGGTGGAAGACTCATGGTTTGGGCTTGTTGGCAGCTACAGGAGCTGGACCCTTTATAGTCACTAAGTGGACCTTGATCTCCTCTGAACGCCAAAGTATTTTAGTCAAAATGTGAATCTATCAGCTGAAACTGGATCATGCATGATTCTGGTCCCAAACACTGCAACGAACAGAGTGGCCCGAGGTGCAGCAAAGACCTCGTCAAAGTCCACATCAGTGCCACTGAAATGCTTTGGTTTAACTGTAAGACAGCTGTGCATAGACAGACTCCTGCAAAATCTATGTACCAACATCATAAGCTGCTATAACTGCTGCTATGAGAGCCTGATAAAGCCAAACAGAAAATGGTTATTACGTGTTGTTGCCCTATAAGCCTCTGAAGCTTAGAGTGGACTCACTTTTCACATTTTGCCTCCGCATTTGTTTTTTATTAATAAAGACACTGTAATATGTAATATTCTTCACCTTTTTTCAATCCGGTTAGATCATTTTCTCATAAAGAGCTTAAATTTGACAAGGGGGCGCTTCCTTTTTCCCACGGGCATATTGAGGCTGTCACAGATGCTGTAATATAACACAAAAACAACAGCAGTTAAAACTGTTTTCCTCAAATTGCTCCAAATATCTGCCCCATCTGTACTAATGCATATTTCCTCTCCTCCACCTCGTAGTTATAGGGAATATTTTTTGAAATGCATACGTGCACTTAGCTCTGCCTGAACCACAAAAACAGAAATCTGACTTCCATTTTTGTTTTTGTGGCTCTTAAAGTATGGAATTAGGCTAAAAGAAGAGAGAAAAGGGTTACCACTGAATGGTCAGACAAGGAGTAAGACTCGAATTAGGCAGAAAGGGAAAAACAGGGGGGCAGACAAGGAGGGAGAGGGACTGTTTTTTTAGCAAGCTAAGAGTTGGTGCCTCACATCTGGGCCACAACCTTGCTGTATTATCTGAAATGGAGAAGTTGGACGCAGTAAAAGAGAGAAAAAAAAATGGTAATCTCCCTCAGGAGAACGAGAAAAAACAGCTCAGTCGTGGCAGCAGCCTGTTTAGAAGTGGGGACTGATGTGTGTGTGTGTGTGTGTGTGTGTGTGTGTGTGTGTTTACACGGGTGTTGGGGTCCATGGCTGCAGCTAGCGGTGTAACAGTGCCCTCTAGTGGCCACACTGACAACTGACCAGCACGGGCTGCGTCAAGCTGAACAGAAATGATTGTTTAGAGAACAAATTTTCCTCCGTGGTTTGGGTGAAGCTTTATACATGTTCAGCTTTGCTTTTCCCACTCTGCTACGGCCTTCCCCAGAGCAGAATTAGCCGAGGGACACGACTTGCTATTGACTCAGAAGGCCTGTCACAAAGCCCAGATATTCTGGCCAAGAGAAATGAGTTATGTTTAGTTAGGAGCCGTTTCTGATCCCTGCAGAAGATGTTCGAACAGAGATGCTGTACATCGTCTTCAGTCTCTGCTTACATTTCTCTTTCCCCCCTGTTTCGCCTGTGTTTGTGCGTGTGTGTCCACTTTAATGTGTCCAGCAGTGCACATGTGTTTATGCGTTCTCGTCCACCGGCGCAGTTTGTAACTCGAGCCCAGCATGTTGCTCCGAGGAGCAGCGCAGATGTTCAGATGTTTCTCCTTGAAAAACAAACAGAACAGAGGCCATTTTCTCCCTGGACGCAGTGACTGTCAAAACACAAACCACCTCCTTCCCTGCTCTGACGCTGCCCGACCTGCATGCCGGCGCGCTGGTCGAGGTTGCGCTGCATGTTCCTGAAGCTGTGGGAGATTTAAAGGGAACATATCATGCAAAATCCACTTTTTTAAGCCTTTAAATGCATGTTTTTGTCTTTTTCAAGCGTTCAGGAGTGCAGAAAAATAATAGTAGTAATTTATTCACTTGTGATTTGCTCATTTATTCACTCCCGGTGCTGTGTGTATAAATCTTATTATTCTTTTTGGGTCATATTTTTCAGTCTATTTAGATTTCTCCATTCTCTATTACGTTTTTCTATCTATTACATCAATGTATTTGCTGTGGTTCCACTAGATATGGTCATGTTACTTTTGAAAAACATTCTTTGCCGATCGTTGGCGGCTAAGAAGCTAAGGGGGCGGAGTCGAACCGAGAAAAAAACAGGAAGGATGAAATGTCTGTTTAAAGAGACAGCACCAAAACGAGCTGCTCTCATTGACTGTAAAGAAACACCTCAGAACAAGGGTTAAAAGGGGTGTGTGGAGCTATACTAATGTAACCTACCATTCTATATTGTTACATGGAGTATGAGGTATGTCCCCTCTGAGCTTCATGTAACAATATAGAATGGTAGGTTACACTAACAAAGGATGGCAGTTTGACTTTATACAAAGCATAAATGAATGATTTACATGTGAAAATGAAGGATTTAAAGCATGATATGTCCACTTTAGGATGCTGAAAAAGGACTCGCGATTACCCATGTTTAGAGATCAGGGCACCCCTGCCACACTCTCCTACCCCCCCGCTTTCCTTTTTCTGCTCCAGCTTGGATTAACGTTGCTAGGCAGAACTCCTGGGGGGCCTCGCGGGGCCC
The DNA here is from genome assembly GCA_037177115.1 of Craterocephalus stercusmuscarum. Taxonomy (NCBI): domain Eukaryota; kingdom Metazoa; phylum Chordata; class Actinopteri; order Atheriniformes; family Atherinidae; genus Craterocephalus; species Craterocephalus stercusmuscarum. Next base: position 23,400,982 of record JBBDHI010000015.1, read on the forward strand.
CAGGTGAGGACGGAGGGGAAAAGAGGAGAAAAAGAGCCCCTTGTCTGTTTTTTTGTTGTTGTTGTTATACTTGTGGCCGGTTGCTATGACATTGGCCACATTAGTTATTTTGGCCTGACACTGGCATCGTTTTTGCACAAAAAAGTGCGAAATGAGCCGGAGACATGATTAAAGCGCCCTGGCCCAGAAAAAGGTGAGCCGTTTGTATCGCAGCTGATAGCAGGAAAAGGTTTGAGCTGTGAAATTGAAGAGGATCAAAGTGTCAGTGGGTCATTAAATGTATCCCGGTCGCCTCCTGTGGATGGATGGAGCGGTTGCTGCACTGATCCTTCACTCCACCTCCACCCAGCCCGGCTTCCCTCTGATGCTCCCGTTACTTTACGGGGAGGCAACGCAGCTGCTGAGCGGTTACTCATTAAAACCGGGAAGGTGGTTCGTTGAACCCTCGCTGGCTGCTGCATTTTCCCAGAACCCTGCATCTGTGTTTTAGTCGTGTGTTTGATCCAATATTAGAGATTTGCGTTGCTATGAGCTCGTTTCCTTTGGGCCACATGTGCTCTGCGGTGCTGAGCAGACTCCAGCGCAGCAGCAATGAGAAGTCCAGGTGCAGAGTTTTACCCTCGGGGAGGAAGTCATTGTTTACTCGTATTTAACCCTGTCTCTGACCTCCCCCTTTTTTCAGGGTTTCTAACCCTGCAGACATTGAGCCTCCATAGAAAATGTGGAGATGCTCAATAAATTGCTGCCATGTTGACTCTGACATCGGAGATGCATTGATCCTGGCTGGAACAACATTATTATTTACATGTTGAGGGTTGAAAGAAAAACCAAGAAGGACAGTCTCAGTCCGACGCTAGAAATAATTACATAACATTCATCTTAAGTCACAGAACAAGCAAGAAATGCAGTAACACAACCATCTCTGATAGTTAAGACATTTTCTGCACTTTGACCCCATCGTGCTTCAGCATGTTAAAATATTCACATAGTAAAATTAGTTCGGGGCCTTTTTTATGTTCCGTTGCTGTGTGAATATTCAGATTATTCTCTGGTGTGTGTCGCAGGTTGTTGCAGCATCAACTTTGTTTATTTTACTCCCTGGATAGCTGTCACTGTTAATAACGTGGCTTCTCTAAAATGTGACATCGTTGTTGCCTTCTTGTTCTTTTTTATGTCACTGATGCGTCTCATTATCGGTTAAACACGGTCTGCTCCACATGGGGGATGGGGTGCCTGTCATGGATCACTGTGAAGAAATGAAGAGTTAAAGCTTTAAAATGCATGCTGAAGCTGATGTATTAGCATTCATTCGGTTTAAAAAATCGAATGTGTTCATTTGCAGATAACATAACTGAAGAACACAGATTTCTTTCATATTTCATTTTATTTCCAGATCAGATATCGCTTCTGCTTTTGCACTTTTACATATTTCATGATGCCCAGCAATAAGCTTTAAACTAACAAGCACAGAGCAGTTCAGTTTTCTGCCATCATGTCTTTACCCTCCGAAACTTACTGTCATCTTACCACCCTGCAGTTTCAACATATTTATTCCTTTTACTCAAGATTTTTGTACATCTTGAAACATTCACTAGCATCTGTATAAGTTCCACTTGTTCAGTTGCTTCTTAACAGAAATATCTAATCAGCCATCTTATATTTAATATCCAGTTGTTGATGTCAGAGGTCAGAGGAGACTGGGCAGACTGGTTGGAGATGATAGAAAGGCAGCAGGAAGTCCAGTAAGCACTGGTTCCAACCAAGCTCTGCAGAACATCTATGAACACACAACACGTCCAACCTGGAAGCAGATGGGCTCCAGCAGCAGAAGACCACACCGGGGGCCCCTGCTGTCAGCTAAG
>JBBDHI010000015.1:23509456-23520634 GCA_037177115.1 Craterocephalus stercusmuscarum
AAATCACAACCCAGTTACACATTTACAGAGTCATGCCTAGCAGAGGAAATCTCAGCACTTCATACCATTTTATTAATCAATATGATTTAATGATTTATATAAAATATCTTTATGTCATGTTTTCACAGAACACACACTTCTGTTGTACATGAATAGTACTAAAATGTTCTAAAGAACATAAGTGTGGCGTATATTATGTGTACTGGAACTTATATGGAGATTTTAGAAATGACATTGTTGCTCATTTAACCTTTTTTCCTTGAGGTTTACAAAAATGATTTTTTAAAACTTTGTGTGTGTGAGTGATGAAAGATGATCCAATATGTGTATGTACCAGTACTGTATGTACAATCTAGATGATGCACACCTCTGGAATGTGACTGAGTCATGTCAATGAGTCACTCGAATATGATAAGCTCACCTTATGGCATCTTGATACCTAAGAATGGGGCCTCAGGTTTTCTCCTGTGTGTGATGGAATAAATCTAAAAGGTGTGCACAGCGTTGCCTTTGATATAAACAAACCCTCCCACTGATATCCATTATCTTTAGCACTTTGCTCTGTGCAGAAATGATTGAACCATCTCAGATAATGACACTGTACACCCAGTTTTTATTGACATTCCAAATGCTCAAGAAAGGTGTGAATGTGCTCTGTGACATTTAGGTTTTCCCCTGCATCAACGCCCTCCACTTGTCTCAACAAGAGTTATTTTAAAAAGTATTCACTATGCTTTTTAAAGCATGTAGAACCAGTTATTTTGCTTAGCTAGACCTGTCATTCAGATCACAGAACCTCCTGTGCCTCCTTAATGAAGTGCAGCCCCACATTGCCTTATTTCAGACCAGTGCTGCCGCAGGTTAATGAAAAGGAGGAGGCAGAAGATAAAAGAAATATTAGCCCAGTTACACTAGTGATATATTTCAAGTGTTTACAGTAAAATAAATTGATTTTATTAAGTCAAATTGAAAATTGGAAATACTAATTTTACAGGGATGAACTGCACATAGATTTTGACAATTTGCTCAACTCCTTCTCACAAATAAAAACCCCTGATTCACATCATAAAAGCCCAGCACTGAAGATAATGCATACCTCCAAGCAAATGATCTTCATAGCTTAAAATACGCAGTTTTAACATATTTTAGATAATCCAGCTGTGCAGCTTCTGTTAGTGTTAAATACCTTGGGCCCTCTTCAAGATGTTGAGTTTTGATCACAGGTCTTGTTTTCTGTCATCAAGGTCTGCATGCTGTGGAGTCCTTACAGGTTCTGCAGCTCTCCTTTAACAGGATCTCAACAGTGCGCCCAGAAGAGCTGAATCACCTGCAACAGCTTGAAGAGCTAGACTTACAGCACAACCTCATCACACACCTTCATCCACAGACGTTCCAGGATTTAGTCCAGCTCAGGGTAAAAACGGCTCTGCTGCTCAGGAGTTTCTATGTGATATAGATGATATTATTTTCATCTATATGAAAATATGGATGGATGGATGGATGGTTTTTATTATATAAACAGTATACCCTGCCTTTTAATATCCAGTTACCTGTACTATATTAGTTATACTAAATGATTGTGTTTCCTCTCCAAGGTTCTTGATCTGAGCTTCAATATGTTGACCAGCATCCAACCTTCGATGTACATCACTCTGCACAACATCGGGACGGACGTCAGGCTGGGCGGAAACAGGTGGCAGTGTGACTGCAGCATGCGCAGTCTAAGAAGGCGGATGGCTTATGACCGCAGCAGAGGCCTCCAAACTTGGACCGTGGTTTGTGCTTCCCCCTCCATCCTCTCAGACAGAGACCTTCTACAGCTGGAGGAGGAGCTCCTTGAGTGTTCAAGCAGCGAAAAAAGCCCGGATCTCCACAGAGACGTGACCGTCTATAGCGGCGCGGAGATACTTCTGACTTGCTCTGCCGAAGGTAGTTAAACCTGGAATGAATAAATATCAGTTTTTAACTGTGCGTTTGTCAAAATCCAATTGTGATTTTGTTGTTGTTTTGTAGAACCAGTGTGGTGGACACCCGGCGGTGAAGCATCTGTGAGCCACCATCAGGGAGGTCTACTCATCAGTGATGTTTCAGAGAAAAACACAGGACTTTATGTTTGTGTTTCTGAAAACAACCAAGTTTTGTCTGTTTTTAACCTCCAAATCAGTAAAGCAGTCAGTGCAGGAGAGGCAAAGAATTTACCTAGAATCCGCCGAGAACTAACCCCTCAAGAAGAACCAAATGGGATCACTGAAGAGAGAAACCTTAGAGCCACACAGTCTGAATTGGCTCTGGCTGTGTGTCTGTCTGTCCTCATCACGTTTCTGGTAGCTTTTATTCTTGGAGTGCTGGCAAGGCCTTGTATTGAGGTACTCTTGAAAAGGGTCGCCACCAAAAAAGCCTCTTCCTCAGCCAACCCTCCCCCTTCAGCTGCACGGAGACAATATGACAATGAGGCCTTCTCTGATGCTGAAGAACTAGGTGAGATGGGACACTGCAGGGAAAGGAGGGTCACATTTAGCAGTGTAGACTTTAGACAAGACAGCGATGTGCAGTATTATGACACTGTGGCCAGTGAGGATCAGAGCAGAATTAAAAGTGATGCAGTGATTGAATGTGAAACGCCTGGAAGTCTGGCAAGTGTAAACGGCTCACGACGGAGCAGAGTAGAGGATACGCAGAGTGATGACAGTGGCTCACGTGACGTTAATGTACGGCGTAACCACCACATGGAGTATGAATACATCCCAGATCCGTCTGAGATGGAGAAGAGGAGAAGCCAGTCATCATGCTCAGATTCATCTTTGTCTGAAAATGGATCAATAAAGGACAGAATGACAAAGAAAAAACATGGAGACCCCAAGTCTCCTCAGCTGGCAAAAGACACACTTCAGCAGAGAGGGGATTTTTCTGCAGCTGCAAAAGTAAAGGTCCCACTTGTTTCCACAGAAGGCAAAAGGGAAATTCCTGGATTTTCTTCCGAAACTTCTGCAGAGTCCAGTAATTTGCAGGATAATGAGCAACTATTTGACTTCAGTGACTCTGCTCGAAGCACACCTGCAAATTTCAGAAATTTGACTTCGAACAATTCTAAAGAATTCATCAAACCCACCTCAGGCAAACAGAAAAGTGGTGATACATCCAGTTCTAGCTCATTTATCAGTGAGGATGAGCCAATACGAAAAACACAAAAGCCAGCACTGATGCCAGATGATTCCTTTTCCTCTGATTCTAGTGACATTTACGACGAGCCAGAACAGAACAAAAGAAAACAAAAAGTTGGGAAGGAAAAATTTATTTCTGATCCCAAAACGTTGAGCAGCCGGGTTGTTAAAGCTGAAAGGAAACCCAATGAAGGGGTTTCACCCATGTCACCCCATACCACATATTCATCTTCCTCCAGTAGCGACAGCGAAGAAGAAATCACAGACTTCAAAGCAGGAAAAGGTAAAGGCAGAAAAGCTCTAATTAAAAACCGATTGGACGTCAGAGCTCAAGCACCATCGAGTGACACATTTTCTAGTGATGAGAGTACAGATCGAAATATGAACCAGCTACTAAAACACAAAGAAACACTTTCAACAAAGACTCCGCTTCAACAACATCAGTCGGATTTAAGCATGCAGTGGCCTTCCCTTGATCTCAATCATATGGCACGTGTTAAGAGGCGTCTGGATATCAGAGCACCATCACCAAGTTCTGATTCATCTTCTAGCAGTGACAGTGAAGATGATGGAACACCAGTAAAGAAAACAGTGAGGTTTTCAGTAACAAAATCTCCATCAGTAAGTTCTGATGTAACCAAAAAACAGTGGCCTGCTACTGAACATAGGCAAACAACTCCACCTAAGAATGCCCTAGATATTAAAGTACCATCACCATCTTCTGATTCATCTTCTAGCAGTGACAGTGAGGATGAGACAACAGTAACCATTAAGAAAACAGAGAATAAGGAGCTACACATGCCAGGACCTCCAGTTAAAGTATCTCAAACCCTCAGTCAACCAAGTGGAAACCAGTGGCCTGTCGTTGACCTGTGGCAGCCAACACGAATCAAGAGGCGTCTGGATATCAAAGCACCATCACCATCTTCTGATTCATCTTCTAACAGTGACAGTGAGGAAGAAACAAGAAGTCACACAGAGATTTGGAGACCAGGGACGTTGGACACCGGACTGATCCCATTTGAAGAAACTAAAACTACAAGTCATCATCCAGATGGACAATGGCCCACTGTAGACCTTCAGAAGATTCCTCATATCAAGAGGCGTCTGGATATCAAAGCACCATCACAGAGTTCTGACTCATCTTCTAGCAGTGACAGTGAGGATGAGAAAACAATAAATAAAACAGAGAGGTTTCCAGTTAAAGTAACTCCAACAGTAAGTTCTGAACCATCAAAACAGTGGCCCACTACTGACCATAGGCAAACAACATCCATTAAAAAGGCCCTAGATGTCAAAGTACCATCGCCAAGTTCTGACTCATCTTCTAGCAGTGACAGTGAGGATGAAATAACAACACACATAAACCAAACAGAGAATAAGGAGCTATACATGCCAGGGCCTCCAGTTAAAGTATCTCCAACAGTCAGTCTAGAGTCTGGAAACCAGTGGCCTGTGGTTGACCTGAGGCAACCAACACGAATCAAGAGGCGTCTGGATATCAAAGCACCATCACCAAGTTCTGATTCATCTTCTAGCAGTGACAGTGAGGATGAAACAAGAGGTCACACAGAGATTTGGAGACCAGGGACGTTGGACACAGAACGGCTCCCATTTGAAGAAACTAAAACTAAAAGACATCATCCAGATGGACAATGGCCTGCTGTAGACCTTCAGAAGATTCCTCATATCAAGAGGCGTCTGGATATCAAAGCACCATCACAGAGTTCTGACTCATCTTCTAGCAGTGACAGTGAGGATGAGACAACAATAAATAAAACAGAGAGATTTCCAGTTAAAGTATCTCCAACAGTGACTTGTGAACCAAAAAAACAATGGCCTACTACTGACCATAGGCAAACCACATCCATTAAAAAGACCCTAGATGTCAAAGTACCATCGCCAAGTTCTGACTCATCTTCTAGCAGTGATAGTGAGGATGAAATAACAGCACACATAAACCAAACAGAGAATAAGGAGCTACACATGCCAGGACCTCCAGTTGAAGTATGTCCAACAGTCAGTCAATCAACTGAAAACCAGTGGCCTGTGGTTAACCTGAGGCACCCAAACCTAATCAAGAGGCGTCTGGATATAAAAGCACCATTACCATCCTCTGATTCATCTTCTAGCAGTGAGGATGAAGCAACAACAATAAATAAAACAGAGAGGTTTCCAGTTAAAATATCTTCAACACTGAGTCCTGAACCAAATAACAAGTGGCCTACTACAGACCATTGGCAAACAATTCCACCTAAGAAGGACCTAGATATCAAAGTACCATCTCCAAGTTCTGACTCTTCTTCTAGCAGTGACAGTGAGGATGAAGCAATAGCATGCACAAAGAAAACAGAGAATATTGAGCTACACATGCCAGGACCTCCAGTTAAAGTATCTCAAACCCTCAGTCAACCAACTGGAAACCAGTGGCCTGTCGTTGACCTGTGGCATCCAATACGGATCAAGAGGCGTCTGGATATCAAAGCACCATCGCTATCTTCTGATTCATCTTCTAGCAGTGACAGTGAGGATAAGACAACAGTACACATTACGAAAACAGAGAATAAGGAGTTTCCCATGTCAAAACCTCCAGTTAAAGTATCTCAAACAGTCAGTGTAGAGTCTGGAAACCAGTGGCCTGTTGTTGACCTGAGGCAGCCAACACAAATCAAGAGGCGTCTGGATATCAAAGCACCATCACCAAGTTCTTATTCATCTTCTAGCAGTGACAGTGAGGAGGAAACAAGAGGTCACACAGAGATTTGGAGACCAGGGACGTTGGACACTGGACGGCTCCCATTTGAAGAAACTAAAACTAAAAGACATCATCCAGATGGACAATGGCCCGCTGTAGACCTTCAGAAGATTCCTCATATCAAGAGGCGTCTGGATATCAAAGCACCATCACAGAGTTCTGACTCATCTTCTAGCAGTGACAGTGAGGATGAGACAACAATAAATAAAACAGAGAGATTTCCAGTTAAAGTATCTCCAACAGTGACTTCTGAACCTAAAAAACAATGGCCCACTACTGACCATAGGCAAACCACATCCATTAAAAAGACCCTAGATGTCAAAGTATCATCACCAAGTTGTAACTCATCTTCTAGCAGTGATAGTGAGGATGAAATAACAGCACACATAAACCAAACTGAGAATAAGGAGCTACACATGCCAGGACCTCCAGTTGAAGTATGTCCAACAGTCAGTCAATCAACTGGAAACCAGTGGCCTGTGGTTAACCTGAGGCACCCAAACCTAATCAAGAGGCGTCTGGATATCAAAGCACCATTACCATCCTCTGATTCATCTACTAGCAGTGAGGATGAAGCAACAACAATAAATAAAACAGAGAGGTTTCCAGTTAAAGAATCTTCAACATTGAGTCCTGAACCAAATAACAAGTGGCCTACTACAGACCATTGGCAAACAATTCCACCTAAGAAGGACCTAGATATCAAAGTACCATCACCAAGTTCTGACTCTTCTTCTAGCAGTGACAGTGAGGATGAGACAACAGTACACATTAAGAAAACAGAGAATAAGGAGTTTCCCATTTCAAAACCTCCAGTTAAAGTATCTCAAACAGTCAGTCAACCAACTGGAAACCAGTGGCCTGTCGTTGACCTAAGGCAGCCAACACGAATCAAGAGGCGTCTGGATATCAAAGCACCATCACTATCTTCTGATTCATCTTCTAGCAGTGACAGTGAGGATGAGACAACAGTACACATTAAGAAAACAGAGAATAAGGAGTTCCCCATGTCAAAACCTCCAGTTAAAGTATCTCAAACAGTCAGTGTAGAGTCTGGAAACCAGTGGCCTGTTGTTGAGCTGAGGCAGCCAAAACTAATCAAGAGGCGTCTGGATATCAAAGCACCATCACCAAGTTCTGATTCATCTTCTAGCAGTGACAGTGAGGAGGAAACAAGAGGTCACACAGAGATTTGGAGACCAGGGACATTGGACACTGGACGGCTCCCATTTGAAGAAACCAAAATAAAAAGTCATCATCCAGATGGACAATGGCCCGCTGTAGACCTTCAGAAGATTCCTCATATCAAGAGGCGTCTGTATATCAAAGCACAATCACAGAGTTCGGATTCATCTTCTAGCAGTGACAGTGAGGATGAGACAACAGTACCCATTATGAAAACAGAGAATAAGGAGTTTCCCATGTCAAAACCTCCAGTTAAAGTATCTCAAACAGTCAGTGTAGAGTCTGGAGACCAGTGGCCTGTCGTTGACCTGAGGCAGCCAACACTAATCAAGAGGCGTCTGGATATCAAAGCACCATCACCAAGTTCTGATTCATCTTCTAGCAGTGACAGTGAGGATGAGACAACAGTACACATTAAGAAAACAGAGAATAAGGAGATTCCCATGTCAAGACCTCCAGTTAAAGTATCTCAAACAGTCAGTGTAGAGTCTGGAAACCAGTGGCCTGTGGTTGACCTGAAGCAGCCAACACTAATCAAGAGGCGTCTGGATATCAAAGCACCATCACAGAGTTCTGACTCATCTTCTAGCAGTGACAGTGAGGATGAGAAAACAATAAATAAAACAGAGAGATTTCCAGTTAAAGTAACTCCAACAGTAAGTTCTGAACCATCAAAACAGTGGCCCACTACTGACCATAAGCAAACAACATCCATTAAAAAGGCCCTAGATGTCAAATTACCATCGCCAAGTTCTGACTCATCTTCTAGCAGTGACAGTGAGGATGAGACAACAATAAACAAAGCAGAGAGATTTCCAATCAGTGTAGAATATGGAAACCAGTGGCCTGTTGTTGACCTGCGGCAGCCAAAACTAATCAAGAGGCGTCTAGATATCAAAGCACCATCACCAAGTTCTGATTCATCTTCTAGCAGTGACAGTGAGAATGAAACGAGAAGCAACATTAAGAAGCAGGAACATGAGAAGTTAAATATGTCTATTTCTCCAATTAAAGTACCTCAAACCAGTCCTGACCCAAAAGACCAGTGGCCTGCCATCAATGTTGGACAAACCACGAGTTGGACACAGGAGAGAGACAGAAGCCCTGTGGGGGTTATACCCCAGATTAGAAGACGTCTAGATATCAAAGCTCCTTCACTGCAACATCATCCTGATCCCAGTAGCATGTTTTTGGGTTCTCGACATTCTGAATCAAACTCATCCACAAGTGAGAGCGAGGATGAGAAAAAACACCACAAAACCAAAGTAGGAATGGAAATAAATGCCCAGTCACCATCTTTAGAGAAGAAGTTGAGGAGGTTTCCAAATGCTCCACTGATAAACCTTTCTCACAGTCCAAAGGAAGACACCAACATCAAACTAGAAAAGTATACAGTTATTACCGATGACATGTTGAACAAAGCGACAACTGACACCATCAGCACACAGGGTATCAGCCCAGACCTTCAGACAAGGTGGGCTATGATGAAACTTGGCATATCCCGTACCCGAGAGCGCCATGACATCACATTGCATACCAAAGAATCACCCAGATCTCCAACATCCCCATCTGACTCCCCATACTCCTCCAGCAGTGAAGGTGGCCGGAGAGCAAGACTAAGGAAAAGGATGCAAATAGGGGAAAATCCAGACGGCAAGTACAGCACAACAGTAGAAGTTAAAGAGACCGTAAAAGAGCCAAAGCCAGACGTCATGTCGGTTGATTTTGGCACTTCTCAGACTAAGAGTTACCTGGATATTGGGGTCAGCAAAAAGACTCCTGTTACACCGTCACAACAGAGTTCTCGTTCCTCTTCAAGCAGCAGCAGTGATGATGAGGCAATAGACCGCAGTGTCCCTGACCTGAGTGCTGGCATCCCACGCATCAAAAGGCGTCTGAATATTAAGGCACCATCACCAGAGCCAAGTAATTCCCCACCTCCCTTCAGTGGCGATAAAAGCGATGCAGGAGATGACTCCCTTATCACCTATAATCGTTCAATTATTAAAGAATCATCGTTTTCTAGCGGCTCTTTCACCGCAAGCGGCAGGAGTCAAACACCTACAGTGGCAGAAATGCTAGCCGCTGCACAACAGGCTGTGGGAGACAGACCTCGTACTCCAATAAGTGGCTCAAGACTGAGTTTTAATAATACAATGCAGAGTAGGATTGAACAGTCAAGATCCAACACTGATACGAACCTGCCACATGAGATAAAATGGGCCGGTGACTCTTCCATCTCCAAACCAAGGAGTACATATTCAACCTTGATGTCTCTGCCACAGGCCTCACCTACAGAGGCAAAATCTCTACCATATGACTTCCCCAGGAGTATAAGCACTGCTGAAAGGATGCAAGACAGTGGGAAATCTGATGTGACGCTGATGCATAAATACTCGTCACTTGGTACCACAGGTGTTTCTCTGCTACCCAGGGATGCCAGTGACAAGGTATGCAGCTCACCAGGCAGAACATATGACACAACAGGAGCTGTATCTGTGGACATAAAGGCAAAAAGAGGCCTTGGTGCCTTAAAAAGCATGGCGATGGAGAGAAAAACGTGGGACACAAACACGGCCACGTCTCCTTTTCCACAAGATGGCAACAGTTCTCTGTCCCCTGTGACACAATCACATCTTCCCTCTGCTTCAGTAGCTGAGAGAAAGCCTGCAAGTCCGATGTTTGAGATTCCCCGCTACAGGAGGCGTGACATTAGACCACCACAGGACACTCCGCCTCCTGTTCCAACCTCACCCCTACCAGATTACTGAGGGGGGCTTACAAAAAGGGAGCATGGAGGAATCTCAGACATGTCCATCAGTGACGTTCAAATGAATATGTTTGTGATTAGACATAAATATTAATTACATTTTAACAATCAGATATCCTAAATAATATTACATTTATCATGTAAAGAAGTTCAAATTAAATGTAAATAACAGATTGTAAAGAGCAATGTTGAATAACTTTAATGTTCAGAATTGTTCGCTTTTGTAAAGTTTGTTTTTAAAAAATCACAATAATCCTAAAGATGTAACAAAATCAAAGGTCAATGACACAACAATGTAAAATATTATTTTAAACCGTTTCTGTTTTTATTCTCTTAAAATGAACCCTTTGTCTACACACATATACTCTATAGTGCCCTGCCATATTTGTGCCACCATTTTTTACTACAGTATCTCTGAATGGACATAAATCCTGTGTGATGCTTAATTCAATAGGTTCTAGAGCATCTAGAGCACGGTTTGGGTTAATGCCTTAAAAAGATACAGAAAATGACAGAACACAATTTTGAAGTAATTAACTGTAGTCCAGTCGTTGCTACACCCTAAGCTACTGGATCCATTCACAAATGAAAACATGTTTACTGACAGGCAGGCGTTGCTATGCCCTTCTTTACCACTAGTTCCCCATAATCCAGGGATAGGCAACTCCTGTTTTAAGAACTGTTGTCCTACAGGTTTTAGATGCTTCCCTGCACCAACACGCCTGGTTCAAATTAAATACAAAAGCTTGTTCAGCACGACTACATTAACTTGTATCAGCTGATTGAAACAGAAAATTATCTAAAACATCTAGGACTGTGGTCCTCGAGCATCAGAATGGCTCATCCCCAATTTATACCAATTAAAGGGGACATATCATCTTATATATCTTTTTTAAGCCCTTAAACACATGTTTTCGTCTTTTTTGAGGATTCAGGAGTGCAGAAAAATGTAATTTAATCACTCCAGTGCTGCATTTATACAGCATCTTATATCAGTCTGTTTAGTTTTCTCCATTCGCTATTACCTTTTCTTGTCTATTACGTCACCGTATTTGCTGTGGTTCCGCTAAATATGGTCATGTTATTTTGGAAAAAACGTTCTCTGCCAATCGTTAGCCGCTAAGAAGCTACAAAGATGGCCGAAGAGGGTGGGGTTGAACCGAGCAGAACGCTCTGTGACCTGGAAGGGGGCGGGGCGTGAAATGTCTCGTTTAGATGTAGAGACAGCACCAAATCGAGCTGCTCTCATTGGCTGTAAAGAAGCACCTCAGAACAGGGGTTAAGAAGGGGTGTGTGGAGCTATACTA
>JBBDHI010000015.1:23556652-23570906 GCA_037177115.1 Craterocephalus stercusmuscarum
ATTTATATGCAAACATGTCAAAATTTCCTGTTAGGATTAGCGCCGGCCCAATCCAGGCTGCTTCTGTTGTTGCCGTGTAAACAAAGGAATTAACGGTGGATAACATGAAGCAAGCCATGCAGGTAGCCGGACACTGCCATCCAAAAACCCTGGTTTACTCTGTGTGGACATAAAAAGCACATCCAGGTTAGAAGGCATTTTCCTTAAAGTTTGTTTCTGCAAATGTCCAAACACACACATGTACGTGTGACAATGGCTTTGATGTAGCGTTGTTTGGTTAAAAATAAAATTAAAATAAAAGAACCATAACTTCTGTATCTGCAACATTTCTTTGTGAGATTGAGTTTTTTGCACCTTAAACTGATACATTGTATTGCATTATTAAACTTATTTTATCCTAGCTGGTATAATTGCATAAATGAAAAAAAGAGGTTTATAATAAAGGAATTATTTTTTCTAAATTAGAGTCCATTGACTTTTTTTTTTTTTTTGAAGAAGTTATTTATTTATTTCACTTTGCAACACAAGCAAGACACTAACATGAAATTACAAAGGATTTTTAAAATTATTTCTAGAGAAGTAGAATAATAACCAGTCAGTAATTAAATAACTTATTACATTACTGGTAAAATGGTGTGTTATTGGCTGTTATTACATTATTATTTGCTGCAACATGTCTATTTTTAGTAGGACAGGTAACCTATACCTGGTTCCTTTAGCCAGTCTCATCGTACTAAACTTAACCATACCTTCAACAGCTGCAGACCAAGATTTCCACCCTGTTCTCTGGCATCACCAACCCCTTTAAATTTCACACACTCTGAAATATAAATATCCACAACCTTGTGTGGGTTCACAAATATTTGTTCTGGTGAATAGTTGATGATGAAGCAGGAAAAAACGATCCTTTTCAAAAGCATTTTAAGGTTTTTCACATACTTGCCCCACAATCTCATTAATTTTGCGGAGCCTTGCGGCTTTCAGTGAATGTTGAGAACTGGCTGTTTGTGCTCAGTAGCCTTATTAATTTTTGGACTCTGTACAAGCGAACAGCCAATTGATGATTTCTTTAGGCAGTGAGCTTTGCTGAGAGTCAGCAAAGTGTAGCCTCTCTCAGTCTGCAGCGAGGGATACTTGGAAGGGTTTGAGTTTGCTGCAGGTACAAAGCCGAGCAGCCAAGCAGAGCGCAGCAGTCTGTCATCATTCAGTCTCACAGACGCCATCACTTTGCTCATTCTGTTTCTTTTCACAAGCTCAGCACAGCCAAGCAGAAGTGAAAGCAAAGGGAGCGGTTGTTATTAGCATAATGTTGCAAGAAATCTACCAGGCAGTCTTGTGTGTGTGAATGCAGAAGAGTGACACCGTTTTAACTCCTGATAAGAGCTATCAGTGAATGCAGCCTGGCACGGTAGCTCCATGAAGATTTCCTACTTCTTATAGCGTCTGTCAATCTTCCTCTTCCACTCTTGTTCTGTTTTGCTGGTGAGCAACACAGTCAGCAGGGTGTGGCTGGTGTCGTTGCTGTTGTGATTGGCTGGCGGCCCGGTTTGCGTTATCTCCTGTGGAACATGTTCTAGTCCCTCCCCAGATAGTGCCTGGCACTCAAACATTACCCTGCCTACTCACAATTACATCACAACCCACGAAAAGATCCGTGTCTTTTTGCTTTCTCTTTGCACTGTGAGCAGACGGGTAATGCTTGGTAAGGAAGGTGTGCTACTCTGACACGGTAGCTCGCCACAGTCTCACCTTTCTGAACAACTTCAGAAAGCCTTTTAGGCATTGTCTGTTCTTGTCTGTGAAGGCCCAGGTACAGGGCTTGACATTGTGTAAATGTAGAACTGTCAAATGTAGGTTGTGGCTCGGCACAGGCGCTGTTTCCTACTTCTTTGCCAATGGGGTAGATGAAGCGTTCAGGTAGATTGAGTGGCACAATGGCATGGCACAGGCTTCTGGACTTCTCACCAGACTGAAAGACCTAAAGTCTTGTTGAGCATGGAGTTTCTAAAGAGCCTGGTTCCAGGTGTCATCGCAGGAGAAGGACCTGTTGAACATGGGGGAAGCTTACCCAAGGAGTCAGGTCCACGGCTCCTTCGCATGAAAAGACTGGGCCTGCTTGCCATGGGACAGACCATTGAGGAAGATCCGGTGGTCAAAGTAGACGCAGGAATCGGCTCCCGCAGTAACCAGTCCCGCTTCAAAGGTACTCCAGTGCTTATTAGATCAGCTGTCGTGTGTGTGTGTGTGTGTGAAGATTTTGCATTAATTTATGCTAAAAAAGTTGCTTCATGAATGCATAACAGCAACTTACAAACTTGCTTAAGTGTTTGTGATCCCTTATTTACATCAAAGTAAAGATTGACTTTGGATCCTTTACATCTCTGCTCACTCAGGACAGAGACATACAAACCTATGGACACTAGACAAAATTAGTACACTAGGGTTAAATTACCTAGCTGATCCGTGCTATTTGTTCTACCACAGCTCAGCTAGTGCTCAGCCAGAGGTGCCTGTACTGCACTGTTTATTTGTGCAAACACAAAGACCGACTGTTGACTGTAAACAACTGCACAGTTTTCTTGGATTAAAGTCCGTCCTCTTAAAGTGTAAAATGTATATATCGGCTCTAAACTGGGCTTGATGCAGAATTATCAACATTTAAACAACTTTTTCTTGCAGAACAAGTCTTTTATAACAGATAATTTATAATCGTTCACACTAATAACCCTGTTTGATTTTCTGAAGTGAAGTTAGTGAGCAACAGTTGAAACCGGTAGGAGTGAAGCGGCGGCGGGTCTTCTAACATACAGAAACATACTAAAATACAGAAACCTCACAGCAGATCAAAGATGCTGATGTTGTAAATTTTGTCCTAAATGGATGCAAATATCTCCAGAGTTCAGTTGCAGTGCCAGTAGTGTTGGTTTCCGTGTTTTGTCATTTTATGGGAGGATTCACAGCTTGCATTAACCCAGTTGACCAACACATTTCCCAGCTCAACTTGAATGGCTCCATCCTTCTCGCCCAGTGCCAGACTGCTAAGTGTGCAAACACTGATTATGTTTCAAGAGTTGTTGTTAATGAGTTCTACAGATCAACACTGATAAAACTACAAACAGTTTGTGATTCAGCTCAGTCGGGGAGCCAGAGGACTCATCCTGAATGCTGAAAGACCTTTGTGATCAGGTGCTTTTATCTTAAATATCCTTTCACACCAACTTACAGTCAGCTGTCCTGCATGTAAGACATATCTTTTTTTATTCTTGGCGTGTCATACATTTATCCAAGTAGAATCAGTATTTTAATTTGGATTGCTCAATCTAATTGGCTGTTCAGTGTAGCTAATGAGTGTACATGGTCTCCTCTTCTGTGTGTTTTTTTTTCTTCAATGTAAGCAGCACTTTTCACATCAACATAAGCATGTGGAGCGAACAAACTAAACTGATAATCAGGATCCATCAGAGATCATCTTTGGGATCTTCCAGTTTCCTTTTGTGTATAATATGTACTATTGCTCCCTTTTGCACTGGCAAGTTAGGTCATATGTCCTGATCAGCAGTAGAAGTTGGTCTTTGCAGTGTGTTTTTAAATGCTTTGTTTTGCCCAGATGAGGGCTTCTTAGTCTGTATAAACGGAAAACAGACATGAGATAATGTCACAGCTCTGGATTTGGCTCAGCACCTAGCAACTTATTCAAGCTCTAATTATGTCATGTGTCATCTTATGTGAGTAATAGTGCATTACTTTTTATAAAAGGTGTGCCAGAAGAAGGCTGTTGCAGTTATTTGTTTGGGACTTGTGAAGGTGCACTGGTTGGATAAGGGTCATTTTTGAGGTTGATGGTGTTTATGGAAATGATCCAAGTAATGCAGCAACTTGAGGTACATCTTTGCAGTGTTTAGCTGTTCTGTTGGCCCGGTACACACTTTACAACAGTAAACATACAAAAATACATTTAAATGAATATTTCTTCACCTTCTATCTGCAGACAAACACCATCACAGGATTAGTTCTTGACCCTAACTTTGATGTTGTCTCTTGAATGTTTTGGAGTTGGTTCTGAAGGACAAGTTCTGCTGACAATGTGTCCGCTATTGTAGGTGTTTCTCCACCAAACCGGTTCCTTGGGTTAAAACCAGATCTTTTTGCTTTAACTGCCAAAGTACTGACACCAGCACCAAACTGGTGGTGTACTTACTTCAGTTGCTTGCTTGTGAGGTAAATGGCTGGGCAGAGCATCACTAAGACCAACCCTCATGCTGTGGCTGCTATTCTTTCTCCTTTCTTCTTGACTTTAAAAGACAACAACAACAACCACAACAGGTTTAGCTCACTTTGAAAATAACTAGGCTGCAGTGTGAACAGGAAGCTGAAGCAGCAGTGAAAGTCATGAGCTGTCTGGGAAGTGATGTGGTAGTTTAAGGTTCAGTAGGTGTGTGTCACAGCCGAGAAGTTCTTTAAAAAGACACGGGGCGCTGCTGGAAGGATGGGGACAGGAAGGCAGTATTACAAGTCAATAAAAGCTTTAATAAAAAGAATAAAATAAATGAAAGTAATAAAAACCTCAAACCTAATAACTAAAAAGTCCTACAATTTCAGTAAAAAAACGGGCTGGCACTGGTTAAAAGGCTGGTGGTGGTGGGCCCCGGCGGCCTCCTTGTCCCGCGGCTTCCTCTGGATCCCGTGGCCGGGTCAGCCTCTTGTGCCGTTCCCCGGGACCGCCGCTTGCGGGTTCCCGGCAGCCGCGCCACTCAGTGGCTGCCAGACTGAATCCTGGATCTCCTCTGCTGCTGCCTGTCCTGCGCACCGCCGCTGTGCCTCGGCCATCGTGCTTAAACTCATCGAGTCAGACACCACCATCATCTCTGTAGTCATCATCACCATCGTCAGCCACGAGTGGCTGGCCAGCCGAGGGGTTGTCATGTGTCTGTGTTAAAACTCCCACTAGCTTGGGGAGTAAAAACAGTAAAAAAAACACACTAAAACCAAGCTAGTGGGAAACGGTCCAGTTTCTGGCAGCACCTGCTCACTTCACCTTGTGACATGTACACTTGCATATTGTGTGTGTTCAGGCTGCATCAGCACATGACTTGATGAGTTTTCATTAACTCACAGCTGCTTTTATAAAACATATTGATTTTATTCCTTTGCAGCTCTACCTGTCAGAGCATGTTGGCCTCAGTATTTGCTCATAGCTAAAGCATGACTCAGCTCCCCTCCTGTTTACCTCACCTTACCTTTTAGCATATAAGAACCGGACTAGCAGCTAGCTAAACTAACCCCTTAATAATAAGCATGACTTCTGGTTGGACTTTTTGTGTGCTGTGCAGTTAATATAAAGTTTTTAATTTAACCTTTCTTTTGTTTTTGCTTTTCTAATGACTGGACTGAGCAAATTATACTCAATTGATCTATTTTTCTTTCCAATTAGGGAACATCCGTCATATTAGAAAAGTTTCCTTTTTCCATCAAGCTGGTGATGGCAGGGGTGACAATGGTGAGTTATGTAATGAAAAGATATACTGTGATTACTGCAGTGGTTAGGAATTAAGGTTTAAGTCAGATCTGAGGGCCACTCCCTTGTTGCAGACTCTGAGTTAGCTTTTCTTTTCTTTTAGTTGTGTCAGCTGCTTCAGGTGCAGCTACGTTTTTGGAAGGGGTTTACTGGGATGGTGTTTGGCTTATGGGTGCAGCAGGTGATGAGGGAGTGTTCGCTGCTCTGCTGGATTGAACTTCTGTGATGGGATTTCTGTCAGCGGGTGTGTATCCAGACAAACTGGCTAAATTTATTAGTCGACTGTAGTGAGGAGAAACCAATTAATGGTGCAGTTCTGTGCAGAACAACTGGGAAGACAAATGTTGTGAATTAGTATTTACAGGGACTCTTTCTCCAATCAGCTATCCCTATACATACTAAAACAGGGAGAACACTTTAGCTCATCTGAACAAGAGCTGATCTGAGCTCACGCTTTTGTTCCTGCAAATATTGGATTTAAGTTAGATTTTTTACATTTCTGCACGGTCACACCATACCTTCATCAGAGAAATGTACACTGTATAAAAGTGGTTCCGGCCTGCCATTGGATAATTACTGCATATAATGATTCAGCTTGCAGCAAGTTATTTAACCCTTACTGATGTAGTGAGTAGCTGCAGAACTCAGCCATAGGATGTCAGAACACACATCCTATGGCTCAGTTTCAGAAGGGTTAGTTTATTGGCATTAAACAAAGAAAACCTACAAAGAGGTGATGAAACTACTCAAACAGTGCTTAAAGTTCTTTTTAATGATTTGGATAGACTTTCACTCAGTTGTTTGGTGAAATAAAAGTGTAAAAAACAGAAATGCAGAGCACTTATTCAGGATATTCAAATGTTCCCAGCAATACCTGTAACTTAACTTCAAAGATTAAATATACACATCATAGTATGCAAATCAATATATTTCAGCTTTTATTTGTTTTATATTCTGCTGATCAGGATTTGCAGCTTCAGAAAACCTCAGGGAAAGGGAAGTCTGGGCTTCCCTGCTCAGGCTGCTGCCCCCCCGACACCACCCCGGATAAGCAGCAGATAATGGATGGATGGAGAAAACCTCAAATTGAAAAGCTCAGAAAATTAGAAATATAGCTTGAAATCAATAAAGAATGGAATTTAAATACAAAAATGTCAGGCCTCTGAAAGTAAAATCTTGCATCTGTACTTAGTTCATAAAATATATTGGTTTCACATTTTATGTTGAATTGCCTGAATGAAACAACTTTTACAGCATTTTCTAATTTTCCGAGTAGTACCTGTAAAAGTACCTGAAAGGTGGCCAGACTTTCAGTGGAAACGCTTTTCTGAATGGGCTGGACCGTTCAGGACCGTACCGACCTGTGCCGTACCCCTCAGTGGAAACGGGGCATATGATCTGCGGTTGCAGCAGTGGTCAGGTCTATGTTCAGCAACACTATGTGTCCAATGAATGAGGTCAGCTGACTACCTGAATATACTGAATAAGGATGTTTATTCTATATTCCATCACTGCCATATTCCAAAAACATAGTACCAGAATTAGTGGGGATCAGAGAGTGGGAGAGTGGTTCAGGGAGGATGAGACATTTTTCCATACATAGATAGTTCAGACCTAAACCCGATTGAAAATCTTTGGGGTGTACTGGAGAAGGCTTTCTGTAATGGTCAGACTCTCCCATCTGCACAAGATCAGTACAAATGAATGCAACACTGGATGCAAATAAATGTGGCATTGCAGAAGCTTACTGAAACGATGCGTAGAGAGAATGCTGTAATCAAAGCTTAAGGGCAAGCAATGCATTTGTTCATTGCTTTTTAATGTGCAGAGGTTATATGTTTAACATTAAAGACGGTTTTCAGTTCCAGTCCATCCACAGACAGGAGTTGTGTAAATGTGCAGCCTCTGTGAGAACTTTTTAATGAAAGTGTTAACGTGGAAGTATGAGGTTGCTTGTCCCTGTCTCAGGGGAGCTCGTGGAAGTGACGAGCTGTGCAGGTTGTGGAGTTGTGCTGCATACTCAGGCTGCTGTGATGGATCTAAATGGTGTGTCCTCTGCAGCCCGGGCATCACTAGAGGAGGTCAGGGATTGAATTACAGCTCCTATCGATTATTGTTCCCACCACTATCCTTCAGAGAGGCCAGGACAGGAAATGCATCCTCCACCCTGGGGGCTCCTGGGAGGAGATGCTCCTCCAAACCGTCTGCAGTCAGGAAGGCTAGCCGTCAGTCATCGCTCCCACTTTTGTGAATGGAGCGACTGTAACCTGCCCTGGTTGTGCATTTAGTTGAGATTATTTGATCAGCGGGCTGCTCTTTCCAGGAAGCCGGTTATAATGTTGTTTATTTGAAGTCCTCTGCTTACGTCAACTGTCGTAGCTCTAATGTTCTAGCGCTTAGCTTTAATGTTCCCGGGGAAATGTTCTGCATTCCTCAAACAATAAAGCTGGTTTACAGAAAACAATACCTGCAGAGGTCTTCATGTTTTATGTCCGCAGCTTTGCTGATGATCCTTATTTGAGCTCTAGTTTTGTTTTTAAACATCCTGCAAACACATTGAGCTGATGAATACTGTAACACTCCATCTGATGCACACATGCTAGAGAAGTTCTACACATAGATGTGTTTTAACATTTTGGGGAAAAGCTCTTTGTCATCTTCAGAGAAAAAATGTCTCATTTAACCCTTGGATGGTGTAAACAAATTTACAAAGTCCACAAGCTTGAGATCAGTGTCACTCCAAAGAAACTATGCTAATGCATCACAAGGCAGTGTTTCACAGCAAAGGACTGCATCAGACTTGCACCAGCCAGGGCATGACAAAGCATCTGTTTGTGTTGTTTGTTTGCAATGAGCTCTGCCTCATTTTGCATAACTTGTATAGTGCAGGACATGTGACGGAGGGAGAAACCGAGGGCGAGAGAGAAACGAAGACAAAACTAGGGGGAAAACAAAGCGCATTTGTGTCCTGCAAGCTTTCCCACTGCTATTTCCATCAGAATATTTTGTTAACAAACTTAAATCCTTGCCCTTGACTACAAATGGCTCGATGTCATGCGGATCTGTTTCTAAGACTGCGGATGGAAATAACAACACAAGATTAAAATATCAGATAATCAAGTTTGGGTGCGTGTGTGTCTTTTTAGATTCACAGAAACAGAACAGTCTGTTTTGTTGCGTGTATGGAGTTTGTGTGTCATTGAATGTGCTACCATGCTTTGCAGCTTCTAGACAGAGCAGTGACGTAATGGCTCCGACTCCACCGGGTTTAAACAGTTAGCTTTAGGGAATAATGAGCTGTATTCACAATCATGGCATTATATTAGATCAGAAACGGGTTGGAAGTGCACTTAAGTTTATCATTTGATCTTGTGGGTTACGATAACGTGGTTTATTATCTCTTAAATTTGCTGAGTGCAGCTGGTTTACTTTTGTTTTAAACACTGAAATCATTATACAACTAAATAGAAATGTGCTCTTTTTCATACTGTTTTAAGACAGGGGGGTCTAGCATATATATTTTTCATGTTTGCACTTCCATTGTTAGCATATATTCCCCTTTTCTTTCAGTTTTTTCATCCTCTCATTCTTTCCTTTCCCTCGCACTGCAGTCAGGAATGACGCATCAGTATTGCTGTGGAGCTTTACAGGAAGCGTTGCTTTGATAGGCCTGTTGGGGAGGGAGCACAGTAGCAGCTCTGACATGCATATGCGTCGCTGAACCAAAGCCAGGGAACACTCGCAGCATTTTGATGACATCACCCACCCCCACGCTCTGCTCCCGCCTCCCTGCGTTTTCTGTTGAATCGAGCTTTCTGAGAGAAAAGAGCAGGCATCAGTAAAAGAACAAGAGCTGGCTCGGCGGAGGAGGGGCCGCTCGTGAACGAATAGAAAGGGAGAGAGCTTTGGGGTAGGAGGAGGATTTCTGACAGCGCTAGCAGACTACGACTGGCACACACACACAGGAAGAGAAGAGGAGAAGGAATATTGTGGGACATTAAGACTTTCTGTGCACTGCTCTGCTGCTGCTCTTTTCTTTTTTCATCAGGACCGAAAGTTTTGCACTTTTTGTCCCTTTGCCATAGTGGAGTTTTTTTTTCTTTCTTAAATGGGGATGAGGGACTCTGTGGACTGGCAAGTGGGCAGCAAGCGCTGGGGTGGAATACTTCTCTAACTATGCTCTCTGTCCTCTTCTTCCCGTGCATTTATACTCTACGGTGAACCGGTGACTTGGTAGTTGCTGCTTAAACTGTTTAGGATGCTGCCTTTAGCCAGCACCTCTGGAGGGTAGTATTCAGCTCCTGTTTGAGAGGAGAGGAGGTGCAGGTGTGATATTTGCTATTTTTTAGGACGTGAATATTTTTTGGAAAGTTAAAGTGCTCTAGTTTTGCGAAATGGAAGTGACGAGAAGCCTATAAACGTTGTGCCTTGCGAGCCTTAACTTATGAGAGCCACCATGCTGAGCCTGCAGGATTCGGTTTTCTTTGAGATCAACATCAAATCTCTCCTCAAGTCCTGGAGTAGCAGCTGTGAGTATCCCTGCCAAGCTGGCTCGCATGTTTACATACCACCCTGCTGCATCCAGACTTATCTACCACACGCAACCAACAGAGCCTTGGCAGCACCATACATGCTCGAGTGCTTTCCAGGCTTTGAGTTTTCAGATCGCATTTGTGTGTAAAAAGGGAAATGGGCATTAATGCAGTTGTCAAGATGAGTGATGTTTAGTCAGGCGTGCTTTTAGGTATATGCTGGTGTTTTCAGCTGAGTACCCGCCTCCTGCTCATTATCATTCCCCTGGCTCCTGGTGGTCTAAAAAGATTTTATTTGTCATGATGATATTCTACTGCTGGATAATACAGGCCAATCTTATGTATCTTTACTTTTTACATCAATTATTAATTTATTTATCTTAATTTTGACATCCAAATCACTCTTTGGGCATCTTCGGCAGACCCAAACATACTAATCGTCTCTCTTCTGCATCCTGCCACTCTTATAACCCTCTCTTCCTTTCCTCTGGGGCCGCTAATGTTTCCCTACTATTGATCAGTCTTTTGGCTTCCTCCTATTATTAGCTTTCCATGCAGCCTGTAATACATCAGGAATCAAAAAGCCTTGCATCCTGAGTCTTATTGAACTGCAGGGATGGTCAGAGGTAGTTGGTAAACATCAGTGTCAATGCTGCTGATTTATCACTGCATTGCTACTGCTATATATTCCTGTTTTTTAATGATTATTCATGTTTTCCTCAGTATCCTAAGAACACAAAAACACATAGCACATAGCTGACCATACATTATAAATAACTGGTCATATTATTTTAAACTATTGCCGTCTTACATTCCTAGAATGTCTTTTGGTCCTGGTAGACCTAAGGATGTTAAATTGTGTTATTACTGTGTATCCTCATTCTTAAAGACTGGATCAAGCACGAGGGAATTATGTCAGATTATGGAGCAGAGGATCAGGGAGCACAGGTTTGGGACTATTTCTGTATAAGAGGACTTTGCATGAACTTTTCTTTAGTTTCTCTTTTAAATGTAAACACAACAGAATATATGTCAGAATATATAAGTTTGATTTAAGTTTCAAACATAAAAGATGATTTGATGAATCAAATTAGTGTTTCTTTTAAAAAAAACAACAACTTTGATTTGAATTATCTTTTAGGTAGCTGTGTATGGCTACGTTCATGCCTCAGATAAAAGTGGCTCAAATCTGACGTTTTTGCCTTATTTGACACTATTTAATTTTTTTTTTATTGCAGTCTGATTAGCACAAATCCTTTACCAAATCTGACCCAGTATACATTTTAATGTGGCACCAAACCAGATACATGTGATCTTTTTCAAAGCAACCTCAGTCTGAGCATCTTGCTGCATCTCATCTGAATTTTACATCACTGAAATGAGATACTGCACCATAGGAGGCAGAACGCAGCAAGATTGAATGGAAACTATGGAAAGAACAGTTTTATATCTTCATTTCTTAATTTTCATTTCCTTTTTCTTCTATGATTGTGCATCAACTTCAAAACTGATACACGCATGCTAACATGAGTTGCATCCATGTTTATCTCTGCAAACACATCCCGAGTGTGACACATCCCGGGGTCCCTTCAGGGCTGTGAATGGTTCACACTGGAGCCTGATGGAGGCTGGGTTATGTTATAATGTGAGCAACCACAATGAAAGAATTGAGCACCAAATCCTGCTTTGTGAATGAAACCCTAACCCAAAACAAAAACAGTCTTCCTCAGGATGGGAGAAATATTTCCTACGAAGGTTACACATGGACACTTTGCAGAGATAATCTTCAGAACGTTTTTTTCTCTAGCATTGACACAGTCCAAAGACTTAAAGGTCAAGCCGATGAACTCTTTATTATTGCAGCTATAACCGTCTTTTTGTTGGTGACCTCGCCAGTGTTGAGCCTGCTTCTTCCCCATTATGTGCAGTAATTTACTTGAACGCCACAATCCAATAAAATGTTAACTTTGTAGTTTTAAAAACAAGGTGTAACCAGATTGCATTTGTTGTTATCATGGATGTTTCCCCTTTAAACACAATTTATTGACCTTAAGTTTCTTTCATTATGTTCTATAAATGATTTCAAACAGTGTTTTAAACCACTGGGAATGTATACTATTACAAAGCTGCAATATATCCTCCTGTTGATTAAACACATTTCATTAATTTTCCATTCTTTGTAACTACTGCTGCCCGGATTCTTTGCTTTGTAGACGCTTCTCCTTGTTCAGCTTCTCCAGCAGATAGTGTCAGACTGCCTTATCTGCTCTCCTGTCCAGCTATTTATCTTGCATTTAGTGATGCTTTTAAAAGATGCACTTCAGAAATGAACACACACAGCTCAGTCACAGTTTAGGCTGGAGTTTTGTTAAGTAAATGTTTGACTCATAACACAGCAAGCATGGAGTGCGTATTGCTGTCTGAGCCCATCTGTTTTGTGATGATGCCATGCAAGCCTCATAAGATACATTTGCCTTGCTCTCATCTCTTTTTTTTATTATTCATGAATAAGTACAGGTGAAGTGTAAACTGGTAGTAACTTGCCAGAGACTATGCATGTTGAGACACAAAGGCGGAATTGGCTCTGCAGTGCCACATAAACACTGCCAGTAATTCTTTTGTCTCTTAGAAATGGTTGCACTACATTCCAACTCTGTGTGTTTATGTGTGTGTGTTTGGGCTGTACCTTGCAGTTGTCCTGCGAGGGAAGTGAGCAGGCGTTTGGGAGGGCTTTATTTTAACTGTGAAAAGGCGGAGTTTCTGTTGCTATGCTTGTGTAATCTTGTGGCCTGCGTGATTTCTTCAGAGTATGGGTAATAGACCTGATGCTTGAAAATGGAATGATCGTTTTCTGAAGCAGCATTTTAGCACAAGTTTGTCAGAAGTTTAATTGCAACACTCCATCTTTATGTGAAGTTGTTCTGAAATGGCCTTTGACAGCAGGTGCAGACAGATGACAGTATTTGAGAAATAACTTGAAGATATGTGGAAGAATGTATGAAAAGATCAGCGTTGTCATCCTTTCCAGCTGTTAACTTTTTTTCTCCACTTTTGCATATTTTGGATACAGCCCTGATCTCACAGTAGATCCAGCTACAGTAAAAAACACTGAATTTCTGAGGTAATGTTGAAATTGGAAGATTATATTACCGATCTTTGTGTTTAACTTGGCACAGCAGTGTTTCTGCATATTATTAGAAAGCCTTCAGTCACCACCCTTCCTGGTTAAAACCTGGAAAACATCTGGGACAGGGGTGCCGCAAATGACTTGCATTTTCTCAGCCGGGACAAATAAAGAAAAAAAAAAAGGGGGTTGAGGGTTTGTTCGCACTTTTAACCCAAAATATGATGCCTTTTTTAAAATCTCCATCTTTTGCTATTGGCTGGAAAAGTCCAGTGCCGGGTTACCCGCTCATGTGAATGAGTCAACAGTCCGATTTGCCTATGGTGGGAAAGAAAGGAAAGATGGAGGGGGTAAAAGACACAGCGGTGATTGGATATGAGGAGCTGGCTATATGACATCATTGGGCTGTTGGTGAAGCACAGTAAACAAAGAGGGAAATGCTTGAAAGGCTCTCTGTGCTGCTAGACAACATGACCACAGCGCAACTGAAACCCGCTACTACCCCTGCCACCTCCCAACTTTAATTTACCCAATGAGATGAAAATCAATTCATTTAAATAAGTTATAGGCCCATTTTAATTTGATCTGAACAGATGTGGGAGATGGAGCTTGTTCTAGTCGAGATGCTGGAACAAATGATGGCAGAAAGAGGGAAATTAGTTTTAGAGCTCATGTAAATTCTCCACAGGACTAAGGTTTAACAAATGGGTTGACTGGAATGTGTTCTCAATTCAGTAATTATTGATTTTGGGAAAAAAAAGAATATGAACAATTGACTATCATTTACCTTCTGGATAGAAATACATGTTTAATACCTTGTCATGTAATTTCTGTAACAGTGGCATTATAGTCTAATGAACAGGGCATCTCTTGTCTTATGTCAGTTGTGCACCACATGTGCTAATAAAAGACCAACAACGATTTGTTTTGTGTCTTGGATTAGCTTATTGGTCTGCTAGCAGAAGCAGTGTGTAGAATTCTGCTGGACTATGGGGTAAAGATGTTACTAACTTAAACGTAAGCCTCGTTTCCACTGAGGAGTACGGGTCGGGTCGGTACGGGTCGGTACGGTCCTGAATGGTC
>JBBDHI010000015.1:23582950-23599608 GCA_037177115.1 Craterocephalus stercusmuscarum
TTGATATTAATTATGTAGAGACAAGTTATCAGTCCGAATGGAAATAATAGTAAACACTCTTAATTTTCTGTTATTGATTTACTTCTCTGTCACACAAAATTCATGGTGTAATTGGTGCATCCTTATTTTTAGTGGAAGATCCCCACAGGGTTAAAAAAAAAGGATCAATTTGCATTTTGAGGGTGTTGGACGCTGATTTGACTGGAGTGCTTAGTTGGGTGTGGCTCTTTGTCGGCATCGCAGACGAGGGAAACATCGTCTTGTTGGTTTTAAGTGTTTCTTTCCATCCTTCTCTTCCTTTCAAATCCATTCCTCTTTGTGTTTTTCTTTGTCCCTCCTGTCTGATTTCCAAACCACAGCACACCTCGTTTTACTTTTCTTTTTTACACATTGAAATAAAAAGAGAAAATGTCATAACATGAAATACAGTTCTTTTGTATTGCTATCATGTGGTTCAGGCCACAAGTAGCATGTCGAAGAGTTCACTGTGTTTCATTTCAGATAGACTTTTGTTCATGCTCTCTGACAAGAGGAAGATTAGTTTGGACTTTTCTTGTCTTATTTGTTCTTTGTTTTTGTTTAACTTGCATGTGTCCCTCCCAAACCCCCTTCATTCTTTGTCTCCTGTCATTTTGATCTTCTTCTCACATCGATTCGCTCTAGATGCCGTCTAACAACAGCATCCGAAAGCAGATTGAGACACTGCAGGTGAGTTTATCTGGTGTCAGTGACCTAGCCTGGTACTCCCTTTCCCTGTCTGGGTCCAGGGTCCTGATCGGGATGTAGCGTAGACCAGTTTGTTCTACTAGCTTGGCCAAAGCGGTGAGTTCCTCAGTAAAAACGGCGACGAGCGCCACGTGTTACGTGCAGCTTGTGATGTTGCTTCTTTAGGCTTTCTAGTTGGGCTGGTTTGAGTTAAGGAGCTGTACAGCACATTTTTGACGTATGTTGGGTCAAAAATTTTGATTTTTACTGCAGACAGGTGTGTTTTTTGAGTCAGACAAATCTATATGAAATTATTGGTTTGCATTTTTAATGTGGACATCAGCTTGACGTGGAGACAATTTTAAAGCCCTCATAAAAAAAATCAATCTGGTTACTCAAAGGGGGTAAATGTTTTTATGGTTAAGAATTTATGATCAGATTGGTAACTTTATTTTTAGCATTATTTACCATGTTTGTGATGTTTATGTATCCGTGTGATGAATGAATAAAGATGCCCTCATTGAGATTCCTGTTTTACCATCTGATGTGTTTTCGGGGATTTACTGTGCAATTTGTCTCGCTGCTGAAACAGAGATTAGATATGTGGAGCAGAAAAAGATTTCTTCAGCTGTTTTTAGCTTCAGCCAAATCAGAAAGGATTTCCACACAGATCTGAACCATCTTCCACCTGCTGCTTTTACAGAATGGTTAAAATGCTGAAATCAACCCAAAACACAGCATTTAACTCTCCTGCCTTGAGCTATAGCTGGCTCCTTGTTGGTGAATGATATTTTTAAAAACTTTGAATTTATTTGATCATTTAATAAGTTTACATTTCATATAGATATCTGTTGTTGTATTAAAATGCTAAAAAGTGATAGTGGGATAAAACGTACATCAAGGTCCAGCCTACAGCTGGGACATCCTTCACACCACAACAACATCTAGCCTCCAAGTTCATCCTGTAAAATGATGTCAGTAATGTGAATGTTTCATTTGTCACTTGGAAAAAATCGGTGTTAAACTGTCTGACATATATTATGAGGAATAGTTAATGTGTGGTTAAATGGGTGAATCTTATTGACTTGCTTGGTTGTTTTCCTGAAGAGATTTTCGTCTTTTTGTACATGACTGTGTCTATATGTCTGCTGCAGTCTGTTTTTATTATCTAACAGACTCTGTGGACTCTCACTGCTTACACGAATCATAATACACATAAAAAAGTGTCTGCATACTGTATCTGGTTTTCTGGTTGATCGGTTTTTCCTGATGAGAAGAAACACATTTCTCAGATGGGTGAGTTATGAAATTCTCATGATTAAATAGGAGGCTAATACAATCCTGTTTTTTGCTTTTTGTTTTCCCACATGCATAGAATAAAGACCCCAAAATGTCCCGCGTAGCGTTGGAGTCTCTCTACAGGCTGCTCTGGGTTTACATCATCAGGATCAAGTGTGAGAGCAACACCGTCACACAGAGGTCAGTTGCAGATTCAGCTAAAATTTCACCTGCATAATCGATCCCTTTGCGGCTCGTACCGATCAAGCATGGCTCCTTTCCTAAATCGTCTTTGTCGTGCGGAGCCACGCGCCTTTACGCTTTCCTGCTTCTCCTTCCTAGTCGACTGCTCAGCATCGTGTCAGCACTTTTCCCCAAAGGCTCCCGCAGCGTGGTGCCCAGAGACACACCCCTCAACATCTTCGTCAAGATCATCCAGTTCATAGCGCAGGTGAGTCTGGAGCGCACACTGTGACAGAACTGCACACGGATGAATGCGCCGCTGTGGTGGACTGAGCTCGTATTTGTTGGTTTCTACAGGAGAGACTGGACTTCGCTATGAAGGAGATCATTTATGACCTCTTGTGTGTGGGCAAATCTCACAAAACCTTTACCATCAATCCAGAGGTACAGTCTGAGCAGATAAATGTGGGGTGTTATGGGAGTGTAGCGGTGGATGCTTTGCTTTCTTATCCTGTCCCACTTTATCCCGCCAGAGGATGAATATTGGTTTGCGAGCCTTT
Source organism: Craterocephalus stercusmuscarum (assembly GCA_037177115.1). Taxonomy (NCBI): domain Eukaryota; kingdom Metazoa; phylum Chordata; class Actinopteri; order Atheriniformes; family Atherinidae; genus Craterocephalus; species Craterocephalus stercusmuscarum. The sequence continues at coordinate 23,585,677 of JBBDHI010000015.1, forward strand.
TTGGTGATAGCCGACAGCCTGCAGCAGAAAGATGGGGAGCCGCCGATGCCTACTACAGGGATAATCATGCCTTCTGGGAACACCCTGCGTGTCAAAAAGATCTTCCTCAACACCACCCTCACCGACGAAGAAGCAAAAGTTATAGGTGAGTTGGATACTTGGACATGCTGCGTTTGCTAAAGAGCGTAGGGAGTTAGTTGTTTTAACTGCGCTGGGTCGTTTCCAGGCATGTCACTCTACTACCCTCAAGTTAGAAAAGCCTTGGATAACATCCTGCGCCATCTGGACAAGGAAGTGGGACGCTCCATGAGTATGACCAGCGTGCAGATGTCCAACAAGGAGCCGGAGGACATGATCACGTATGTAAACACAGCCTGGATGAGTCATGTGGCTCCGCGCATCCATGTCAACCTGCCTCTCATTAATCGCCCTGCAGGGGAGAGAGGAAGCCAAAGATCGATCTGTTCCGGACATGCGTGGCCGCTATTCCACGATTGATACCGGATGGCATGAGCAGACAAGACCTGATAGAGCTCCTAGCCAAGTAATTTAACCTCATCTCACAAGACGAGCTGCCGTTCTGCGTCTTCTTCCTCTTAAAGCCTCTTCATCTCTTTTAGATTGACCATCCACATGGACGAGGAGCTGCGCGGTCTTGCCTTTACAACCCTACAGGCCCTGATGGTGGATTTCCCAGAATGGCGGGAGGACGTCCTCTCAGGCTTTGCTTACTTCATCGTCAGAGAGGTGACAGACGTCCACCCTACGCTGCTGGACAACGCTGTCAAGATGCTTCTGCAGCTCATCAGCCAGTGGAGGCAGGCTGTGCAGAGCAGCAATAAGAGTCACGACACACAGGTGGGTCGGCGGTTGATGTGCATGTGACTCGTTGCCAGAAACAGCTGCGTCTCATTTATGGGATATTTGTTGTTTTCGTACAGAGCTCAAGCAGCAGCCGCTCTCTGTCCTTGGAGCGCTCTCTTCCACTGGGTGTGCTTCATGTGGTCGAGGGTTTAGCACTGGTTGTTCTCTGCAGCTGCCGTCCTGCCACCCGCAGGTTGGCTGTTAATGTCCTTAAGGAGGTCCGTGCTCTGCACACTGCTTTGGGGATTGGCAAGGTATTATTATTATTGTTATTATTATTATAACATATTATTGTTGTTTTTATTATTATTATCATTGTCGTTGTTCTTCTTTTTCTTCTCTCTTTTTTTCTTCATTTTATTTTCTTATTTTTCTGTTGTTGTTGTTGCTATTATTGTTATTATTATCATCATCATTATTATTATTGTAAAGGATAAGTTGATGTGAAATATGAATAAGTCTGCAGAAGACTTGTCTTCTTAAAGTTCAGCTCAGTGAGTTGTTCTTGCACAATCTTCCAGGGAGATGAGGAACTGGCTATCGATGTAATGGATAGGTTGAGTGCATCAGTGTTGGAGAGCTTCATCCATCTCACTGGAGCAGACCAGGTATGGGCTGTTTTCTGTGTTTCATAATCACAGCCTTTAACTCACACTGAAACTTGCCTCATCTCCCTCTGTTCTTCCCTGTAGACAAACCTGCTCTACTGTCCTAATGGGATTGATCTTCAGACGCTTGCAGAGTGGAGCTCATCTCCCATCAGCCACCAGTTTGATGTGGTCAGCCCCTCACACATCTGGGTGTTTGCCCATGTTACTCAGGGTCAGGACCCCTGGGTCATCAGCCTCTCCAGCTACCTGCGGCAGGAGAACCTGCCCAAACATTGCCCCACTGCCCTCAACTACGCCTGGATGTTTGCGTACACCCGCCTGCAGCTGCTGTCTCCACAAGTTGACATAAAGTAAGATTTTAAAACGTCCCTGCTGTGATGCTTGTCGGGATTTTCGTGTCCTTTTTTTGTTTTTCTTACTCATGCATGATTGCCTGCATGTCCACCTGCAGCAGTCCCATCAATGCCAAAAAGGTGAACAGTCTGAACAGCAGCGACTCCTACATTGGCCTTTGGAGAAACTACCTGATTCTCTGCTGCAGCTCAGCTTCTTCCTCCGCCACCATGTGCTCCTCATCCTCCACCTCTGGCTCCGTCCGCTGCTCCCCGCCTGAGACGCTGGCGTCTACGCCGGACAGCGGCTACAGTTATGATTCAAAGGTCAGAAAACCAAACTCTTGACTTGTAAAGTCTGGAAATGTTGCAGAAATGGTGACTACAGGTGATGTGTGGCAGGTCAGTAACACTAAAAATCATTTTAATTTGTGCTTTGATAGATTGTTGGCACTCCGTCCCCCTCCTCTCTATTCAAACACATTGTTCCAATGATGCGCTCTGAGAGCATGGACATCACAGAGTCTCTAGTGTTGGGGCTTGGCAGGACCAACCCCGTGGCTTTCAGGTGAACAACTCATCGGCATCATGTACTTCTTGATTTTCCCTTTTTGAACCGATTATTTACACAAACTTTTCCGATCCTGTAGAGAGTTGATAGAGGAGCTAAATCCAATTATAAAAGAAGCTCTTGAAAGAAGACCTGAAGTAAGTTGAAAACTTAGAAAGTCTATTCTCTGTTTTTATTTATTTATTTTTTTTCAAAAAGTCTTGTGTTTAATTTAAAAACTTGTTTTTTTCCAGAACATGAAGCGACGCAGGCGTCGGGACATCCTCAGGGTCCAACTGGTCCGGATATTCGAGCTACTGGCTGATGCTGGCGTCATCAGTCAAGTGTATGCTAGCCACAAGCTGTGACAGAAAAAAGACGTCATAAGACTGAATCTGTCCTCTCATGAAGATGATTTCTAAACGTAAACCTTCCTCTCTGCAGAGCCAGCGGAGGGTTGGATGGAGAGAGCCACTCTCTGAACAGTACACTGCTGGAGTATGTTGATCTGACCAGGCAGTTGCTGGAGGCAGAAAACGACAAGGACTCTGACACGCTGAAGGACATTCGCTGTCACTTCAGTGCACTCGTGGCCAACATCATTCAGAATGTTCCAGGTATCAACACTTCAAGCTCCCGTTATTCAATTAATCATCCATCCAAGTTAAAGGCAATTAAAGCGTATCTTTTGTTTTTCTGCCCAGTACACCAGAGGAGGAGCATCTTCCCTCAGCAGTCACTACGACACAGTCTCTTCATGCTGTTTAGTCACTGGGCTGGACCCTTCAGCATCATGTTCACTCCGTTAGATCGCTATAGTGACAGAAATATGCAGATAAACCGCCATCAGTACTGTGCACTAAAGGTAGATTCAACCATTTGCAACACTGTAAACCTGGAAATGCATACAGCAGCGACCACGACACTAACGGCCATTTTACAATTCCAGGCCATGTCAGCAGTGTTGTGTTGTGGACCTGTAGCTGACAATGTTGGCCTTTCCTCTGATGGCTACCTCTACAAGTGGTTGGATAACATCCTGGATTCACAGGACAAGAAGGTCAGAAACACGTTTCTGCTGTGTTTGTTTAGATTGAGCTTCTCTGCATTAGGGCTTAAAAATTCTGGTGCCATGCCAGATCTCCAGTATGTGGACTTTTTTTATTCGCAGGAAAGAAATGAAAAGTAAATAAAGACATAATAACTTGTTTATTTAGGCTACTGTTACAGTGAATTCTCTTGATTTCATCTACTGTTTGTATGAGAGAAACCACATGCATTACCAACCACTGGGAGAAGGTTTGGTTGAGAGATCCGACTCCAGTCTAGCCGAGATGTAGATCGCTCAGAAGCCGTGGTCAATAGCCGAGGCGGCTGCATTACATTCCTGAACTGTCAGCCAAATTAATCACGTTAGACCAGGTCCTGCTCAATCACTGCAAGGCTGAAGATATTCTTCTTCATTGCTTGTACATTCATTAACACAGTTTCTGATTCATGAAACCTTTACTCTATTTACGAACATGCAAGTTTGGCTCTTTTTGTGGAATTCTGCCTTATAGACCAGCTTCTGTTTAAGACTATTGCATACAGCCACCTACTGACCTTTCTTGGTATTACTGTTTTAAATAGCTTTGTTAAATCCATCATATGTATGGATCTATCAACTACTTCAAACTGTGGTTCTTGAGGGCCTCTGTTCTGCAGGTTTTAGATGCTTCCCTGCACCGGACATTCGGTTAAAATGATGGATCCAACAGCTTGTCCGGTTCTACATGAGCCATTAATTTGAGTTAGGTCTGTTGAAGCAGGGGAAAGTCTAAAACCTGCAGGACAGTAGCACTCAGGCACTTATATGGCAGATAATTTGCTAAGAAAAACAGTGGCTCGATATTTTTATAGGGGAAATCGTTTTCTTAAATGTTTTGTGTTGATGTAGAGAGCAACTTGGGAAAAAATGTAGGTTTGTCTTAATGCCAACCCCCACAAGTTCAGGCTCCGGATATTTTTTGCTGTAAGCTTTGAATCAGAATTTCCTGTTTTTGAGTGTTTCTGCTAACAATCAAATGATTCATATCGTGCATCGTATCCATTGTTCTAATGTTTATTTACTTAATTTGGGGCTTTCTGCTTATTTTCTGCGCATATTTAGTATAATTGTGTAACAAAACACAGACTTTTTATGAATTTTCTGCGGTATCCTGCAGGTTCACCAGCTGGGTTGTGAGGCCGTGATGCTGCTGCTGGAGCTGAACCCAGAGCAGAGCAACCTCATGTTCTGGGCCGTGGATCGTTGTTACACCGGCTCACGTCGCGTGGCCGCCGGCTGCTTTAGAGCCATCGCTAATGTCTTTCACAACAGGTACCACGCATAAACCTTGTTTTATGTGGTTTTCAGTTCCTGTGGAGCAAGCGACTTGTCATTTAGATGCTGTGTGTGTGTTTTGTTTCTCTCAGGGATTATCAGTTCGACACTGTGGTGCTGCTGAACCTGATTCTGTTCAAGGCAGCTGATTCTTCCAGGGATATCTACGAAGCAGCCATGCAGCTGTTACAGGTCGGTCTGTGCACACGGAAAGTTCCACTACAGATTCTCTCCATAACACAGAGACTTTTCTGTCATAAACGTGATAATCTTATGAGTGTTGTCTGTGTGAAATAGATCCTGGAGCCAAAGCTCTTCCGTTATGCCCACAAACTGGAGATCCAGCGAACAGATGGCATCCTGACACCCGCCTCACCTCTACCGCACCTCTACTCTGTGTCTTATTACCAGCTGTCTGAGGAGCTTGCAAGGACTTACCCAGAGCTCACTCTTCCCATCTTCTCAGGTTTGCTACCTCACAGTTTGGTAAAACTCAGGCGTTTTGCTGGGTTATCTGTGTTTTATCTGGAAGTGACAGCAGTTGTTGCAAAATACAGCTCGTTTTGTAAGTATCCTCCACTTCTGTCTGCGGCGCAGAGGTCAGCCAGCGTATCCAGACAGCACATCCTGGTGGTCGCCAAGTGATGCTGCACTACCTCCTGCCTTGGATGAACAACGTGGAGCTGGTTGACTTAAAGCCAACCGCGCGGCGACCAGAGGACTGTGGCAGCGGCGAGGAGGAGGAGGACGTCCACGACCGGGAGATCATGATGGTCAACAGTCGTCGCTGGCTCCGGGGAGAGGGGTGGGGATCCCCGCGTGCAACAACCATGGTGCTAAACAACCTCATGTTCATGACAGCGAAGGTGAGGCAGACGGTGGATAAACAAGTGGATTTGTGTGAATTGTGCATGCAAAAATCAGCTTTTTCTGTTTTTGTTTTTGCAGTATGGGGATGAGTTTGCTTGGTCGGAGATTGAGAATGTGTGGACAACGTTGGCAGACAGCTGGCCAAAGAACCTCAGAATCATTCTGCACTTCCTCATCAGCATGTCTGGAGTCAACAGCGACCCCAGCCTTCTGCCCTATGTAAGTCCCAGCAGGCTGATCTCCTGCAGCTCATCTCTTCACACCACTTGTATCTTCATGCATCACGCGTGTCCTCAGGTGAAACGAGTGGTGGTGTACCTGGGCAGAGATAAAACTATGCAGCTGCTGGAAGAGTTGATGTGCGAGCTTGAGTTGACGGATCCGGTCAGCTCTGCCATCACTCATATGGACAACCCCCCTTATTACCGCATCACCTCCAGTTACAAGATCCCCTCAGTCACCTCAGGTTAATGAGCAGTAGAAATGCACCAGTTCATTGCTTAGGCCATTGTTCCCATACAGAATAATGGGTTTTCCAGTGCCAGACAGTGTCTTTTATGTCTCGTCCTTCAGGAACAACCTCCAGCAGCAATACCATGGTGCCAGGAAACGATAGTCATCATGACAGCAAGATGAAAGACTCAAATATGGATGACAGGTATGACTTTAGTTTATAGCAAATCACAAGCTGGTTTAATAACATTTTCACCACTTAATACACCTGATAGAAAGTGGAAGAATGGGCTGTTTATGTCTGGCTTTAAGAGTCGAACATGCCAACTTGGAAACAAACTGTTATGTAAAAGGTTGCCTCTGCCTGTAAGAGAGAGAGAGATGAGGGTTCAAAGGAGTTTTTCCCAGCTCAGGCCTCCAGTATAACATCTATGCAATGGTTGCACTGATGCGGCTAACTTTTTCATTTGGGTGCATGTGCAAAGAATTTCAGGTATGCCCGACTTTTCCTTACTTCAGAAACACAGTGTCTTCTTCACCGTGTTTCTGAAGCCCAAATTTTACATAGAGAAATCTTGAAACAAACATTGAGTGCTAGCTCCAAACAAACACTTTAAAATGGATCATGAGGCTGTGCTGCTTCTGGAAAATTTCCCTCCCCCAAGTTTATGTTTAATCTCTTTCATGAGAGTTGTTTACTTGGACTTGGATTCTTTTTGTCCATATAATACACCAGCCTGCTATAAACAACCAGTTTATATTTTACTTTTACTTTTCGTTCATACACTGCAGTCTGTAGTTTCGTCAGCAATGTTGGCTTCCCACAGATCTTCTCCAGGACAACCTCCATGTTCAGCTCAGATACACTTAAACAGAGGATGCTTTGGTTTTCTTTGTTTCCCAGAATATCCTCAGCCTGATCCTTCACCAGAAATGGACACAGCTTTTTAGATTTTTTTCCTAGAACTGTGTAACCTTGAATTTCTAAATATTTTGGATAATTTTGTTGTTTCTGCTGGCCTCTTAGCCAATTTATCCCCATCAGTTCAGGTGACATCACACAGACAGGGGGCTACAGCGACCATCTTTATTTGACTCTGGCAATATAAAGAACTCCACATAAACAACCACACATGAGAAAATTCAGCCGTATTATATGTTTTACAGTTGATTTCTATGTTGTTCTTCTTTGCAGCCAATCAGAGGAGAAAGTTTTCCTCTTTTCTGCCTCTGATTGTTTTTTTTAGTGTAATTTTCTCCTGAGTTTGGGTTGGGACAAAACGAATACCCAATACACGGACGTGGAGAGATAAGAGTCCTACATAGATCCCTGTACGACCAAGAAAAATAAATAGTCACATTCAACAAATGTTTGGTCACATGTGTGCGTCCAATGTTGTAGCCCTGCAACTGGTTACGATGGGATTTTTATTTCAAGGCAGCTGGTTCATGGACGTTTTCTGAACAGCTGATCAGCCACGTGCAGCTGAAGGTGTTTCCATCTCACTGAGCACACGTCAGGCCTTCTCATGATGAACTCAACACTGTTTTTGTCTTTTTATATCAGCCCCACAACGTGCATAAATGGAAGGAAAACATGTTTATGCTTCCTCGGTCCAGTTAATATTTTATTTCACTCTTCTTTGTTCCCCACAGCTACACCCACCTGGACATCTACTCGGGTCTGAACAGCAACCTGAACCGGCAGCACCACCGTCTGGAGTCTCGTTACAGCAGCAGCTCCGGAGGCTCCTATGAAGATGAGAAGAGTAGGGAAAAAGATCTTTGCTCATCCTCCTTTTCAGCACTAATATAACTCTTTCCCACTAAGTTTGTGCTGCTCTCCTCTCTGCAGGTGACTCCATGCCACTTTATGCAAACTGGCGTCTGAAAGTGATGGAGCACAACCAGCCAGAGCCTCTCCCCTTCCCTCCATCAGGTGGCTGCTGGTCTCCACTAGTGGACTATTTACCAGAGACAAACACCCCTGCTGTTCCCTTGCACAGGTATATGAACCACTGCCCGTCTCCTCAAAACATACCAGTGTGGTGTTAAAGTAACACCCCGTTGTTCTTTTTCAGATGTAATATTGCAGTCATCCTCCTGACGGACCTCATCGTGGACCACGGGGTCAAAGTGGAGTGGAGTGCCTACCTGCACCTCTTGCTACATGCTGTTTTTATTGGTAACTTTTGCTTTCCGTCTGTCCCTTTTCAATACCTCAGTGTGTTTTCCTCACATGCGCTTTGATACCTTTCCCTGGATCAGTTAGTTTCTTTGCGCCTCTCTCTAGGGTTCGACCACCAGCACCCAGAGGTCTACGAGCACTGCAAACGCCTGCTGCTTCATCTGCTTGTCGTCCAGAGTTCCAATAGCAGCGTTCAGTCAGTGGCCATGGTGCTTTTACGTAACAGAGACTACAATGAGCCGAGGGTCCTGACTGTGAAGCCCACAGCTCCAGAGTTCAACCTCACAGGTCAGTTTTGCTGAGAGAGTGGAAAGGATGAAGAGTGAGAGAGTAAAGGAGGAGGAAATAACTTCCTATCAGCTTTTTACTTGGGATGGTTTGCTGCATCATACTTGTTGTCTTGTAGTTCCAGGTTCAGCCACTGGGTGGCAGCAACATGTAAACTAGTTTTAGTTGCATGAAAGAGTTAAACGGCCTTTAACTGTTCCTACAAAGCAGGTACACATGTATGCTTGTGTCGCTTTTTTATACAGGAACTCAGGAGATTTTACCAGATTTTCAGACGTCACCAATGACTGACTCCGGCCTCAGCTCCAGCTCCACGTCCTCCAGTATAAGCCTCGGCACAGGGGGCACCGCTCTGTCCCACCTCTCTCCTACACTTCTCAGGGAGGTAGACGTCACAGCGGAGCAGGATGAAAAGGCCAAAGCTCTTATCGAGTTTATTACATCAAGGTGAAAAGATTTTGTATTATTCAAATCAGGAAATATTACATCTGTGCTTGTTGTTTCTTGTTCACCTGCTTCCAATGTCTCTCTAATCTCGCATAATTTTGGTTCATTAAGAGTAATCTAACATGAGAACAGATCAGTATGGGATGATAAGGCACTCATTTTACTCATCCTGTACAATGATTTGCTTTCATGCTTGCAGCAGTGTCTGAGAGGACTGGGTATTATTTTGTGTGGGTTTGGTTTTGGAGTTGGGTGTCGTTTTATTTTCCTTGCCTGGTGTGATCACTTCAGATAATTTTGTTTAGTATGGTGGTAACTTTTCACACCTGGTGACGTGTGTTGGCTTGTTCCTCGTAGAAAGCGGGGCCCGCTCTGGAACCACGAAGACGTATCTCCCAAGAACCCAAACATCAAGAGCGCCGACCAGCTGAGTGTTTTTGTGAGACACGTGGTGACCGTCTTCAAACATTCTCAGACAGGTCAGGAAAGTTTTCAAATCCAATTCTGGTTTTTATTTCGCTTCATTCTGCCATACCTTTGTGATTTTGACCATCCTTGTTTATTATCATCTGTCCAGGCTTCCAGCTGGACTCTCTGCTGAGTGAAGTAGCTTTGAGAACAGCTCTATCTTGCTCTTCTCGACACTACGCTGGTCGCTCCTTCCAGATTTTCAGGGCGCTCAAACAACCTCTGACTCCAGCCACTCTGTCCGACATCCTATCTCGGCTGGTTGAGACTGTGGGAGACCCAGGAGAGGAGGCCCAGGTAAAATATTAAAAGAAAATGGCATCACAGTGGTCATGTTTTAATCGCAGGAGTTACGTTCTAAAAATAACCTGTCAGCTATTATTGTAGATGTTTTAAGGCTGTAAAACCCCTCACCAAACACTTTATACACTTTTCTCAGACAGGTATGAGCATTTCACACTTTTCTCTGTTGTTTAAACACTTTCAAAGTTCAAACCTTCATAGAAAAATAAACACAGTATTACAGAAAGAAACAAAATAGCAAAACCACTTTTCAGGCCCAACCATTTATTTCAGAAATGAAATTACAAATGTCTTCCTGTAAATAATAACAATGGATTTTAGAACTAACAAATTTAATCTTAACCATCAACCTACGAGCCTGGACACTAAAGTTATTATTAATATTGACAGAAGAATAGCTATTTCACAGTTCCTCTGACCTCGCCTCTTCGTCCTGGAGCCGCTTCACTGTAGCGTCAAAGATTTATGTAAATCTAGCTGAATGCATCCGTACTGTACAGGAGACAAAAAAAAAACAAATAAAATCTGCCAAACAGTGAGGCTGCAAAAGGTGAACAGCGTTATAGTGAGGTTTCACTGTATTCTGACAGATGATTCATCAGATTTGGCCATGTTTTCAGTTCTTAACTCCCTCTCAGTTGTGTTAGATTGTTGATCCTGCTTATAGTATTTATGTTACCGGTTCTGAGTGAGTAATATTTAGAGGCTGACTTGTGTTGTGTTCTGTCTCTCGCTCATTTCAGGGCTTCGTCATTGAGCTGCTGCTGACGCTGGAGTCGGGCATTGACACGTTGGCAGACACAGTAAAGAATTACGACCTCCTCACTGCATTAGCACAGTAAGTAACCTCAGTAGCAACGTTTCACTCTTTCCTTTCACAGATGTGAGAAAATGTTGCTAGAGAAACGCTGATTGTCATTTTTTCTCCAGAAGCTCGGCCCGTGACCACCTGCTGGGGGCAAAGTTTGCCGCCAACAGAAAAAGCACAGGCCAGCTCAACCTCAACAGCGGCAGCCTGTTCCATTACGTCCACACTCGTAGCAACTCTCTCCGTGCCAGCCTCATCAGCGAGCGGAAAGCCGACAGACGGAGGAGTAACACTTTGGACATAGCGGACCGGCTGGGTGGTAGTCACGGAAACCTGGCGCGCACACGAAGCTTATCATCGCTAGGAGGGGGAGGGAACCCAGGAGGGGGCCCGATGCCGCCCGTGGATCCCTCCAATCTGATGGCCACCGTCTTCTGGATCGCCACGTCTCTGCTGGAGTCCGACTATGAGTTCGAGTACCTGCTGGCCCTGCGGCTCCTCAACAAGCTGCTGGGCCAGCTGCCTCTGGACCGCGCAGACAGCAGGGAGCGTCTGGAGACGGTGCAGGCCAAGCTGAAGTGGTACAACTACCCCGGTCTGCTGCAGTTGTTCCTCAAGGGCTTCACCTCGACTTCTACACAGGAGCTCACCATCCACCTGCTCAGCAAACTCATCAGCGTCTCCAGACACACGCTGGTGGACCCCTCGCAAGTGGCAGGTAAATACTGTAGACACCATTAAAGGAGCTGTACCTGATATTTTAATCTTTCTAAGAAAAATTGTTTCTACACAGTATATTATGTGGTAAATGGCAGAAGTCGGACTTACCCATTTTAAGTCCATAAAAATGAATGACTCATTGACTGGGCATATATACTAGTCCAGGACATTTTAGTTAGCGATAGCGGCTAGTGTTTAGCTTTGGCGAGACGCGCTTTCTCTGCCAATATGGTTAACTTCTGTAACTTCCAGATAATATCAGGTATAGCTCCTTTAATAAAGGAACTTTCCTCTTAGAGCAGGCATCTAATTATGTATCGCCTCTTTTCTTTCTTGGATGCTTCTTCAGGTTTTCCTTTGAATATCCTGTGCCTCCTGCCGCACCTCATCCAACACTTTGACAGCCCCACTCCCTTCTGTAAGGAGACGGCTGATAAGATAGCCAAGGTCTGCGCTGACGAGAAGTCGGCCACCCTCTCCAACCTGGCGCACATGATGAGCCTGTACAGCACGCACAGCTACTCCCGCGACTGCACCAACTGGATCAACGTGGTCTGTCGTTACATTAACGATGCCTTTGCTGAGAGAACCTTGAACCTGGTCACCTACCTGGCTGAGGTATGCAAGGTGTTTGTTTATGTCGCTCACATGCTTTTACACTAGAAGTCACACTAGAACTAGAACTCTATTATGCTTCGTAGTGTAATAAAAACAAAACACTTTAACCTGATATTATGACTTTAATTAGATGCTGTTGTCTCTATTTTCAACAGCTTCTTTCTTTTTAAAACTAAACACATGAAGATTCACAAGCATTTTAACATTTCTGAACCGCAGGGAGACTCTAGATGTGTCTATTAGAAGCTTGCAGAGTTGTTACAAATGCCCTCCCCAATCTGCTTCTGATTGGCTGTAATAATAATAATAATAATAAACTTTATTTATATAGCACTTTTCATACAGAAAGTGTAACACAAAGTGCTTCACAAAAACATCCACACACCCACAAACTCACGCACGCACACACAACACACAGTGCAAGTTGTGTGACATGGCAAGGCACGGAGGATCCAGGCGAGAAAAACACCACCTACAGCCGCAGAGACCATCCCCGACCCTGACAGACCCCGGCAAACACCCACACATAGTGCGGAGCCCTCCAGTACCCCCTGGTCCAGGGGCTTCCCACAACAGCACCCCCACAGGCAGAGCTGGCAGCCCTCCAAGCATGGAGGGCCCCCATGAGAAAACACTGGAGCTAAAAACTAAAATATTAAAAATAAAAACAAGCAACAGATATAGTAATTGTTAAAAAAAAAGAGAGATATAAAATTGTAGTATTTAAGAATAATATCTTAGAATAGTAATAAAATATGCAAAGACAGTTAGTAATTAATAAAAATATAAACCTAAAAGAAAACCAAAATCCTTAAAACCATTAGGAATTAAAAATGATAATAAATAAATAAATGAGTAAAAAATAAAGAAGAAAATCGGCTACAAGCCAAACTAAAAAGGTGGGTCTTAAAAGTAGGATCACAAACCCTGTGTTCTGATAGGCTACTGGCTCCTGTCATTCATAGCAGCCTCTGCTCATGTCCTGCTGCCTGCTTCACAGATAGAGCAGGCTGGCTATCGCAGACGGCTGAGACGCACCGCTTTGTGACGAGACAGCGAAAACTGATGAATATAAAGAGTTTTTATCTCCAGATTGCTGTGAATAATATCCAGGGACACTTTATTTCATTATAAACAGTTTATTTACTTATTTATGGGAGATTCTTGTAAAAGACTCAGTATAATAGAGTTTTGTAATTCAGAACATAGGTTGGGTCTGGACTGATGTGCCTCACGGTCTGGATTTGGACTGGGGTCCGCACTTTGGAGACTCTTGTTTTACACATTAGCACTATTATTATGAGTACCTAGCGATATTAAGTTTTGTTTGTCAATATTTAGTGATACAGCAGACTATATCAGCCCAAACCGTGAATTACGTATGTAGCAGTCAAATGACTGTGAGCAGCGCTGCTCAGGATGTTTACAATGCGGCGCTCCTCCTGTTAAAATTTGTATTGATCTCATTGTGTTGATTTCTGTTACTATCAGCTGCTGGAGAAGGGCCTGCCCGGCATGCAGCAGTCACTGCTGCAGATCATCTACAGCCTGCTGAGTCATATCGACCTCTCAGCAGCCCCCGTCAAACAGTTCAACCTTGAGATCATGAAGATTATTGGAAAATATGTTCAGGTAAGCCTTCACCACACACATGAAAGTGTAAACAAGTATGTAAAGATGGGTAACACTTTATTTAAACGGGTGTGCATAAGACTGACATAATTCTGTCATAATCATGACACGACATGTCATGGACATGAATGAATGCTTATAACAGTTATCATTAAGTGTCAGTCGGTAAATTATGACACTTTTGATGCAAGGTTAACATTGTTTAAGATGTTTTTCGTTATGACAACTTGACATTAACCAAGACAACATAACCGGGCATGAACATAAAATAGCAGTCCTAGTTTTCAATCATAGTTAGATTTCATGTTAAAGGTGACATATGCAAAATTCACTTTTTTAAGTCCTTAAATACATGTTTTTGTCTTTTTTGAGGGTTCAGGAGTGCAGAAAAATGTAATTCATTCACTTCCGGTGC
>JBBDHI010000015.1:23617348-23628401 GCA_037177115.1 Craterocephalus stercusmuscarum
TGGATTTAAAGCGGAATTAAGAAAACGTGTTTTCCATGTAAACCCGAAGGAGAAGATTTTAATTCTGAATTCAAAACATTATGTAACCGTAGCCTTTGGTGCTTTTTCATCAGCTGCGAGATCTTAAACGTTTTCCTGCACAGACGTGAACACCTGAAAACCTGCAAAGCGTGTTTTATAGATCGCTGCGCACGCATCCAAAGCTCCTCACAGCATCTCCGTACACAGTCTCATCCCCCACTTTGCTTCATCTCCAGATCTCTGTGGCCTAACGACATCTTCGGCAGCGAGGCGGATAACGCCGTTCAGACCCTTCTGCACATCTACTTCCGCCACCAGACGCTGGGCCAGACGGGCTGCCTGGCGGTGGTCGGCCCCAGCAGGGACCTGTCTCAGGCCAGCACCCGCCTCATGGAGCTCAACCTGCAGATCCGAGAGGCTCTGAGTCAGGCCCAGGCCTGCCAGCCCCACACCACCATGGTCAGCACTGGGCTGTGAGCCTGCGGCGGCGCAGGCCGGACTAGACTGGACACCCCCCTCCCCCCGCTTGATACACACCTCACATCAGCTGTAAGGAGAGGGCGGACGGTGAGGGGAGGACAAGAGAGACTCCACCTACAAAGGGCTAAAGGATGCGTGGGAATAACTGTGACTCTTAATATATTATTACATGTATGAATGCTTAAAGCTAACAGCTTTTCCCACACTAAGCCAACTTGCAAAATTCAGTTGCAATAAGTCATGTGGTGACGCGTCCGGGGACGAGAAAGAGACGACGCAGTTGAACAATAGCTTTATTTTTTTCTTTTTTTTGAGCCTGACCTGAAGGTCCCATCGCGGTGAGCGGTGGCTCCTCAGGACAGAGTCGGGAGCATGTGAGACAGTCCCATAGGAGGAGTCGTACGCGTGAGGACGCACACCGTCAACAAAAAGAGGTTTTCAAATGCATGCTTGAAAGAGAAGCACTGCAAGAATATTTTTTGAGAAATGTATTTTTTATTAGAGCTAACATCCTAGGTTGTAAATGTTAGGATATTTAACACATAACCCTGCGGGAGATGTTTACCTTCAGGGAGTGTAAAAAGAGAAATATATCTGTTTATCGATCTGCTCTGAGAGGAGAGTCCCCTTCAACAGATCTTCATGCAAAACTCACTCTTTAACCAAATAAGTAGATGCCTTTAGAGACTCTTGACTGTGTGATATGTATTGGATCTTCTGGTATACACTCACACACACAAATGCATTTAAGTGCACACAAGTGCAGACTGGCTACAGCTCCTAATAGAAACATAACTTATTTTACTCTGTATATATTTTAGAAATGTATAGTGTAAAACCAGTATTTTTCCCTTGTACTTTTGTCTAATGCACTGTTCATCCAAAATAGGATGTATAAAGCTTCTGTGACGAGAGAAAGCCGAGACCAGGTTTGAGTTATGATCCAACGCCATCCATCCTGTAACTTCACCTCCCAGATGCTGCCTTGGGTCAGTGTTTAATAGTGATATGGGAGATCACATGTAGCCCCTTGACCTCTCCAACCTCAACCAAGGCAGATGCATTCCTTTAGTTCTCATTCCCCCCCATGAGGATGTGACTCGATGCTGCATTAAACTCTGCTGTGACTGCAGGACAGACTCTTGGATGCTTTTTGGAAAGCTTGTCATGGCACATGGTTAAAGCCACTGTACTCACCCCCTCTGCTTGTCTGGTACCATTTCATTAAATGCTGTTAATTTAAGGATTTACCCGGGAGATGTTACATTTTTCCTTCACATACCAGCCTTCTCTGAATAAAAACCTAATCCTACAGCAATTTCTGGAGTTCATTTGCATTGCACAGTAAGAGTCAATACAGAATGCAAGGTAGCCATTTATTACATGTAAAGCATGTGCTCACCGGTTCAACACAAAAACATGAAATAAAGTATGAAGATCAAGATGTTGCGCCTGCTGGTTAGACTGGGCTGAAGGTTCAGCCGGAACTTGTGCAGATGTGTTTACAGGTCAGAGTTCTGTTGGGATCTCTCAGATGATGTATTTGAAGCTGAACGTGCTGTCACAGGAGAGCCGCTTGCCTTTGCACCTGCCACACAAGTCCTGTCTGTGGGGTCGTTTGGGATCAACGTGCCGTTGTGTTAGGGCACACGAGCAGCGGGCTTTGTTGCAAGTCTGAAACAAGAAAAGCTGTATATGAGAGAGAGGACGAGCCTTTTCGTGTACACAGGAAGGGAGGCGGCTTACGTGGCATGTGATGTCCTCAACGCGGTACGGGTTGAAGTCCTTTTGGCATTTCCTACAGAACTGTTTGAAATAAACCTGAAAGGTAAACAAATGTATTTAAGTTAAAGAAGAGGCCTCAAAGTGTTGCTAATTGTTTGGGTTAAATATTGGAATGATCTCACCTTGTTGGTGCCCTGAACGCACCACACATAGGCGCTCTCCCACCGCAGGTTGCAGTCTCTGCAGTGATAATATCCGTACTTCTGCTCCAGAAACTGAACGCAACAGAGGCAGTCTGTTTTTATCCGCCATAAAAGTGGGAATTTATTTTTATTACCTTCAGCTCACGTGAAACTATTATTTATGCCGAATTATGACAGATAAGTTACCCCAAGTAGCTCATTAAAAAAATGCAGCGTAGTGGAAAGGAGCCCCGCGTGCGCCTCTAAACTCACCTGGAAGCGCACGCGCGCCTTGCTCTTTGACGCCTCCGCAGGCTGCGCTTCTTCGCTCTTCACCTGCGGCTTGGACTTCTGCTTCTTGTCATTTTCCGGGACCTTCGTGACACTTCCGTCCTCACCGCCCTGGTCCTCCTCCTTCCCGCCGGTGTTCTCTGCGGCCTCCGCCGGGTCACCGGGCGTCTCTGGGGTCTGCGCCGCCTCGGAAGACGTCTCTTTATTGTCAACCAAGAAGTAGGTAACGCTCCTGTAAGCTATGGGTGAATACACAGCAAGGGTCCGAGGGTAGCGCACCGCACCCCCCGCTTTGGGGCTGTCGCCGCCGCTCGCGGGCGTCGCGGGCGTCGCGGGCTCCGGCCTCCGCTTGCGCTGGAAGTCCCGCTTCATGGCCTGCAGGGTCCGCGGGCCGATGGAGCACTGCACCGTGGCGTCCTTCTTCGGATTGACCTGCACCGCCACATCTTTGGTGTTCGCCTTCCGGAGCCTCGGGGTGAGTTTGGGATTGATTTGAGACAAGATGGACTTGAGCTGCGCGCGCTGGTGGTTGTTGAAGGCGTCAGAAGCGTCTCCATAGTGAGAGAAGTAACTTTTGTATTTCCACCCCGTGTCTCTGGGCCTGGAGTACCTGCCCAGGTAGGGGTTGTAAGATGAGTAAAAGTAGTTGTCGACTGGCTCCTCACCATACGTTGCCATTTTTGTTCAACCAACCCACGCTGGTGGCGGAAACTACTTAAATAGATTGGACAACAGGTACGCGTCATCAGGCCTGATTTGGGTCAGCTGTGACTGGACTCGACTAAAAACAGCCACAAGGCAGAAATACAAGTTTAGTTTGGAATCTCTTTCATTTTCCTTTAATACAGTTTTCTATGATATACACATATGGTACAGTTACTCATTTGGCACAGGTTTGTTTGGAAATCTGCACATGAATAATTCGGATATGTTTGTCAAACAGCTTTAGTCCCTTTTTATTTTGGGATACGTAACGTTTGGCCACTAGGGGACTAAACCTGTAATTTCCCACTTGCCACAGACAGTATTAGAAAATGAAACTCTTTCTGGGCGTTTTTGTGGCGATCCATCCTTTTTTACAGCCATTACAGGCACTGTGATGCGGCTTGGAAATGACGTCATCGAAGCCACCACTCAAACTTAATGACTGTAAATAACAACGGATCACCACAAAAAGCAACTCTGAGCCGCTTGGAGCTCACAGACGGATCAGACTAGTTAGACCAAAACTGTCTGGGTGAGTAAATGATCGTATTTAATGCTAGAAAATAGGTCCAGGTTACAAAATACAGAACTTCCCCTTTAACACTCACATTAGTCTGATTTTGGGGTCAAATGTTTAATTTTGGGGGAATTAAACTAGGGGAAGTTACTTTAGGACCGCTAGTGGCCAAAAGTTACGTAGTATCCCTATAAACGCGCACATACACACATGAAACTCATAAACCAGCCTAAAATGTTGTCTAACATGAACTCAATAGATATAAGACAGCAGCGGTTAACTGGGATGAGTTAAGCTTAAGCACCTTTTTCAGCCTCCACGATAAACATTTATCTGCTCAGTCTTTTTTTTAAGTAAGATTTACAGTAATTAGAGTGACATGTCAGCAGCAGAGAGCTGGATGTTAAACAGGAGTTTGGTCGGGAGGCTCCAGCGTGATGACGTTTGGGTCGCTCACTGTAACCACGCCATAAGATGAGCCAAAGTCCTCGTCGTTAAACCTCTGATATGTTATGTCCGTGTCATAGGCGCTCATCACGTGATCCGGTTTGTGCAGGACCTCCTTCCTGTACATCCTGTAGGCCAGGATGAAAATGCCCGCCTCAGCGGCTTGGAACAGGGCGTACAGAAGGGGGAACATGTACATCCCTCCCATCAGCTCCGGGGGGAAGGCCAGCTTCAGGATGGCGGTGCAGAGCTGGACGTTCTGGCAGCCCGTTTCCAGGGAGACGGCCCTGCAGCTGCTGGGGGGCAGCTCGAAGAGCAGCGCCAGGCCGTAACCCGCGGCGTAGCCGCACAGAGGCATCAGGATGGCCACCACGTAGACGGAGGGTTGGATGGTGGAGAGCAGCTCTGGCCCCAGCATGGCTCCGGTCAGGATGAACAGCAGCACCAGCGTGACCAGCAGAGACCACAGAGACGCCTGCAAGAGTTCACTCATTTATCCAAATACAGTGTCAATGTCATGAGTTTGAAAGGCAGACAAGATTTCTCATCATTTCTTCTGAATTTCCAGTCATCCTAAGACTTCCAAAGCTCTTCTTTGGCTGTTTTAGGCCTGGGATATACATGCTGAGTATGCAAGCTCTCTTTCTGGTCTGTGTACATCCTTGCTGTAAACTACGAAGGCACAAAAACGTCAAACAGCCAAAACGGTCGATAGTGGAGGGCACCACTAGGGGGAGAATACAGCACTTATACTCTGACAGTTCCAAGTTGTATTTCCGGCTTTTTTCCACCAACGAGTTGAAAATGGACTTGGATAAGGAGGAAGAAGGACTGATAATTTTACTGTTACTGTAGAAACTAAAGGGGGAACGTCTTGCCCCGGTTAGATGCTGTATATGTGGCTCATGCCGTCCATTGACCAAAATGGTGCATGAGCACCTCTAGCGGCCAAATCAATATCAGAGCTTGCGCACGTGTCATGTTATCTCGCATCAACGCAAGCGGCCGATGTGCCAAACTGACGCTAGTAACGCGCGTTGGCCGTGATGCAAAGCGTCCTGAGTGGGTAGCCTCCATAATTTACTCGCAACGACATCATTTAGTTTATTTTTAGAACCCAAAGCACGCGCGCGGCAGCACACAGTATTCCTTTAAGGATCCTACGCTGCTATGTTGAGGGCTGGTTTCTGAGGAGGATTCGTCCCTCCATCAGACCCGTTTCCACTGATTTTCATTGCATTTCCTGTGTTATTAATGCTTTCTTTACAGAACTTGAAGGAGAAGTTCAGTATTTTGTGACCTGGACCTGTTTTCTACCATGAAATACAATCATTTACTCACCCAGACAGTTTTGGTATAACTTGAACTCCTTCAGGAGATATTTAGATCCACTGGTGATACATCCAATATAAAGGGAGTGAACGGGGCAGGTTTGTGAAGCCTCTAAATACGTCAATTTCTGCCACAAAAGTCCTTCATTTCA
Source organism: Craterocephalus stercusmuscarum (assembly GCA_037177115.1). NCBI lineage: Eukaryota > Metazoa > Chordata > Actinopteri > Atheriniformes > Atherinidae > Craterocephalus > Craterocephalus stercusmuscarum. Next base: position 23,623,200 of record JBBDHI010000015.1, read on the forward strand.
CCAATGTGTTGTTCTGAATCGTTGGTTCGACCCCTCTGTGAGCTCAATGCGGGTGCAGAACCTGCTCCGTTCACTCCCATTATATTGGATGTACGATGATAGCGAGTGGATCTAAATGTCTCCCAAAGGAGTTCAAGTTACACCAAAACTGTCTGGATGAGTAAATGGTTGTATTTCATGATATCTCAAAATACCAAACTTCTCCTTTAAGCAGATTTTCTCAATAATGCATCATGACGGCTAATCCGGCATCCATCCTGCATCCTGCCTGTTGAGCCTCTCCTGCCAGTAAAAGACAGTCTTATCTCCCCTCTTGTCTTATCTCTTGCTCTGTCACTTCCTCTCTTTCTTTCTTTCTCTCTCTTCCTCTGAGAATGTTGCTGTGCACGTTCAAAACGGCAAATGCGTTGATGTCCAGTTTCTAGCATGTGAAGCCATGCTTAAAGCACATCAGCCTGGAAGAAAAGGTTTTTAAGTGCGGTCTCTCTGCCTCTGGATGCTGCTGGGAAGTGAAAGCTTCAGAAATGACCCTAAACGTAGTTACTGTACCATCGAACAGGTCCAGAGCGCTGAATTTTAAGGTTGGAAGGTTTCATAGTGCGTCTTTAAGAATGTCGACCCATCATCTATTTCAGTAGATGGATCAGCTGAAGGCCATGTGTCACGTCAGGTCCTTACTGGGTCTTTATCCTGATTCTTAGAATTATTACTTTTAGATGTACTATTCATCTACTATGATTTTTATTAAAAAGCCCAACGCTTCTTTCTTCCTCCACTTGTTCAGTTTCTTCATATTTCTTTCAGGATACACAACATACTGTGTTGAAATTCATCAAGTTCTTTGGATAAAGACGAAGGAATGTGATCTTTGGAACAGGTTGCTCGTACCAAAGTGGCTAAACATGCCATTTATAATAATTTTGTTAATATTTATGAGTCAGTGTTTTCCTTTCTCTGCAAACGATCAGATAGAACCAAACTGGGAAATCCTCCAGAGCTATGGTTCCAGACCAGTTTAAGCCTGTTAAAGTTAAAGTCTGGCTTCTTTAAAGACTAATAAAGACTTTTTTGCACCCTGTGGCAGCAAGCTTTTTTTATTTTTTCATTTGGAAATGTGAGCAGAAGCTTGGATTGTCCGTTTCAGGCTATAATTCACCGACTCCTCAGAGCTGCATCAGAGCATCTCTGTTGCTCAGCTACACTGAATGATGTGTCCCTCCCTCATAAGATTTTATCAGTGACAGCAGGGAGGAGCTCTTCCTGACAGCGTCTCTGATGTCACTCTTCCTGCGGTCAGCAGCATCCCCCCTTTACTTATGACGCGCTTGAAAAAAAGACGCAGTGCGCCTTTGCGCAAAGGTTCCTGCCACCAAAAGAACTGCGCGTCCTGGGTTGACTGGGTTAATGCAGAGTAACTTTGATAAAGTATTCTTTTATTACCTTTAAAACAATGTCGGCCACGCGCGTGTAGCGGTACCGAAGCATAACTCCTAATCCAATGGGGATGAGAGTGCTGCACAGGGTCAGGATGATGGCCCCGAAAGGCAGCAGGTTGACCACAGGTGTGTTGATCCAAGCTCGACTGTAGATCCACAAGCAGAGCGGCATCAGAACGAGCGCCAGCAGGGTGGAAGATATGGTCATGATGATGCTGGGGAGAGGAGAGCAAAGGCGCGCAGAGTGTTTCTCAGTCTAATAATTGAACTTATCTAACATGTAATGATTTTAAAAAGCGATTAGAGCTGTAAAATGGTGCGTAAAATGTACTCGCTGCAGGTTATTTCCATGCGTAAGTCTTAGAAAAATAGGCACAAAATGCAATCCAGCTTTATGAAGCAGTTTTAAATGATAAAACAACAGATCTACCTGAGGTTCATCTCTCCGTGCACCAGCAGAGACATGATATTTGATAAGTTCCCACCAGGACAGCAGCCACAGAGCAGAACTGCCATCGCGGCCACATCAGTCAAAGAGAAGGCTAAAGCCAAAAGAAAGGCCACCAAAGGCATGATAACAAACTGACACACCAGCGCCAGCAGCACTCCGATGGGTCTGCGGATGTGCTCTCCCAGCTGGCTGACCTCCACCGTGCAGCCCAACCCCAGCATGGTGAAGCAAAGCACCAGTCCCACGAACACGTTGATCCCATGGCTGAGCGGGGAGTCCCAGAAAGCAGGCATCAGGTGAGGGGATTCCGTCGGGGGAGCGGCCATAAACTCCACTCCAGCAGCAGTCCTACCTTCAAGGAACGCGGCGCCGCTGGAGACTCTTAATCCATCCATCGCCCCCACCCCGGGAGAACCCGCCAGTTCCTTCCAGGTGCCGGAGAAAGGAAGGTCCATCGTGCCAGCGATGCGCGCGCTGCCGCCCAACAGGCTGGAGTTCTCCATGGTGCAACAGGGGGACTGCAAATCTCCAGTGTCTGTGTGCCTCTAGGTGCTCGTGCGTAAAATGATTCCCCTAGTGGCGCGCGGTCACTAATGACAAACTGCGGAGGACCCAGTGACCGGAGGAAGCGACGGTGCCATGCTGCTGGTGGTAAAGCGACTCAGTGAGTCACACTGGTGCCACAGACTGCTGGAGGGGCCGTCTGCACGCGCTCAGGGTTGGAAGTTGCAGCTTTACTATGCGGTTTGTTTCTTATAAGAAAGAGAGAAAATGAAACTCCCAGACCATCGAACTAAGTTGCTGCTGAGTCTCCAGCTGCTCCGCGCCACGGAGATCCTCTGAAAATGAGATTTAAACGCGGAGGCGACGCTGGTGTGCATGAACGGGAATTCCGATGATCTTTATATTTGTGCAGCAAAGTGAAAACGCGCCTGGCCCTTTCTTCCGTTTAATATGCTGCTTTTCATGAAGAGCGCGCGTGACTCACGAGCCCTTAAACTTTAGCGGCGCAGCAGTGCGCGTGTTTGGCTGACAGAGGCTGGAGATGAACAGCGTTTGCCAATCAAGTTGATACCAGATAAGAAACGTGATGTGATGATGTTTGCTGGCTTTTTTTTGTTTTTTTTAAACAAAATATTTTAAAAAGATGCTGAGAGCTCGGATCAAAATAACCAGAGTGAGAAATATACTGAGATTATTAAAGGTCTGGATCTCTACCCTGTTATTAGCTCAGACTGAGCTGATGTAGCTGAGTAACTATCGGGACATTTAGTAAAGTAATATTTCATGATGCTCAAGCAACATGTAAAATATTTATTTTGGGAACTTTGGGGAGAACATGGCTAAAACCTTTATCACGATATATTTTTTCATTTTGCTCGATCCGATATAATTCCGATATCGATATAAACATAAAAGCCTCAGAAACATATTTTTTTTCAATGCCAAAAGCAAATTCCTGTATTTAAAAATTATTTATTTTTTATTTATTATTTAGCCAAGTCTACAACACTCTTTCAGTATAGTTTTAGTAATAAAAGGTCTACAATTAATCAAAGTTTTTGGTGACCTTTCATTTATATTTAGTAAGGCTCCTAATGCTATCTGTGGTGATGCAGACCTGGATGTTGTTGCTGAGTTGTCAGGAGGCCAGCGCATCTTTAAGTCCGGCTGATATAACTTTGCCTGTGTGATCCTCGGGTAAATAGTCCGAAGCTGACAAGCTTCCAGTCTCTGTCAATAAAGTGAACAGTCCGGCTTAAGTACGGCTCCGAGGTTCCGCTTGACCACAGATCAGCGGTGGTCGCAATTCTCTAACTTCACGTGCAGGCATACGTGAAGTTAGGGTTAGGGTTGCATGGGAGCACGTGTCTGTCATCGATGACTGACATCATTTTCCTGATCCACAAACCACTTCATATCACCGAATTAGTCCGCGTTTTCTTTGCTTGTGGAAGCTTGTTCAGTGGCGTTTGCATGTCCATGAGCGCTCATTTAGTAAATAAACGTTAGCACGTTGGAGCTAGCCTAGCCTAGCCGTCTGACTCGCGCTGGGTACAGCCAACTGCTACTGGGATTTTTCTTAACTTTAGTGCAAGTAGCGTGATTTACAGCATGCAAACATATAAGACAAGAGGGCAGCATGCTATGTGGAAACGGCTGCGGGGCTTGGTCGGGCTCTGTGTCTGTAATGTACGTAATCAATTATGTGTTAATGTGTTGCGGCTCTTTCTGTTTGGCTTGAATTGTCTGCGCCGTTAAATACCAGACAGTAAGAAGCTGTAATGTATATCGAAATATCGGAAATATGTTCAAAAGTCATATCACCGTTATTGAATAAAATTATATTGCGATATATATTGATATTGAATTATTGTCCAGCCCTACTGTCTACACATGCTCAGTACTCAGTACTGCTCAGGACAGGCATCAGACAGCATGAGTCATCATCCGTGTGAACTGTCTTGTGTCTGCAGCCTACAAACTTCCTGCAGATGCAGATTGTGTCACAAGCTGAGGAGATATTAATCCAATGATGTCGCATGTCATCGGGGCACAGGTTGGCACAGTTTGCAGCAATCAGAGACTCAGACTTTCAGTCTCCTCTGAGGTCCAGAGATATATCATGATGCCCCCCTCCTCCCAGTCATTGACTCCAGGTGTGTAATCATGTCTGTGTGCTGAATACATAATGCTGGATGTATGAAACTAACAGTTACACTACAAGATAAACATTTTTAGGCAATCAGCATTAGACTTTACACTCACCAACTCATCACATCTAGTCATGTAGACGTGGTGAAGACGGCCTGATGAAGTTCAATCAGAACATCAGAATGAGGAGGAAAGGAGATTTATGGTTGCTGGTCTGCTGTGTCAACATGGAGCAGAACCTCTGAGGAAGGTTTCCATCACCTGGTTGGATCTATGACACCAAGATTTAAGGCAGTTCTGGAGGCAAAAGGGGGTCCAACCTGGTTTTAGGAGAGTGGGGCTGATAAAATGACTGTATTTACTATGATTCTAGGAAGTGGATGTACCTGATGAATCTGAATATTTGTTCAGTGTTTAAAGGAGATCTTCGGTTTTTTTAAACCTGGGGTCTGTTGTCATCTTTCCTCTCATACATGTGAGCGAGGAGGAAATGAACGTTCAAGATCGCTCCAGTATGTAGCTGGGCAGGTAGCTAGCAGCCCAGCTAATAAGGATAGGGCAATTGCTCTGAGTCTAAGTTCGCCCTAAAAACGTGCTTTTTTCCACACTGAAGTGCTCTGATAGTCTCAACCAGTGTCCGAAAACGTACTAGAGAACAGA
>JBBDHI010000015.1:23715552-23727854 GCA_037177115.1 Craterocephalus stercusmuscarum
GTATATTTGTTTATTGTTGCACCTCTAATCCCACATACTGTTGTTTTCACTCCCTCTCTCAGGCCCAGGTCCAGGTCCAGAGACAGCGGCGACGAGAACGACAACATCCAGGAGCGTCACTTCCGCCCACACTTCCTGCAGGCGCCTGGTGACCTCATCGTCCAGGAGGGCCGCCTGTGCCGGATGGACTGCAAGGTAAATACACACCTCTGGTGCAACCTGCACTAACAGGGTGTTTGTTGGTGATAGAAGAGGGGAAGGAAGGTTAGTGATGCTCCGTGGCTGCTGTGTCCACACAGGTCGCATTTTAAACAGCTGTTACGCATCGATAAGGGTTAAAGCAGCGCTTCCCAGCCTATTTTCCCAGAAAGCCCCCATCATGCAACTATTTACTTCCTGTCCTTTGAAATAACCCAAATAATGGTGACTCGAGTACCAACATATGGCACTGTAGACATGAACTACCACAGCTGCACCAGCTCACTGACCTGAACATGGATGAAAACTAATAAGCAGCCTTTTCATTTTTGACCAATAGAAACCTTCCATGTGTTCAGTCGACACACCTGAACTCATCTCTGTGTGGACATGGCTTTAATGGCCATGGATGCTGGAGGTCAGCCATCCCCGGTATGAACCTACTGGGTTAAGGAATTCTGAAGGTAGTGGCTGACAGATTTGATACTTTCAATGGTTGCTTATTAATTAGATAAAGCAATATATATAAGCTGTGAGCAGTTTAAAGCCCAGCATGATAAAGCTAAGAGACTGAAATGTTTTAAAATAACTAAAACATGAGTGGAAAGGAATAAGCCCTCACCAAAGAGAATATGTTAATCATAGTAATATAGAAAGCCATTTCAGATCCGCCCTTTAATTCTGTGTCTGGACTGAGGCTCCATGTCAGTGCTGCCAAAGACACATTTCCCTCTCTGAGCATTCCTGTTTCTGTCGGGAATTTTAAAAAAAACCTGGCAGAGACGAGATGTTTCATCATGAACAGCTCGCAGCAGACGGAGGTGTCATTTTACAGAGATTAAGTAGGATTAGGTTTTTTTACGATTATCTTCCCTCACACCACTCAAGCTCATTTTCTTCCTACGCCCGCCGTCTTCCCCTTACCTTCCCTGCAGCACTTAGAAACTTTAACGCTGGTACGTGTCATAAAATACAAACAGACCCTCAATTAACTGGCTATAAAAAGCCCGTCTTTTTATGCCAGTCAGAAATAGACGGAGCCTCCAGTCCTCTGGAGCCTGTAGAGTCAACGATATATTTATAGGAAATATTTATTTACAGGTCATCTGTGGCTCTCTGAACTTTCCATTCTTGAAACATCTCGACTTCGAAACCTATTGAGCCTCTGCCAGATCTACTTATGGCTACTTAGTCCAGATGCCTTTGTGTGAACACGGCTGTCTGTTTGTAAGTGTATTATAAACATGCGGAGCCAACAGTGGCACATCTTCCAGGTGGGCAGGGTGCACCGGAGCAGGCGTTGGGTTTCTGCAAACAGAGACAAGTTTTTCCTCTTTGCAGTTCGTTCCCATGACAAGGCCTGCAGGAACCCTGGCTCCTCCAGACAAACATGCACTGATTAACCAAACATACTCCCTGTAATCACACACAGGCCCAAGAGAGCAAACCAGATTATATGATCATTTCCCCCCCAAGAAAAACAACCAGGGGCTTATTAAAACGTCTTTTTTGCCCCTTGCTGCTTGCAGGTGAGTGGCCTCCCCACTCCCGATCTCATCTGGCAGCTGAACGGACAGACCATCCGCCCCGACTCCGCCCACAAGATGCTGGTGAGAGAGAACGGCGTGCACTCGCTGGTCATCGAGCCCGTGACCAGCCGCGACGCAGGCATCTACACCTGCATCGCCAGCAACAGAGCCGGGCAGAACTCCTTTAACCTGGAGCTCATCGTTGCAGGTACACAAAGCGCACGCCCCTGTGGCTGCAGGTCCATCTCACCCTGCAGATCAGTAACAAACTGTCCCTCTGCAGCCAAGGAGATGCACAAGGCCCCTTCGTTTGTGGAGAAGCTGCAGAACACGAGCGTCGCCGAGGGTCATCCCGTGCGACTGGAGTGCCGAGTCACAGGGGTTCCCTACCCCCAGATCTTCTGGAAAAGGGAGAACGAGTCATTCACTCACAACACCGACAGAATCAGGTAAAACTTACTTCTTTTAACTTTGTGATGCTATTTTCTCTCCCCGTGCTTGAAGCAGGTGGTTGATTAACTAAAATGCTCTTTCCCAGCATGCACCAGGACAACTGCGGCTACCTGTGCATGATCATCCAGCCAGCTCTGAAAGAAGACGCCGGCTGGTACACCGTGTCAGCCAAGAACGACGCTGGCATCGTGTCCAGCACCGCACGCCTCGACGTCCACAGTACGTTCCTGTTTATCTGCCGATGGCCGTAATTAATCGGCTATCGATTAATCGATCGTTAAGATTAGGGATGCAACGATACCACTTTTTACCAAACCGATACGATACTGATACTTGAATCTGAGTACTTATACCATTACTCCTACAACACTAAAAAAATGCAATGAATTGGAAGGTTTTATTTTCTTCTCTGCTTTTTACAACAAACGATGGTCAAATAAATAAAAAATATAAATAAAAATAAAAACATCACTACACTTACAAAGTGAAATTAAACATTGCGTGTAATAAATTGGGATCCGTTCCTGGTATCAATAGACGTACGAGTACAAGTACTTTAGAGCGGTATTCTGGTATCAGTATCGATGCAACACTAGTTAAGATTTTAATCGATTCATCGAATGCATCTTTGGACTGGTAAGCACATATTTTCCAGTCTAACCATTGAATGAATCCCAGTTAGCTGCCACAGGAGTCGTTCATCTTGTAATAAAAATCTAAATAAGTAAATCTAAGTTTTTTTTACTTTCACTTCATTAAAATGCAGGTTATAAATATTGAATTTTAATATAGATTGTTTTTCTTTTTTTTCCATTTTTTTCTTTTTTTACTTTTTCTTCTTTTTCTTTTTTAAATATAGAAATATAAATGATTAATTGATAATCGATCATTAATTCTCCTGATAATCGATTTAGACAATTTAATCAAATGGCCGTCGCAATGCTTGCTGAGTTCCTGCCCAATGTTAGGATTAGTGCTTCCTGGTGTGTGCAGGGATCTTCTGTAGTCAACACGTCGTGCAGTACACGGAGCTATAGGGAAGAAAAAACTAACTTCATCAAACATTATTTCGTTTTTTACACAAAGCATTGAGCCCTCTTTATTCTGTCTCCAGCTCAGTGGCAGCAGCCTAACCTCCCCAAACCCAAGAAGGTGCGTCCCTCCACCAGCCGCTACGCCGCCCTGACGGAGCGAGGGCTGGACGTCAAGGCCGCCTTCTTCCCCGACTCCAGCCCGCTGCAGCCCGGCGGCCTGGTGGAAAGCGACGACCTGTGAAGCCCGCAGAGGATTTACAATGCCGACCCCGGAAGAGGAAAAGAAAAAAAAAAAAACCCTGAAAAGCTGCCCCTTGATCCCAGCACTCCTGAGACACACACTTTAAAGACAGCGAGGAAGGGGCAGAGCAAGATGATGTCTGCCACCACTGAACTGCAGATACAGGAGCGGAAAAGCATCGGTGGGCAGAGGGAGATGATGCAGCTGTGGTTCCCGTCTTTTTATGGACCCATAATACAACCCAACATAGTACAGGATTCATGAAGTGTCCCTGAGGAAGATGGAAGCGCTTACCGTGAGGAAGGACCGCTCATAAACGTGTTCACTGACACACTGTTGCCCGATAAAGTGCCTCTTATTTCTGTAGATACAAAACAGGTTGAAGAATAAAACAGATTTACTGTGCATGCTCAGGCTGAGCAGACTTTAACATCTGCCTGTAGGTAGCACTTCTCACCAGTGATGTGTCGAGAAAAGATGAGTTGATATAGAGATGGTAGGCTTTAACTACGTGGGCTCATGTAGCAGCTTCAGTCGGAGCGTCGTGCAGCCTCAGTGCTGTCAGGTTGTAGATTAGAAATACTGGAAGAGGCCGGGCCTTAAAAACTGTAAGTCTCTCGTTTTGTTTATTAAATAAGAAATCAGTTTGGTAAAAATAAAAGTAGAAGGTTTGAGTTGCTAAAGTTAGAAAAGGTGGATCCAACCAGAGGGTTGAAAGGGTGCAGAAGCAGGTTGTGGAGGGATGTGAGTGACCGGTAGAGATGAAGAACGTCAGATGTGATCGGAGCAAACGGAAAACAAGAAAAACGTCGTTTTGGTGATTTTTTTTTTCGGGGGGGGGGGGGAGGGGGGGGTTTAGAAGTGTGAATTGAAATGTTCTCACTCATGAGAGGGTGCAGTGAAAGGTTTCTGTGTATTTCTCACACACATCACAGATTGTCCATTTTATTTTTGTATGGAAAAAAAAAAAAAAGAGTATTTACCTTCCCAACAATCATGACTTAAATTATATCTGCAGCCTTCTGTTCACTGATAAAACTGCCTGGATTATGAAGTTTTATAAATATATTTACTGCCTTACATCACTTAAAGACAACACCGTTTCTTTGCATGTTATTTTTGGACACTTGTATAGTGCCAAACAGCTTTTATCAGGATGTATAAACACACAACTTTTTCTTTTCTTTTTTTTTTAGTATTCTGGGGTATTAACTGTTGAAAATGGGAAAAAAAGAGGTATATTTATATCTAGCATTTTTGTCTCTGCAACACTTTACAAAGTGGACATTTCTCTGTCTGTTAGCACCGGCTGACACTTCCAGTGTTTGCACATTTCTATGCCAATCAATGCCTGTATACAGATTGTTGTCCTGATATTATCTTAGATTATGAACGTTAATAAAATCCAAACTCTTCAGAGACGGCGTGAAATGTTTTTATACCCAGGCAGCCTTCAAATAAAACATGAAGAGAAAGCCAGTGAACACATCGTGGCTCCCAGTGGAGACGGCGTTCTGCAGAACTTGTTGTACAGTACGCTGCTAAGGACCCGATGTACATGAAGAAGAAACATTCAAAGTCACATTTGTTCTATTTCTCAATGGCAGCTTTGTGTTTTAATGAAGGGGAAGAGCAGCGCGGCTTTTCTGATCTTATCACCGGGCATTACAGCCACCTCCAACCCCATCCGTCCACACTGCAGGTCCAGAGCTGTAACCAGACACTCAAAACATTCCCAAAGCTAAAAATACCCCCCCCCCCCCACCTCTGATTTCCTCCAGCTGCAGCCCAACATGCCGGCTCCCTGGACAGGCCCCACCAGAGGTGGGATCAGGGGGCCATCGGCGGGGGCGGAGGGGGCAACGTGCTGGCTGCGAGGGGGTCTCTCGAGGGAAGTGGGGGGCGGCGGGGGGGAAAAAACATGAGCGTTACAATCAGTGGCGGGTGCTTTACAGTCATGGAAAAAAAAAAAGAAGACCAACAGCGTTAAATCTGCTGATTGAATTTAGGACCTTGGGGCACGGAGGTCTAGACGGGGCCAGACACTCTGGAGTCAGCAGCGTTAGTCATGACAGGCCCCGCCCACTGCAGCGGCCCCGAGTGACTCAGCAGAAAGGCAGATGTGAGTTTCTATCTGTGTTTACCGACCAGTTAATGGCCTCGAACAACTTCAAACTTCTCAGGAGATGTTCAGATTTTTATCAGTCATGTGTTTCATCAAACAAACTCCTGGTTCACATCCATGTCTAAAGCAGGAAAAGTACCCAAAAACAGGCAGTTCTCTGTCTACCTGCCTCAATGAAGCTTCTTTGAGTCGCCCAGTAGCTCCAGAGGAAGCTGTCAGTCCCTACATAGCCAGCTGCAGCCCTCCGTCCACCACCAGCACCTGTCCTGTGATGTAGGAAGACTCTAAAAGGAAGATTACAGCCTGGGCTGCCTCCTCCGGCGTGCCGAACCTCCCCAGAGGGATGGAGCGTGCTGCATCCTCCTCCCTCAGCCCTGCGGTCATGTCAGTGTGGATGAAACCTTGAAGCAATAAGATGACAAGGACGCGGAAGATGTTAAAGGACAGACAGCGGATGTTTAGATGATCATAAGAAAGTGTATGCAACTCACCCGGAGCCAACAGGTTAACCCGGATATTACGTGAAGCTACTTCTTTAGCAAGCGAGCGAGTGAAACCTTCCAAGCCAGCTTTACTGGCGCTGTAGACACACTGGCCTGCGTTCCCTTTTAGGCCGACCACAGAGCCTGAAAACATGCAGCACAAATCCATTAAGACTACTTGGTATGGCAGAAATGTGTCGAAACAAACTGTTTTTTCTCACCCGTTTAATACAAATCACAGGTTAGATTTCATGCTCTGTCTGGGAGAAAAAGGCGCCTCCTTCCTCTGAATCTGATCAAAGTTTTTATTCATTTGTAAGTGAGTTACAAGGAGCAGCCATCTTCAAGAGTTTAGGCCAATAGTGTCAAATTAATTCTAATTTAAGGGCCAAAAGGGCCACCATTTAATCTCAAGTGGGACAGGCCAGTAAAATGAAAGCATAACCTATAAATAATGAAATCTTCTCATTTTTACTTTTATTTGTGTGCAAACAAGTACAAGTACATTATGAAGATGTTTAAATTGAACAAACTATCATTTTTTAAAACATTTTGAAATTTCTAGAGGAAAATAAGTGACCACCTGAACTGACTCACCTCATCGTACAAACTGAGTTAGATCTATTAATCAGGAAAGATATAGAAGATATCTGCCTTGCATAAAAATACTAACTCATGTGGAAAAACTAGGAAGTACAGTTACTTTTATTTGATAAAAAATGTTATTAATGTTCCCTGTATAATTTTTATATTTACCAAATTCATTCTGCAGGTCAGATTGGACCCTCTGGTTGGCCAGTTTTAGCCCTAAGCCACATGTTTACACCCCTCATGTATGCCCTTTATTCTGGCCACTGTTTTGGATTCAGTGTGAAACTAGAATATTTGTATTTAACCAAAACTTTTTAACCATTCATATCTAAAAACACATTTTTTTCTTCACCACTTAAATAAAAAGTTCCAGTTCTCAGTTACAGTGAAACAGGTACCACTTTTAAAAAGCTAAACTGATATCTACTGCCACCTAGTGACTCCGCTGCCAGCATACCGCTAATCCTACACGGTACCTATATTAACAATGGCTGCCTCCTTGGTGTGCAGCATGCTGCGCAGTGCTGCCCTGCAGGTCAGCATGCAGCCCAGCAGGTTGGTGTGGAGCAGAGCCACCATGTCTTCTGGCTTGGTCCTCAGTAACAGAGCATCCCTGAAGAGGGTAATGATAATAATATGTTCGGTAACAACCATCATATCCCACTGTTTCTTTTCCAAAATTACAACAGAAGAACAGAATTTGCAGCTCACCTGTTGATGCCAGCAGCATTCACCAGATACGAGATGTTTCCACAGGTCTTCTGGATTGTTTCAAAGGTTTTCTGCACCTCATGCTCTTTCGAGATGTCACAGCTGAAAGCCATGTGATCAGCTACAGCACACACACACACACACACAGTATATTTACTATTACAACACGGCAGTAAGGTAATGACAGCTACGCATCCTGGATGTCAAGACAACGAGCACGATTCCAGCAAAGATGAACTCATGTGTGACTGAAAACAGCACAAAGACAGAGGCTGAATGTTGAAGCAAATAAATATACATTGTTTTATATATTCATTTTAAATTTCATGTCTGTACCATGTTTTCAAAAAGTAGAATAAAGGCCACAAAAGTTAGAAATAGTTATGTAACGCTGGAAAATACTTAAGGGGACATCTCACCACTAATTAGCCTAATTTGCAATGGCTCAGCAACATGTTTGGGTATAAATAATTCCAAAAAACACCAGAGCCCTCTTTGGAATAGAGCTCATTTAAAATGGACTGAGTGGAAAACTGTCCTGTGGTCTGACATACCAAAACAGGAGATGGACTGACTTGTTATCGGCGTGTAAGTGCATGAAGCATGGGCACTCTGAGCATCTGTGAAGGGGTCATTAATTTAAATAATGCATGCAATTTAATTTTTGCTTTTACTATATTATTCTAACACTATATATAAGATTACTTGCAAGTTAAAATAAGAATGCTCAGTAATAAAACGGTAATAAACGCGTCCCAGTTGCAGTGCAGGTAAAGAGAAAGAGTGAAATAGTGTGATGCTCGTTAAGACAGCAGACTCACAACTACATACATCCATGTAAAGTTGCTACGGTGGCCCGGGCGGCATCCTCGTTCCTGGACACTACAGCCAACCTGCAGCCCCTCTCTGCCAGCAGGCGGGACACAGCTTTCCCAATCCCTCTGGAGCCCCCACACACCACGGCCAGCCTGGACATGATGACCCTGGAGGAGAGGACACACCACCACAGAAACAAGCACATGACACGGAGTTAAACAGCTGTAGCTTTGTCTTGATTTGAGTTAAAATAATATCTGCGTCGATCCTAAATTTAACAAGTACACCAAAGAAAATGACAAAAAAATTAAACGTTTATTCTTTCAAAGCAGGTTCATAAATTACTGATTGCTTATGAGCTAACCGTTCAAAAATATTATCTCAGATACATACAGAAGATATATAAACAAATAGCATAGTGTTTTATATTTAAATAAAAAAGTTTATTACCCTATTGTTGTTCGTCACGACCGGTCTGACAAACTATTTGTGTTTAAATGAGTTTATGGACTGAAGAAAAAGCGACTGTCAGAGCAGCCTGAGCTTAAGGACGCCGCCATGTTTGTTTGCATTGTAGTTGCACTGCTCCGCTTTGACCGGTAGAGGGCGCCGCCGACTCGCGCTGGTTTATACTGGCAGAGATTTGCTGATAAAGTTTCAGCAAGCACAACTAACGCAAAAATATGGCTAGTTTATTAGTTAGTTTGTTTTGCATGACCTACTGTCCAGTATAGTTATTTCTTTAATAATTACTTCTTTAGAAATATATATTTCATGTAAATGTTCCTTAAATTATGAAGTCAAACTAGCAGAAAAAATATTCACAATTTGTTTTCTGCTTGAAATGAGTTATCTCTTAATTATAGTGTTAACTTTCCAACCAATTCATATCAGAGCCTATGCATTAAAAATACATTTTTAAGCCACATTAATTTGTAAGTGCAGCTTTTAATTTTCCTTCCTACTTCATGCATCATTGTTTCCCATATACTCCTCCAGGAGAAGGCATGGTCAGGGTGCACTTCAAATGAGAACTGATGAGAGTGGGTGGCCTTAGCCTGGACACCTGGGCCATCCATCAGACTGAGACACTCACAGATTGATTTCCTGAGGTTAAATAACATCCACAACTTTTGCTAGAGTGGATCTCTGGCTCTGCGCCCTGTGAGCCACACCCACGGTGCAACAGATAAATACCCCCATCACAAACCACCCCGCAGGCTTTAAAATGCAATCACCGTTTACCTCGGCAATTATTATCAGCTGTGCCTGTACACTAGAGGAAGAAAGCAGAGTGGCTTTGTATTCAGATCACCTTCATTCCCTTTCTCACACTGATCTAATTCTCCTTGCCTGCAGAGCTGTAGTGCTTTGTCATGCACAAACACTCTTGCTTCAGTCCTACACGTCAAGGCATTTTATGTTGTTTTTAATTGATTTCCTGGAAATTCTTTGATTTTTGGGAGTTTCTTTACCCTCTATAGCCCATGTCCTCCACAGACACAATGACTGTGATTAGATGAAAATCTGTACACAGTGCTCGTGGCTCGTCTGTTCTGTTGGTGCAATAAAGGTCTCATGAGAGAATTGGCAAACACTCTTCTCGCTTAGTCACTTGATGTCTCACATTGTGCACTTGAAGATTATGGTGAAGTCTTGACCCTAGGGCTCCGTCTCTGAACTCTGCATTGCCCTTGCAGCTATGAATATTTTACGCACATTCTGTACCCACAGCCTCTCCTATTTTTAAACACCTGCCAAACCTGCAACTGTGTCAGGCTGCAACGCTCTGCCATCATGAAACAGGTCAAACCAAATCTCAGATAATAAAACCACATGTGACCAGGTCAAACAGGACGATTAACATATATATATGGATTCTTTCTGAATACATTTAGGTTTTATTATTCTTCTTCTATAGTCCCACGCCTGTATGTTGGAATTACCTATTTCCATGGCAACCAGTCCTCTGCAGGGAACTGTGTGCAGCACAATGACCTCTCTGGGCGCTTGTCAGTTCCTGTCAGTGTTTCCCAGCTGAGCACACTGGGGAGGCTCACCTCTGTTTGCAAGGCTCTTACTGGAGACACTAATGACCACGTGTACCATGACTCACCCAAAGTGCAATTACCGAGACAACTGTCTCATTGCTGCTGCTGAAATATGCAAATACATACTTAAAAACGCAGAGTCTGCACGTATAAGACCTAAATAAAAATAAAAAAGAAGAAGTTGGGAGTAAAAAGTCAATAAAAACAGAATACAGAGATTTACACATCTTATTAATCAATGTTTTGTTCATAATATATTCAGGAAGTGAAGAAAAGTATGAGCTTTTCTTGAATTTGATGGTAGCAATATGTCTCGAAAACGTTGGGACGTCGCTTTGTTTACCACGCAAGCTAGCTTTTTTAGGATAGTAATGTTTTCCCATTTAAGGGTGATATGGGCTACTACTGTTTTGTGTTTTATGGTGCGTGATATTTACAGATGATGGGTGGGTCAGCGCAGCACACAGGCCCCTCTGCTGGGAGGCCATGCTGCTGTCAGAGATGCAGCATGTTCAGTGTTGTCCTGCTGAAATATAGAAGGCGTTTGGTGTGCGATAATGCTGCTGATGGTGTCTGTGCAGACATGCAACTTGTCACTTCCATCATCGACGATAACACACTCCAGTTCCACAGATGCAGCTTTTTATACACACTGATGATGAGTCAAATTGTTCCTGTTCTTTATAGTCCGAAGCATGATGATTTCCCAAAACACAGACACAAAGATTCAATTTGCCTGACCACAAATCAGTTTTCCACTTTGCCTCTGTCCGTTTTAAATGAGCCTCAGCACACAACAGCATTCTGTTGCTGACAGTAAATTCACTTATGCCGCCTTTATGTGCATGATAGAGCTTTGAACCTGCATTTGTGGATGCTACGGTTAACAGTGACAGTTTTATTTGGAAGGGTTCCTGAGGTGTTGCAGCGATTTCATGACAGAATCATATCTGTTTCTAATATAGCACCACCCGAGGACCTGAACGTCATGAGCATCCAATACTTATTTTTTGGTATTGTGTACTGCAGATAAGGGATCTTTAACTCTGGTCCCTGAGTTTTAAATGTTTCCCTGCAAGCATAACAATAAGCATAACTTAAATCGATGGCTCATTGTGCAGACCAGGGATCTGCCACCTTTACAGTCCAAAGAGACAGTTTCACCCTCAGTCCTGCTAAATAAAACTCATTAAGAGCCACAAATGTTACATGACCTCATGAAAAAGACATCTGAGAATTTTCAATAAATAGCTTCATTTGAAATTTGTCATTTTTGAAGGATGCCAATTTATTTTTTTCTACTTTTAGGTTTTAAAATAAAGAAAAGCAAAACTTTGCAAAAAGACTTTCCTCTACTGGATGTAGAAAATTCTATAGTTTCCAAACTATTGACAAGAAAATTATATCTAAAAGAACATTACTGGTATTTTTAATGTCATTAAGATGTGGAAATTCAATGCTGTCATTTCGTTAAAAACAGCTAAAACCTGCATTATGTCACAATATCTATATTTAAGAACGTATCACGTAACAATATGTATATTTTTTTCAGCCGATGTTGCGAGCCGTTGTTGAAGGTCCAAAGACCCAGCTGTGGGTCTGAAGCTGCAGGCTGCAGACCCCTGGTGCAGAACTTGACAGGCCATTTCATTTTAATCACATGTTAAGCCAGAGAACATCTGGAACCTGAAGCTCTCCAGGACCAGAGCTGAAATCTGTTGTAGATGATTCTAAAATATTAGTCTGTAGGGAGTTTTTGTCGCCTTGCATTGCCTGATAGACTCAGCCTCTTGAAAGTGCTCCTCACATACCCAACATGTGGCTCATTGCCCAATAATGCCTCCTGCTTATTTTATTTTATTGCTTACTTTTCTTTATCCCATGTTTCGGGCATGTTGTTGCCATTACATTGAATTCATGCTTTTAAAGGTACTTAAGGCAAGATTTGTGAGAAACTAAACATGCATTTCCAGTTTATTTAAAGCTAATGGGTCGTGAAGCATTAAAAACCCAACGTAACGAAGGCATCAGCGTATCTGCCTGTTGCCTTGAACAGGCTGTGTGCTTCATA
>JBBDHI010000015.1:23872186-23888270 GCA_037177115.1 Craterocephalus stercusmuscarum
CATTATTATCATTATTATTATCATTATTATTATTATTATTATTATTATTATTATTATTATTATTATTATTATTATCACTGTTTTTGTTGTTATTATCATCACTATCATTATATACTTCTATTATCAGTGCCTGGCTAAAATGTTGGAGCTGAAACATACACTGTGGATGACATGTTCTCTTCATCAGTGTTTCTAAACTGCCATGGTGTGTGGAAGTATGGATCAGGGTGTTTTTACAGAACAGCTTGGGTGGAGCAAGAGAATTCTAAAAAAGTGAAAAAATATGAATGGTGCTTTTTTTCTGTGAATCTGTTAAATGTGACTTTTTTTTAAAGACTCTCCAGTGGAAAAGAGCAGAGACCTCCCACTTCCCCAACTCCCTGTGTCTGCACTAAGCCGTCCCTGGTGTGGATACATTTTCAAGATTCTGGCTTTTCACTGGGTCATGCATAAATTTGTGTGCCAATTCTGTGTGTGTGTGTGTGTGTGTGTGTGTGTGTGTGTGTGTGTGTGTGTGTGTGCTTGAGTGAGAGACAACCCAAGGTTTGCTTTCAAAGCAACTACGATGTTTAATTTGGCGTCTTTATTTTAAAATTGAAGGCCGCTGAAGTCACAACAGTAACAATCCTGTCTCCGTTTATCGATAATAAACTCAACGTATAAACACAAAAACTTGTAAGTCACAAGCATAAAAACATGTAAAATGTTCCTGTCTTTATTTAACAGGAAGAAAAAAATGATTAGGCTGATAAAAACATGTTAATACACTCCAGGTTTCATATATTTACTGCTCTTTCTCTCTGGCTTTAACCTTAGTTGACATTAATAACTCTTTTGATTGGTTTTAGGATTGTGTAGCTGTGGAGAGGGAAAAAAAACATCTGTGAAATGGGTCGGACAGCCAAAATAATCAAAATACAATATGTTTTATAAAGCAGAGTTAAGCCAACTTAGTGAAATGTTTTTCAAAAAAGCTTCAACATGTTCTTTTAATTAAACAAAAGGCCGAACTTTTAGTGATTTTTATAAAACAAATAAGAACATGGTTGTATTTCAAGATGAGTCCAGCACTTTATTTCAGTTCCAAAACCAGTTCATAGACTTTATCTGCATGTAAAAACTATTACAGGGACGGGAAGGAAGAGGTCAATACAGAGGGTGGAAAAGGGATCAAAAATGACCAAAGCAACAGAAAAAGATCAGCATCCTAACTTTCACTGAAGTTAATTGTTTTGCTCTGCTGCGGTAATTCCAAAGTAGTTGGGAAGCTATTCTTTTTGGGAATCCTAAATGCTGCATCTTCTGAGCTAAAGATGAAAGGGACTGACCAGCTTCTTTTCAGCAGACTGCATCTGATGGTCACCATCAGTGCTGAAAGCTACGCACCAGAGAAACACAAGGACACAAGTCTTTTCTGCAAGTTCGAGTCCAAGTCCAGTCTAGTCTTATGGCCTAGTCTGAGTCAAGTCGCAGGTCACTTTTATTTGTTTTGAGTAATCTGCCATGCAACACGTGCCATCTGGTCTGCTTTTGTTTGAGCAATTTAATTTCCAAAGAATTTAAGATGCATACTCAACCTTAATCTACCAGCATTTTGTAAGAGCCCTGATCTTTAGCTTAACCTGGCACATGCTCTGTCCTTCACCTCGAGACGATTTATTTACTGAATTCTGAAAAACCTGTCATTGCATTTGGAAATGTATTCAGATTAGGAAAAATGCTTTCAACATATTACTTTTTACAGTGTGTACATCAGGGCCCACAGAGAAGCTTTTTTAGACCAATACATGAGTTTACAAAGTTTTTTCTTTCTTTCTGAATCTAAGGAAGATGTCTAAAATGCTTCCCACTGGTGCACGGACAAACACCCGTCCTGCAACATCTTTTACATTCTCCAACAGCTTGTTGTCAAGTTGTTCACGAGCCTGTTAATGATCCGTTAACTTGAATCAGGTGTGTTGTTGCAGGGAAATGTGAGTAACCTGCAGGACACTGGCTCAAGAGGTCTGGAGTTGGTGATCCCTTAGCAGGTGCATCAGAAAAACAACTTTGTGTGAGAGAAGTACAGAAAATGTGGATATTACATTCATTTTCACTAGCGCTTAGTCCATTTCAGGGTTGCCGGGAAGCTGGAGCCTTTTCCAGCAATTTCGTCGTGGACAGGCAGCCAGTCTATTGCAGGGCCAAACAACCAATCACGCTCATCTTAGGGGGACTTTAGCGTAACCTATCATGCATGGAAGGTGGAGTTCTTGGAGAAAACAAACGCGTACACGGGGAGAACACGCCACTGTTTGAACCCCCTCCCAGCTGCGGCTAGAACCAGCAACCTTACTACGGTAAACCCAGCACCAACCACCACACCACCGTGCAGTCATGGCCTGTGGTGGGAAACAGATATTTTTCTACTTTAAATGACACTACAGAACTTTCTGACTATAAAATTTGGTGCCTTTGACTCATTTTGATGACACATCAGTGAAAACATTATTTTATTTTGAAGAGGAAGAGGATATTATTGGACGAAGCAAGTAAAACACAAAAGATTAGGAGCTGGTGGCCTCTATCTAAAGACAACATATCAGAGGCGATCCATTGTCTGTAACTTTTTATTCTTAGTTTGACAGTTTAATAATATAAAATGCCTGGTCATTTTTTTATATGCAGACTTGTTGAATTTGGTAGATCAGCAAGTCACATGACAAAAAAGTTTCAGAGAGTCTTCTCTTTCTCCACCTTCTGTCCTCAGAGAGAAGTAATGCAGTGGGTCCATCTGCACCAGAACCACCACAGGCTTAATCCTCAGGCTGTAAGGCTGCTGAGCGACTTGTCCCCTGTCTCTGCCCCCACCCATCAGGACAAACCCCATTCCAGTATAGCACACTGTTCATGATAACTTAAGTGAAGACACATAATGTTATTATATTGAAAATACAGATTACAGATATAGATGAGAAATGTTAACATTCATGGCTTTGAATTTAAAATCATAAAAAAATATTATGCAAAACTGTGTACCTATGGTCTTTATTGGCATCCCTGTGTTGGAAATCAGTTGTCCAGGCAACTGCTGCACCAAGAGGTCGATATTATTTTAGCAAATCATTGTTTCATTTAAGTAAGGTGAACTTGAGATCAATGTGTGTATTGAAAATGAAAACAAGATTGTGTGAATCAAAACAGATTCGATCTCATCAGGTTGATTTTACAGCTTCATATCATACTTTGATTTGTTGAGTTAATTCTACAGACACACAGTGCTTCAGGTAAAACAAGTTTCTTAAACTTTCTTTTAGGCATCATGTATTTTTTTAATGTATCTAATATTTTTGTATAGCCATCTTGTTTGATTTTACAGTGAAGAAAGTGTCCCATTTTAGCTATAAAGCCAATTCTCACCACTTGTAAATTATGAGCAAAGTATATCATAATTGTAAGATTTAAAGTCATAACAATGAGAAAGAAAATGATTACTATGAAATAGAAAGTCATTATCATGAGATAAAGCCAATTAGTTTTTATCTCACTAAGTCTCAATAATAATAGTAATGACTTATCTAATATTTTATTTCCAAGTTATTATTGAGCATGTGACCAGTGAACGCCGCACAGGGTGTCATACCTCGTGCAAACGCTAGATGCCGCTGTTGTACAACTATCAACGCGGCCCACAGTCCGCTTTCCAACAGAATGCCCGTAAATTAGACATTGCTTCACACATTTTTAACGATAAAAACCTTGAAGAGATCTTAACCACATACAGTTATGTACGTCCTTGTGCCTCCAAAATGTCTCCATATACCAGCTGTTTGTTTACTTGTTGAAATCATGACTCTTTCACAGTTTTCTGTTAAGAGAAAGCCACTTACCATAAATATCTAACAGTTTTCTGGGGTTTACTGGTGGACTGCCTTGTCTGACCTGCGGAGGAGGGTGGCCTTTTCATACCTGCAGGATGCTAAATGCAACCTGCAGCCGCTCATGTGTACAAATGTGCGGATAAGCCGCACAAAAAAGGACTTTCTGGGGGAGGAAAAGAGCAGGAAACGGCAGCATCCTCTAATTCCTGCTGGACACAGGCGAGCACCAATCAAGCCATAAATTTTGGGGCAGTTCAGTTCCGACACAGTCAATGGCTCTTATCTTGGATAAATATTTGCTTCTCAGGACTTCAACACAGGAACAGCCAACAACAACACTGGTGATGCCTCGCTGGGAATTTCCACAGCTGATGAGCAAAGTTTGTTTTGGTGACGGTGTGTATGTGTGTGCAGCTTACATTCCAGTTGCTTCTTAAAAAAAGTGGCTTTATAGAGGTACAAAACGGCAGCCTGTTATGATCATGTTTGTACACCACCCCCAGGTATCAGGGCCCGTGATAAAACTTGCCTGTACGCTGTATAGCCTCGAGGGTTGCGTGACTTTGGCAGGGTGCTACTGCCCAAACCAATAATTTTCAAGGAGCATCAGAGCAAACAGCGAAGTTATAAAAAGTCTGAGGGGGAACCCCGCTCTCCGAAAACCACTAGGCGTTAGATTTATACTCTGGTGACACACGGCTCCCAATTTAATACAACAAAAATTTTAAGAAATCCATCATCTTTTAGGATTTCTCCCTTTTTTCCTTTATTCTCTTAAAGTTTGGGGCCAGAGGGGAACACTGTCTGGAGTTTGGTTTTTGTGGCGTGCTCCTGAAGAAGTGGGCTGGTTCTGTGTCTTGGAGTCTACAGTGCAGAGAAGAAGTTCGCACCAGTTTTTGCTTCCAATCCAGTGGAGGTTTCAATAGCAGCGGCGCGGCAGGGGAGGGACGCACTGCCAGCACTTGGGATACCCACTTACACACACTCACACACTCTCTCACAAACACTCCTGCCCACTAGAGACCAGTTAAATCCTCAAGAACACTGCAAACACGCATCAGAGCAGTCGCCTAATCCGATTGATAGGCACCAGCAAGACGCGTGAAAACGGAGGGAAGTACCGGACACACCGGAGAGGGACGACCGGGTGTCTTTTTCTTCTTCTGAGAAATCCCTTTTTATTTCACTTTTTCTGATTTCAGAGGAGCTTTTGACAGCAAGAGGAGACACATCTTTCATATAACTTAGTGTTTTCACTTCCCAAGAGGTAAGACAGTCTCCTTTAAAGATTCTATGTTTCATGTTGCGTCTTGCGTGCAGTTTGATCCGGAGCGTCAAGGGAATTTTTTAAATGAGAAAAACTACTTAAAAACTTTTCTGAAGCTTTATTTTCTTTTTTTTTTTTCTGTTCTCTGAAAGCATGCATTAAAAACCACTATGAGATCAGAGCCGACGAGACTCCTTTAATTCCTTTGAAAGGGGGAAGAAGAGGTTTTTGCGGTTTACAACTCCGGGAAGTTAAAGGTTTCAAACCCGTTTCAATCAAGCCCCAACTCGCATGCTGTTTTAATTTCAGTCTTACTTTATTTTATCTGTGCAAGCTATGATATGTGGCGCTGATGTGATGATCAACTTGAGAACAATCCTTTTGCTGTTTGTGGCTGAGTCCCGACGGACGGTTCCCATGCTCCCAGAGGTGACACAACACCCAATAAATATATCAATACGCGCGAGTTTCCAACTGCCTGCGCCTTAAAGCGGTTGTATTTTCTCTACACTTACAACTTAAACTACAAAAGAGACACTTCCCCCATACATTTAGTGTATTTTTCATTGATGGGTCTCACCGTGCCACCCGTGTGTGCTTTTACGCACCTGTGAAAGGCCTTTTGAGGCAAGAGTAGAGCTTAAAGAGGATTAACTTTTGAAAAAATTAAAAAAGTATGTAAAACAAATTGGATATTGACAGTTATTTTTAATTAGATCAGATTAAATCAAGGTTTTTTTTCTCGTGTTGGCAGTTGTTTCATCCG
This sequence comes from Craterocephalus stercusmuscarum, assembly GCA_037177115.1. Classification (NCBI taxonomy): domain Eukaryota; kingdom Metazoa; phylum Chordata; class Actinopteri; order Atheriniformes; family Atherinidae; genus Craterocephalus; species Craterocephalus stercusmuscarum. The sequence continues at coordinate 23,878,080 of JBBDHI010000015.1, forward strand.
GTCCATGTGGGAGCTTCTCAGTCGGTGTCTAATGAGAGACATACTCGGAGTGGGGATTTGAATAACTGTATTTAGCAGCCGGGTGAAGCCACACTGCCTCCCTTCTACTTTCTCAGGAGAATGAATCATGAGCAACAAGAAAGAGAGAAAAAAACGTGGAAAAAAAGTCTTAAAATGGGAAGGTCTGCGTCGCATACCGTAACTAAACCGTGATTTGCATATGAAAAACTCTGGCTGAAAGAATTCCGCCAGTGTTGCTGTCGCTCTGCGCGTCCAGAGAGGTGACAGCCTTCAGTGTATATACAGTCTCCTGCCTTTTGTCACATATCCAGAGTCAGTGGTTAAAGATTAAGGGTGCAAGTTTTTTTTTCTCCCTGTTTTTTCTATATCCTTGTTAAATTATTCATCATATCCCATTCGCTCTTCACCTCCCTCCTCCTCCTCCTCTCCCGAGTCCGCTCACTTTGCAAAGCCCCCTCATTATGCTCCCTGAGACGGACACAAGAAGAGGCCGAGCCTGCCTTCGCTAGCTGCTGAACAAGCTTTCTGTGCACAACATGCGCGCATCGTGATGGACTCATTTCCCACGACGCAGCGTGTGTGTGCCTCTCCCTCATGATGGGCAGTGGGTGGATGACTTTCCCATTGAGGTGGAGGAGAAGGGGGGCATTTGTTCTTGTAATCTATAATCACCCTCACAGCCACAATGCCAGCACATCAGTCAGAGCCACCGCCGCTCCCCCCACCCTCAATTCCATCTGAATGGTTTTTCAGGCAGAAAGCGGCCCTGCGACCCGACCCTCCTCATAGAGACATTCCAGGATGCAAAAAAAAAAAGAAGTAAAGGTCCAAGGAGGGGAGGGAATGGTTAGGAGGAAACTAGGCTCTCCTTTCCACGATGCTGCTGTGCCAGCCTTCGTGGTTCGGGTGATGTGGATAAGGCTCAGAAACTCGAACTGTGAGTGATGTTGTGGATGGCGAGGTGACAGCTTCTGAGTGATGATAGACTTATACACAGAGTGGAAAAGAGGAATGTGATGGTTTGGACACACATGCCAGATAAAAATCTCCATTCTTGGAACGGAGCTCTTACCACAGTTCATTAAAGAGCAGTTTAGCTGTCCAAGAGATCCAGACCTGATTTGGTTTGGCCTGCCTATAGCACAGGTCCAGGTCCTGTGTGGTTCTGTCCTTGGCTCCTAGTCTGCCCCCCCCCTCCTCTCACTGTAATCCCCGCCTTGGCCCTGAAGTGACAGCGGTGATGGAACTCCACTGAGGACCCACCATAAATCTGCCCCCAGACATTTGAAGAAAACACACGGGAGGCTTCAGGTCCCGCGAGCCCATGCCAGGCGTCTTGTTGGGTAGAATCTGAAATGTCTCTTTATTTGTGTAGAAATTAAACTGTCTTTTATTCCTCCTCGTTCTGTTAATGAGCTCCATGTGGCAGCAGGCAGGAGGCTTATCCATCTTGACAAGGAGCTGGAGGGAAGGAGAAAGAGGCTGGTTAAACAAAGTGAAGGGAGAATGAAGAGGTCAGGGCAGGGTTTTTTTTTTTGTTATTGTGCACATGTACGAGCACATACGTGCTTCCACGCACGACACGACCGAGGATGCATAAATGTGAAGGGACCCCTCCACATGCAGGATTTGTGTGTTTGCAATCAGCACGTTCTTGGTGGAAACGCTCTCCATGCCCCCAGATATCAGGTGGATGAAAATTGCTGCATGTAATTGATATTTACTCGCTTTAATCTTTAGGGGATTGTGAATGATTTTTCTGCGGACTGTTGTCGCTGAAAAGATTGCATCCATCTGTGGGACGCAAATAAAGTGCGAACATTTTTTGTTATGGCATTGCACATAATTTCCTCACAATTACCCCAAATTAGAGCCGTTTAATAATGAAATTTTGTCGAGAGGATGTCATCTGGGGTCACAGTGTTTTGTTGAAACTGATGCTTTACATTTTGCAAAGTCAGCCGTGGGAAAAAAAAAAGCTCATGACTGTTTCCACACCGTAAAGTGCCGCATTTGTCCTTTAATCCTTTTACACAGCTCTCTGTTCCACTGCTATCCAATTAAAACATGCAACATGAATTCCTACCCAAATTCCCACTAAATCCAAATAAAAGGGAAACAAAAGCCTGTAAATAATCAGCTAAAGAGCAACAGGAAAACAAAGTTGGCATGGATGCACCTTACTTTAGCTCGAAATTATACCTTCATCAAATTGCAATCATGCATTCTTTGCTGTTCTAATTAAACATTAAATTTTATATGTTCCAGATGCAGTTTTTTCCCCCCAGTATGTTATTCCGGGAATTGGCCGGCATGTAAAAGCCCTTCCAGTCTGGCTCTTTGACTGTTGACACTATGATGGTTTGTGCGCCTGCTGTGACCCACCACAGCTGCTTTGATATTGAGGTGTCATCTCTTTGCAATAATGTGTTCTGTGAGGAGGAACCGAGTGCTACAGTATGTACGGGAGAAGTGTCACATATCAGGAGCACATTGAAGGCAGCCATCAAACGCGCTAATGACAAGGGCGATAAAACCCTTGGCGTATGAGTGCGGTGACATCAGTGTGTCGGCCATGGGAGGGGAGGGGATCTTGCCATGTCTATGGGGTGTTTTGGGATGCTTGGAATGAAAGGCAGCTCAAGCAGCTATGTACATACTACCTTAGAGCTGTCTTGAGTATTAATAGACGTCTCTTTGTTGCGACTGACACGTTTTTTTTGAAGTGGAACGAGACAAGCTGAGGCGATAAGGATCTCAACTCTCTGTATGAGTCAAACCTCAAAGTACCACTTAGGCAGCTTTTCTTTTGCTCTCTGATGTCTTGTGGTACGACGGGAGGCACGGCTCAGACAACAGCCGAGACCAACACACTGACAGAAGCTGTCAAGGTTTTTTTTTTTTACCCTCTTGCTTTCGTGTTTAGTGGGCTGTAATGGAGAAATAAACCCACGCTTGGAGCATGGAGGTCAGCCCAGGCCTGAATCCGCAGGTTGTAGCCCTACTCATCCATCTAAGTTTAGGGAGGCACTGAAGGAGGAGAAAATGTAAGGAGGAACCAAAGGGGAAGGATATGTGTGCGCAAGTGTGAAAGAGGATATTTGTTTGATTAAAACAAAACCTGTGACCAACAGAAAGACAAAAAAGGGAGGGTAAAGCAGCGAAAGGGAGAGGGGTCATTAAAAGGACACCACCTCACTTGCAGTAAATGGCAGTAAAGTATCTGGCTAATCTGCCATCATTACTCTGATTAAATCTCCAGGGATTTGGCGTTCCCATCAGCTGCAATCAATGGGGCAAAATCAATAGACAGGGGATACATGAGAGGCTCTCAGGCACATACAGCTGCTTCTTGCCCTGAGCGCTGCTCCAACTGTGGGCTGCACCACCAAACATTTTTATATTAGCATCAATAAAACTCAAACGACATGGATTGGGGTATTTTATGGAGTTTTATGAAATACTGTAGTGTGGTTCCCTCGGGCGCTTACCAATGTCTTTTCCTTCACACATTCCTGTTTAAATCTAATTCTGCCCTCTTTACTGCGGCCAGCAGTACACATTTACTCTTTTATGTTTCTCACAATCTAATTCTCTCACAGATGACGATTTGTTGTAATGAGGGGTTTGTAACATGTTCAGGGTAAAACTAAAAGTAAAATATGGCAACACATTTCATCATGGATCGCTTTAAGCATATAGGCTAGCTAAAATACAAATAGCTATACCTTAATGGAAATATTTTCCATTTAAGGCCATGCTAAAATGAAATGAGTTTAAATGACAGAAGTAGACATTTTGGGCATATTTCAACTCTAAAATATTACTAAAATATCTGCCACATGCTCTATGTTGTGTTTTAAAGCAGCAGTTATCATTTTCAGTAGCTTGCAGATTGTTGACATATCACATCTGTGTGCTGACACTAAACTACATCCAATCAACCAGATCAGTTGATCATGAGTTAGCTTGATAAAACAACTCATAACAATGAAAGTTGCCAATAAAAGCATTTGTTGAATTTCATGCTGAGAGGTTAATGCAATGTTTTAATGCTACAATCAGCAGTCTGATAGCACAGGCACAGGGGTTATATAAAAAGTTACTGACACAACATCCATGTCTACAGAATATTGGGCTAGACCCAGCGGCTAATTAGCTCAACTTTGCCTTTTCAATGTTTAAAAAAACAAAGAAGTTTGATTTAATGCTGAAAGTTGGCAAAATTGCTACAACAGGTCAAAGGAAAGACTAACACCTTGCTAATTTTAACTGTTTTTAAAACTACTAAATTTCCCTCAAACTAATCATGACTACTTTTATTTTATCATGGCATTGTAATTTATTCATTCATTCATTCATTCATTCATTCATTTTATGTGTTGCTTAATCCAATTCAGGGTCGCAGGTGGGCTGCAGCCTATCCCAACAATTATCAGGCGAAAGGCGGGGTACACCTGGACAGGTCACCAGTCCATTGGAGCATCATTTTTCTAAAGTTTAGAGTTACTGACACATGCCTATATGGTTAACATTAGGCTAAATTTGGGCATTCATTTAGTTCATTAGCTTTAATTGCCTGTTTTTTTTTCAGTATAAAGATGTTTAGAGTTAACAGCAAAAATTGCTTCAACCAGCAAGTGAATAAATTAGCTTGGTTTAACATAAACACTGGTAGCAAGGGGCTAACGCTTTGCTAATTCCAGTGGCAGAAAGATAATAAAAAATTCCCTACAAACTCATTTAAACTACCTTTACTTTGTCATAGAATTGTGCTTAGCATTAGAAAATGCTTAAAAAAAAGTTGAAGCTACTGTAAAAATGTTTTTACGAAGAGTTATATAAAAAGTTTCAAATGCCACCATGTTTATACACTAAATATTGGGCTACACCCTGTTAATTAGCTTAGCCTAGCTCTCTCAATGCTCTCTCAATATTTCACTCCCAAAACTCAGAATATTGACATTTTACTTTGTTCCAAAAAGTTTGTTCTTTTGAGGAAAAAGTTTAAAAATCAAAATATATGTATGGATAAACAACAAAGTAACATGCGTTTTGTGAGTTTATCGTGTCCATAATTCTCCTTGTTCAGTTTCAATGCTCAGTTAAGCTAACTAACTGATCACTGGAGCTTCATGCTTACTGTTCAAACACAGGTATTGACTGCCATTAATCTTTTTATCCAGCCCAAAGTGTTAAAGTGCAAGCTTATTTACATCCCTAGTTAAACATAGGTCATCCATTTTCCTTTCAGAATGAGGCAGTGCAAAGGCTGGAGCTCCGTGCTGCTGATGGTACTAGGGCTGGGATCCTTGGCCCAGAAGCTGCCCACGAGAGATGAAGGGCTCTTTCAGATGCAGATCAGAGACAAGTCGCTGTTTCACGACTCCTCTGTCATCCCAGACGGAGCTGAGATCAGTGGATACCTTTTCAGGGACACACCCAAAAGGTAAGAGCTTTGCAAGAACAGTCAATGACTAAATGAATGGCGTAATCCTTGTAATTTAAAAACTAGCCACATTTAGTGGAGACAGCAGAAATCCGCCAATTCCACCTTCTCCTGCTGACTGTCATTATCACTTACTACTACTACTACTACTGTCATTTAGCAGACGCTTTTATCCAAAGCGACTTACATTCATCACACACCCGATAGGCACATCAGGAGGTAAGGTAGGGTTCAGTGTCTTGCCCAAGGACACTTCGACATGTAGTGGAGTGGAATCGAACCGGTGACCTCCTGTTCTGCAGGTGACCGCTCTATCCACTGAGCTACAGCCGCCCTATCTATCACTTAGAAAAATAAATAAATCATCGATGGTCTCTGTAAATATACAGAAAGATAAGATGTTTCCCTGTAATATGACCTTTTTAACTGAAGCAAAAACTAAATAATAGATGAAACCGTCTGTCACCTCAGACGGGGAGCGAACAAGGTCGATGGTATAACTATCACCGTCCTATTGCCATGTCAGTCTGCTCAGAAACAAACTCCACAGTATTTGGGTTAATGTCTGACTATCCCGGTGTTCATATCATACCCTGTTATTTTCACAGGTACTACTTTGTGGTGGAAGAGGACAACACACCCTTGTCTGTGACAGTGACACCTTGTGATGCTCCTCTGGAGTGGAAACTCACCCTGCAGGAGCTGCCAGAAGAGTCCAGTGGAGAGGGATCAGGTATAAGTGACTTCAGGCAGCAGTGGAAGAGGTTAATGACATGTTATGTGGAAATATCACTCTCCCCCACACACAGCTAACCTACGCCATGATGTTAGGCTTTGTGTTTTGGTGGGTTTTAATTAAGTCACAGTTGTAGTGTCTAGTCTGACCACTAATAAGGTCTGACTCAACGTCAGGGGACGTCTGTAATTTTACAGAAGGGCTCCACTCTTGTCAGCCTACTGAATCAAAGCCATTACATCCCTTTACTTAAGCTGTCTCGCTCTTCCTTAGGTAAATCCTGCTGCTCTCTGTCTGTCTTCCTTCCTCTTTTTCTTCCTTTTTTTATTTTATTTTTTCGCCTCACGTTAAAACTTTCTCCATCTGGAGGCTGTCCTTTCAGCAAAAGAAGTCTTGCCAGATGACTAAAGCTGCGGTTTAGAGCATCGATGTCTTATGCGAGCATATATTTGAATGTCAATACACGAGCACCTGTGTGTGTGTGTGTGTGTGTGTGTGTGTGCTCTTGTCAGATCAAATATTCTCGAATGATTTATTGGTTAGTTGCACTGTTGAGATGCATTGAGCTTTGCCTCAAGAGAAAAGAATTCATCCTGAACCGAAAGAATAATGACAAACATGACCTCAGCGTGCAGCAGTGCCAGCAGTACGCTCTTAGGCTGACTTCACAAGGTGTGCTGCAGCATTGCTTAAGTCAGGACTTCTCGCTGTCTCAGCAGCAGATGCCTCCAATGGAAGCCGATCTTTGCGCATTAACTTTTAGCACACCGCTGAGCACACTCTTTGGTTGACAAACATAATATTATGGTTTCTTGCTCAAGTTGAAGTAAGAACTCAGACTGTGTCTTTCACAGGGAAGCTACAAGGCGCCTCTTTGTAGCGCAGCTTCCCCCTGGAAGGCCGAGTGAATGCTGGCCTGTGATCTTTTGGGATGTTTGGAGTGAAAACATGACTGGGATGTCAGGGCGGCTAATCATCCATGAGGCTTTTGAGAGCTTCATTATGATCTCATAGCATGAAATATTTAGAAATGGGGTGTTTTTTTCTCTTTTTCATCAAGGACAAAGAAGGAAAATGTTTGAAGATCATAACTGCGGATCTGTGTGAAGACTGGTGGCATCACTTTGGATGTGATATCAAGTAAAGAGCTCATGTTGTGTGTGTTTGCTTTTCTTTCCAGGAGAGCCTGAACCTTTGGACCAGCAGAAACAGCAGGTGACTGTAGATGAGGGCACAGAGCTCTTCACCTACAAGGGTAACGATGTGGAGTCCTATGTGGCAACCAGCACACCCTCTGGTCTCTACCAGCTGGAGCTGCTGTCCACAGAGAAAGACAGCAACTTCAAGGTGTACGCCACCACAACTCCAGAGTCCGACCAGCCCTACCCGGAGCTGCCCTACGACCCCCGCGTGGATGTGACCGGTCTGGGCCGTACTACCGTGACGCTGGCCTGGAAGCCGACGCCAACAGGCTCTCTGATGGGCCAGCCTGTCCAGTACTGCATCGTGATCAACAAAGAGCACAATTTCAAGAGCATGTGTGCTGCTGAGGCTAAAATCAGCAATGACGACGTGTTCATGTTGGCTCCCAAGCCCGGCAGAGACTTTAACCCCTTTGACTTTGCGCACTTTGGCTTTGTTCCGCCTGACAATGGTTTTGGCAAGGACAGAGGCCTCAGCAGTAACAAGATCTCACGGGCGTACACAGCCAAGCCCAAAGCATCAGACATTCAGAAGGTGTGCATCGGTAATAAAAACATTTTCACTGTGTCAGAGCTTAAACCGGACACCCAGTACTACTTTGACGTGTTTGCCATGAACTCTGCGACCAACACCAGCACAGCGTACGTAGGAACCTTCGCTCGCACTAAAGAGGAAGCTCGTCAGAAGACGCTGGAGCTGAAAGACGGTAAAGTGTCGGACGTTTTCATCAAGAGAAAGGGCAGCAAGTTTCTGCGCTTCGCTCCCGTGTCTTCCCACCAGAGGGTCACTCTGTTTGTCCACTCCTGTCTGGACGCGGTGCAGGTGCAGGTGAGGCGCGACGGCAAGCTGGTGCTCTCCCAGAACGTGGAAGGTGTACGGCAGTTCCAGCTGCGGGGTAAGCCTAAAGCGAAGTACCTGATCCGCTTGCGAGGAAACCGAAAAGGGGCGTCCACTTTGAAGCTGCTCGCCACCACGCGGCCCAGCAGCAAGCAGCCCTTCCCTTCTCTTCCGGAGGATACCCGCATCAAGGCCTTCGACAAGTTGCGAACCTGCTCCTCCGTCACGGTGGCCTGGCTGGGCACGCAGGACCGCAACAAGTATTGCATTTACCGCAAGGAAGTGGCCGACAACTACGGCGAAGAACAGCGGCGCCGGGAGCAGAATCAGTGCGCTGGGCCAGAGACCCGAAGGAAGTCAGAAAAAGTCCTGTGCAAGTACTTCCACAGCCCAAACCTGCAGAAAGCTGTGACCACAGAGACCATCGCTGGTCTGGAGCAGGGCAAGACCTACCTGCTGGACGTTTACGTAGTGGGACACAGCGGTCACTCTGTGAAATACCAGAGCAAACTGGTGAAAACAAAGAAATACTGCTAAATGACTCTGCAAAGAAGAAATCTATTATATATATAAATATATAAATATATTAAATAAGTTTATTTAACACTAAGTGATATTCTACTAAGGAGTGTATACAGACTGACTACTCACTCAGCTGGTGGGCCGTGGCAGTGACTTGGACTGTTTGTAGAGAGAAATATCAACCTGTATATTTATGTTTACATTTCTTTGTGGCACGTCTGAGTGGGCCGTCGCTTTGTTAGCAGGCCTGTCGTACTGACATCATGTTGCCACCGGGGAGGCAGAACTTCAAAGAAGATCATATTTCACCTTGTATGTTTCTTGGTTGCTGCATGACATTTGCTTTTGTCCGTCATATTTGTCACGTCCTTCGGCTGCGAATCACGCTGGCTGGAGAAGATGGAGTGGCTGACCGCTTTGTATAGATCTCCCTGCATATTCGCTTCATGTGTTAGGAGGATTTTAAATTATTTTATACTTCTCGTCTATCTTTTTGATGTTTTTATCGATGACTGTAATAACTGTTCCAAGAAAGTTTCCAGTTTTAAGCGGAAGTTGTGGTAGTTCAGACATTCCCGTATGTATCTCAGCCAGTGTTTGCTCTAGAGCCCATCTTGTAAATGTGTTCTGTGCTGGAGATCTGTGTTATTATCACTGTATCGGTGTGCGCGTGTGTGTGTGTGTGTGTGTGCGTGAGAATGTGTGTGTATGTGTCACATGTACAGAGCTGTCCTGCCAATATTCATGTACATAAAGACTAAATATAGAACAAGTAATCCCTGTGTCACCCTGGGTGTCATGTTCTTTTGCCAAGCCGTTAACATCTCGATCGAGAAGAACGAGTTCACCGTCAGTTTTTTCTAAAGAAACATCTTTGTAAAGAGACACGGTTGCGCAATCAGACGCTGATACAAGGAGGCGCTTTAGGGGTTCTCAGATCAACGGGAGTTGCATCTTTTCATACTTCTTTTGTGAGCATTTCTTTATTTCTCCTTAAGATTCTCTCCTATTCTATGTGTAGATGAAATAAAAAGAAGCAGATTAAGGTGTAGAAACTTTCTGTCTCACAGAATACGGATGATTCACGTTTTGAACAGCAAATTAGATGTTTGTATATAAATAATCATGTCACATGCTTATCTTCAGAATGATTAAATGCAATAATGTGACTCCAGGACATTGATTTAGAAACTGCATTTTATATGTGAAATAATGCTCGATGTCAGTGTCACAATGGATGATCTGATGGAGTCAACAATGCTTGGAGTGTCTTTAATACAGTAGCAGTCAGAAATATGGACACACCTGCTCACTGAAATTGAATTGGTATGTTTTCTGTCTCTGCTTTTTGCAGATGATGTGGTTCTGTTGGCTTCATCGGGCCGTGATCTCCAGCTCTCGCTGGGGCGATTCGCAGCCGAGT
>JBBDHI010000015.1:23911834-23924179 GCA_037177115.1 Craterocephalus stercusmuscarum
TGGGATGTGGTGGAACGGGAGATTCTCATCATGGATGCAGCAACTGTGTGATGCTGTCATGTCAACATGGAGCAGAATCTCTGAGGAAGGTCTCCATCACCTTGTTGGATCCATTTGCCCAACAGATAAAACAGTTCTGAAGGAAAAAGGGAGTTAGACCCAGTAAGAGGAAGGTGTGTTTTGGGCACACACAGCTCAACTGTAAGGAGTGATAAAACAACATCTGTTCTAAGATCTCATAGAAGGACAGGGAATAAGGAAAATAGAAGTCAACTCTAATAATGGTAATGTTAGTATGAAATGAATGAAAAACAAGAGTCTTCCTCAGGGTTGTGACAGTGTCAGACATTAAAAATTCATCTACAGTGTAATATCACAGTGATTGTGATGTTCAGTGGTTCAAAATGTTCCACCCATGCCCAGTTTTCTCTCTGGTAGGTTGTTGTACACATTAGAGCCAAACTCATCACTCAGGACTTGTCTTCAGCTTAATTAGATGGTAGTTTTTGTCAGATGAAGCTGCAGTTATAAAATCAGGATTTTTACTGAGCAAAGCGACTGGAAATGCTTCATTGGCTTTACATTTGACTCCAGTTGAGCATAAACATTCCGGAGTGGTTCAGTCCCAGTCTGCATTATCTGGACGTTATGTGATTTTTCTTGGACTAAAAAGGTTACATGCTTCATAAAGGTCTGGGACTGATCAGACAAACCGTTTTTTTTTTCTTGCATCATGTAAACATGCTGAGTGAGGAGATTTTGTGTTTACCCTTTCCTCAGCGATGCAGCAGCTTTATCCCGATGGGAGTGCTCTATTCCTGAATAACAATGCCTCCATCCAAAGACACGAGGACTCACTGAAAAGTTTGATGAGTATAAAAAATAGGAATCAGATGCAACATCCGTCACAGTCTGAGAGAATTTGGAACGACTTGTCAGTCTGGAGTCTCCACCACCATCATTACGACACCAAATGTGGGAATATCTTTTGGAAAAATGGCGTTCCATCCCCCTGGTAAAGTTTCAGACTTGTGAAATCAGTGCCAACATGTGTTGAGGTTGTTCTGGTGGCACATGATAGCTGCAACACCTTACTGAGACACATAATGCTGGTGTTTCTTTAACCAGTCAGCTGTCTGGAGCATTGCTTCTCTTTACTCCTCGTCTAATCAGGCTCAGTGGAAACATAAAGTGCCTGAAACCACTGGGAATTTGGAAATGACCACTGGAAACCACTGGAATCGGCATTGTTTTTCCACTCTCCCTACATTTGGACTATCACTGTTCTGGCCCCTCTTAAATGGATTAGAAAGCTGTCCTTAAAAAAAACCCAACTCAGACTTGAGGCAGAGTCTCTGCTGAAGACACAGAAGATGTGTCTCTGCTGCTGCCAGCACATAAAACTGCTTTTATACTTTCTATTAACCAATCTCTGTTTTTATTTTACAAAGACTGGATTACATTGAATATGTGTTGATGTCTGCTTTAAAATCTCTCACTGGATCAAAGATGTTCAACGAAACCTTCCGTCGTGGTTTAGACCTCATTATAGTCCTGTGAGGTTTTATGAGGAGATTGTAATTAGTTTGAAACATGTCGGGCATGAGATGACTATTCAGGTTTTCTCAGGATGCCCCTGCAGTTCACCAGTATTTATTCAAATTGAATTTTCAGCCGTCATCATCTGTCATCCAGTTTAACCTGCAGACATTACCGCATCCCTGTCAGCTTGTTCGTCATCAGACCACAATCTGTGTAATGTCTGAAGTCACCTGGAAGTCCCGCTCAGAAGTGAGTGATTTAACCTACTTTAGCGAGTCAGTATTTTCCTGTTTCAGATCTCCTGGGAGTTGTGATATACTTATGTGGCCTATTAAAGTATCAATGTGCCACTTTTCTTTTTACGTTGTAAATGATTGTAGGGGCGATTGTCGGTGACTCTCATGACTGCAGCCATCGAGTATGTAGGTTGTTCGTCTGGAAGTCACATAAACATTACATTTCCTTAGATTTGGCTAAGTCATCTACTTAGAATCCAAATGAAATGATTTGATGTTTTCACAAAACGCGTAAACCGACTGGCCACTTTTTTAGGTCCATGACATTAGGTACAGCCTGCATGAGTATTGCTGCTGACCTTGAGCATCCCTTTAGGATCGCTTTGTACTTTCTTTTGGCTTCTTTCAGTGAGTTCCTCTGTGTTTGCTCTATGCTATGTTCAAGTCTCATGATGGATGTGCAGCAACTGTGTGATGCTATCATGTCAATATGGAGCAAATATTTCCACCATCTTGTTGGATCTATGAAACTAGAAATTAAGGCAGCTCTGAAGGTAAAAGGGTGTCCAACCCAGTACTATCAGGTGGACCTGATAAAGAAAGAATGAGTGTATTTGGTTATAACTCAATTATTCTAAAACATATTAGAACCAAATTTCTAAGAGCTGTTCCACTTATTTCCTGACTTTCTTCTCTGCAACACATACGTAAACAGCTGCCTTCAGTCATAACAGCTTTCTATTTTCTCATAATCTGCTTTCCTTTTCCCAGCATGAATACATTTTATATCCTTCTTTTATTTCTTTTTTATTGCCATATTTAACATGGGTCTGGAACCTTAGTTGTGCTGCAGGCCAAGGCATGTACCAGTGGAGTAATTCTGGTCTAATCACGCACTGTCTGAGTTATCATCTGTTTCTAAACAGAGAATGTGCTTCTCTGATTTAGGTCACCATCACATCATGTTTTGACAGATTACTTTCTCCCTGCAAAACATCAAGACATATCAAAGAATCGCCTCCTAGAGTGTTAGAATAAATAATATGTTTTTGGCTTGTTCTTATAGCTTCAATCAAAGCTGTTGGAGCATTAAGTATTCTTCATCCAGAGGAGCAATCAAACTTTTCATAATGACGATTTAGCTTAAAAGCGGCTTAAAACTTCCATTATCATCATTTAGCTGAACAAGCTTTTGTGGAATCCGCCGCGACGAGAAGGAGCTGTGTTACATTAGCATATGCTATTGTAGCTGTACGCCGGGGAACTATTGAATGTGCAATTATTGCAAGTATGCACTGAAGCAGAAAGGGTATGGAAACTTTTCATCACTTTAATTGCTTTTCTGTGTGGAGACATCAGTTTAATGAGGACAGACAAGGTTTAGCTTCAGCTGACCATTGCAGACAGCGCTATCCTCAAACATCTGCCGGCCCTCTGTTTTTCTTTTCTTTAACAAAATAAAAGATCAGCATGACTGAAGCGTAAAAGCTCCCTCTTGTCTGCTTTTCTGTTTGCAGATACATGAAATATTTGAATGCCATGCATGTGATAAGAAATTCATCTCCACCAATCAGCTGAAACGCCACATGATCACACACTCCGGTAAGAGAAAGCGGCGCCTATGAAACACCCTAGTGTGTGTTACCCGGAAAGAATCTGTGTCAATCTCTCGCTCATCAGAGAAGCGGCCGTACACCTGTGAGATCTGCAGCCGATCGTTCAAGCGCTTGGACCAGGTGACGGCTCATAAGATCATCCACAGCGAGGACAAACCGTACAAGTGTAAGCTGTGCGGGAAAGAGTTTGCCCACCGTAATGTCTACAAGAATCACAAGAAGGTGAGCAAACGTGGCCTATTTATCTGCTACTGTAGGTAATCAGAGACGGTTGTTGTTTTCTTGGTGTTTTCCTTGAAGAGATTATTCTCCCACTTCAAAGCTTGTCATGAGTTAGGATGTGATCAATCTGTGTCTCGTTGGTTGGCCCTCCCCCTGCTTCCACATGTTTACTTTTGGGATTGAGGTGTCATTCAGATAAACAGATCAGCAGGAGGAGAAGAGGGGGGGTGGAACCAGTCTCCACAAGCATCTTCATCAAGTCAACAAACAAAGACTGGGACTGCAGAGCCTATGCGTTCATATTTATGAAGCATCCTTAACATAGAGGGGGAGATTGCTCGGCGTAAACGTGATGAACATGCTCTGCTCTCTCTCTGCAGACACACTCTGAAGAAAGGCCTTTTCAGTGTGAGGAGTGCAAAGCGCTGTTTCGTACCCCCTTCTCTCTGCAGCGCCACCTTCTTATCCACAACAGTGAGTACGAGTTTATCTGACTTTTTGGGATAATATAGCAATTGCTGTTTCTGAGATTATTATCTATTATTAATACTACACAAAAGTCTTGAGCCACCCCTCATTTCTTCATATTTTGCTTCCTTTAATCCAGACTTTTTTGTGAAAATTTTTCTTTTGAGTTGAACTCTAGGAATCAGTGTTTTGTCTATACATTACAATTTGGCATCTGATTTTGATCTGTATCTTTAGGCACTTTATGCAAAGACACAATAAGTTCCTGTTTCTTTAGTTGCTTCTTTGAAAAATGAAGGACCAGTTTTTTATCTGCTATGCAATACCATCTGGAAAACATCTAATTGGTAATAGCTTAATATTTCAGCATGGCAATGATCCCAAACACGCTGCCAATGCCGTAAAAGCACACCTGGATATAGAAACACACCACTATCAGTCATGATTGGCCACCCCAGAGCCCAGACCTCCACATTATTGAAGCAGTGTGGGATCATCTTGACAGAAAACGGAACAAAAAGCAGCCAAAATCCAAAGAAGAGCTTTAGAAAGTCATTCACGGAGTCTGGAGAACTGGTGCTGAAAGGCATGAAAAGAAAGCTTTTCTAAGAGGGCGCAGGCGGTGTGGAAGAATAAAGCTTCTCAAACCAAATATTTACTTTTAAGTTGTCAAAGTTGTACAAAATCTTTTTTCCCCATTTCTATTTAGTATATGTAGTAAGGAGGAAACCTTTAGGGAGGTGATATAGTCCAGTTACATGTCATAAGTCTGAAAATGAGATTGACCAATCAGAACACAATGAGTTAATTGTGAAGGAGGTCTTAAAGAGACAGGAAGTAAAGTTTTTTTTTAGTGTAAGCTATGCAAAGTTGAGCCTCAGAATTATGGGAATAAAAACAAATTTAACAAAAACCTGAAGATGTAAAACATGTTCCAGCTTTCAGCTAGCTAGCATTAGCAAACGGTAGCCGCCACATGGCTGTGGTCATACCAGACCAGGAAGGGCTGCAGCTGCAGAAGTCTTGAGTGTATTTTCATGGAGTAATGATGCATGTAATTGCCTCTGAATTCGAGTGTTCTGTAAGAGGAAGAATGTGTTGCTTCTTCTCTCAAAAGTAACATAATCTCTCTGTAAGTCATTTTTTTAAAAAGCTGCTCCATGGTGGAAATATTTATCCGAAGCAGGCCTGGTTGTATTTTTAAAAAAGGATTGAAACGTCAAGATGGTTTATTTATTGGGTTTTTTTTCTCCATTTTTTATTTTATTAAATGCAGATAAAAAATACTGAAACAAATCTTATCTTGGTGTTTGGTAGCTTAAGCAGTGCAAGAGAACAGACTCAAGTAATTCTCTTTATGTAATTTCCTAAAGTAATCTACAGTATAATTATCATTAAAACCAGCCTAGAAAGTTCCACAGGAGATCATTCTGTATTTTTTAAGTGCTGTCATCTCATCCTTGTGGGTGCCCATTATCAGCACACGTTTCTCCTGAAAGGCATCAGTCCGACACACTGTCAGAAACTTTCTCTGTGGACAGTGGGGTTGCGGTTGAGGCTTGGCAGGATGCTGCTCTTGTCTTCCAACAGAGCCAGATAACAAAAGAGATTGTAAAGCTCAAGGCATTTCCTGCTGCTGTCCCAGGCGGCAGGCAATATAATACCAGGACTTGTATTATGTATCAAGTTCTAGACTGTATATCTGGGGCTTGGGCACCGAGTGTGAGATTTCACCCTACTCTAGGTGAGAGAAGCAGATGAATTGTTAATGAGTTATTATGTCATGAATTAAATTTGTCTGCCTCTAAAGCTGAAGTGCGTGTGTTGTAGCTCATTCAGGGTGAAACTGCACGCTTCATTTTTATAATCCAGAACTCATTACACTTTATAAACCCTGCAAGTTCCTGTTAATTGATGGATTTCCCCTCTGTGTGCAATTTTGATTCACAAAAACGAGTTACAAATTACCTTAATGAAGACATGTGTAAATATAAGAAGCCTTAGACGTGGCCAGGTTTTCCTTAGTTTTTTCTTTTAGGTGAGGTTAGACTGGAGAATATTAATCCTTCCTAATGCGAGAGGCGACGCTATAACCCAATCAGGATGAGGATATCAGCGTCTGTTTAAAAGAATTCAAGTAGTCTAAGCCAGAGCTGTATCACTTAAACATTCGGGCATCACAGAGTAGCTTTCACTTTCTCAGCTGTAGAACATCTCGTAGCACAACAACACAATGTGTAATATGATCCTTATCCTGCAGACCCAGTCCATGTACTGTAACTGATACAAGAGTGATGTTGTGTCAGTATCTACTGTACACACTCAGGAGCCACTTTATCAGCTCCACCTGCTCAGTTCACTATCAACATACATTATATTGCCAAAAGTATTCGCTCACCTGCCGTAAGTCGCATATGAACACAAGTGACCTCCCATTTCTAATCCATAGGCTTCAATATGACGTCTGTCCACCCTTTGCAGCTTTACCAGCTTCAACGTTTCTGGGGAAGCTGTCCACAAGGTTTAGGAGTGTGTTTATGGGAATATCTGACCATTCTTCTGTAAGTGCATTTGTGGGATCACACACTGATGTTGGAAGAGAAGGCCTGGCTCTCAGTCTCTGCTCTAATTCATCCCAAAGGTGTTCTATCGTGTTTAGGTCAGGTCTTTCTGCAGGCCAGTCAAACTTATCCACACCAGACTCTGTCTTCCATGTCTTTATGGACCTGCTTTGTGCGCTGGTGTACAGCCAAGCCCAGCTCCTGAAAAACAAGCCCACACCATATTACTCCCTCCACCTAACTTTACTCTCAGCAAAATGCAGTCTGACAAGTATTATTCTCCTGGAAAACACCAAACCCAGACTCGTCCATCAGACTGCCATATGGAAAAGTGTGATTCGTCCCTCCACAGAATGCGTCTCCACTGCTCTAGTGTCCGCTGACGGCATACTTTACATCACTTCATCCGATGCTTTGCATTGCACTTGGTAATGTACGGCTTGGATGCAGCTGCTCAGCCATGGAAACCCATTCCATGAAGCTCTCTGCTCACTGTTCCTGAGCTAATATGAAGGCCACATGAAGTTTGAACGTCTGTAGAAACTGACTCTGCAGAAAATTGGTGACCTCGTTGCACTATGCGCCTCAGCATCCGCTGACCCTGCTCCGTCAGCCTATGGAGGTATTCACTGAGCTGAGCAACCCATTCTTTCCCAACATCTCCATCTCCACCAGTTTCATTCTGCGCCGTCTTCTCTCCAAACTCGTCGCGCTGTAATCATCAAAACACATAAAAAGGCTGTTTTCAACACCTTTGGACTTGTCAAGGAAGACGTTTATATTTGTCTGTTTATTTGTAAAAAAAGATTCCCTCTTTTCCTCCATTCGTTTATTCCGAGTCATCTTTACTATAAACAAACTGATCACGTGACGCCCCACGTCACGCCCAGTGAAGTGGAAATGCGAAAAAAGTGTTTTTGCGATATTTGGGAGTTTTTTTGAAATTGGGGTATTTCCATTACAGGATTTCTTTTGCGATATTTAGGTTTTGCACAAATCTAGGGGTAATGGAAACGCACCTAATGAAGTTCGAAGCATCAGAATGAGAAATGTTTTGCTAAAACCTTGTTGGATCTATGACACCAAGAATTAAGGCAGTTCTGAAGGGAAAAGGGGGTCCAACCATTAGGGTGGTGGACCTGCTGAGTGTAGCTCCAGCTTCAACCACTTCGTTTTTCTTTTAGGTGCAAGTTGTTAGGCTTGTTCTGAGTCAAAGGCAAAACATGGGCTATGAAGGATTTATTTCACACAGCTTAATTTAAATCTATCTAAAGTATCACAACTTTATAATATTTTCCTTCTTTGTATGGGGATTGTATCTAAAAATCCCAACAAGAAGGTTGTAAATTCGGACAAGTCGCAACATTGAAATACAAATCAGCACATGCCGTTCTCGCATGCGATGCTGCACATTTATGTGCCAGCTGCTGTGTTTCAGCCCTATTTTAAGACCTTGAGAATAACCCTGCATGCGAGTCTGTGTGTGCATGTGTGTGTGTGTTGGTTTCTGTAACGGTGAATGTTTGTGTAGGAGAGGACACGGCCTTAATATCAGACTGAAGCCCCGCTCTACGTATTAATGGGATCTGTCTGGGAGGGTGTCGTTGACATTAATTATCATCAAGCGAACTTTCCGGGCTGATTGAAAACACAGAGAGCCTCAGCTTCCACCGCAGCTCCGTCTTATTGAGCTGACCATCATCAGCCTCAGTAATCGGAGAATGAACACAAGCTCGTAACCACTTGCTGTCTCCAATCTAACCGACTCTGTGGAAATTGAATGATCTCCATATAATGGAAACATCCACACTACAACAATAGAGGCTGTTGTGTGGAGGCGAGAAGAAAACATCAGGCTTCATTCTGAGAACAGCTGAGACTGCACCCTGATGAAACTGTCTGCGGACTGTCTGACTGCCGTTTCAGCACTGCTCTGTGCAGCCATTATTAAAATTGGGCATGTTTTTTTTTCTTTTCTTTTTTATATACTACAAGAAAACCTAAAGCAGAGCCAGGCCATTTTTTAAAGAGCATTGTTCGGCACCCTCTCTGTGTGGTTTTTCTTCCCCAGACAATCACCTGGGTGAAATTGGGTCCTGTCTTGCTGTGTGTTTAGAAGCAACAACAATGGCTAACAGAAAGCAGCTCCTGCAAAATGACGCTCTCTCCTTGCCGCAGGTGAAAGGACGTTCAAGTGCGACCAGTGTGACGCCACCTTCAAGAGGAAGGACACGCTCAACGTCCACATTCAGGTGGTGCACGACGGCCACAAGAAGTACAAGTGTGACCTGTGTGAGAAGGCCTTCGTGACGCCGTCAGTCCTCAAGAGCCACAAGAAGGTGAATGAAAAGGGCTCGAGCCAGACGGCCTCAATCACACAGTGATTACATGTCTGCAGCCACTTTCGGGTTGAGTTCAGAAGAAATTGCTGCTTTTGTTGAGTTAGAAAACAACTTATGAAAGTTTCTAAGATTGAACTTTTTTTTTGTTATTAGTAAAGGGCAAAATCTATGCGTCCTTTTTCTGAAGAAAGTCTCGTACTGTAAAGCATTTCCGTTGCTTCTGTTCTCATTAAAGTGATGCAGCTAACTGCACAAATATCTGAGACTATCAAACCTGCCAGGATCATCCGTCTTGACCGTTGCCGCATATGAAACAAATTCCCGTATTGATTTGAAATGGCAGTTAGTCCATTAGCTCCACAGGGTTTCAAAGCCCCAAACAGATCTCTCCACAGATTATGAGCCCTAAATCTGACAATGTCCGGCGTGGTTTTAGATCAAGATCGAAACCAAGCAGCTTCTTGGCACACGGCAAAAGAAAGTCTGAGAGCCGTAGGGCTGAAGACAGGCATGCTGAAGTGTCTCGTGCTGACGATGTCTGGAGGCCGCTGAGAGATCTGGCCTTGATCAAAGTCAGGTTGCCAAGTAGATGACAACTCGCTGGCTGTGTTTACACGGCGGACTTACCCGCCTTTTTGACCACAATATTGTTGAAATTGTATTTAATGTTCACTTTAATAGTCTGCAACTGTTTGCCTGCCCAATGATCCCGGACATGTGCGATTAGTTAATCTCTGTCTAACACGTCTGATGAAAATGTGAAGTAAATCATGAAGGACAAGTGTCTTTTAAAACAGCAACCCACAGGATGGGTTTTCTCTCATTCTTCATGAATGCTTTTACAGTTAAAATTAATGGAATTTAACAAAAAAAGCCTTTAATGTTCTTGTAGACCAAAACCTCTGGCAACAAACAAAAGTATCAGTGGAGGTTTTAAAAGATTTATTAAGCGGGTGGAGCGGTTGATCCAGCGTTTTATATATTTTTAGAAGAATAAAAGATTTTTTTAGGGTTGAGGATGATTTCTGATGACTTACAAGACCATATTTTCTTCTGCTGCTTCCCAGTCTTTTGTTACCACATCAGAATAAGTTTGTATGTGGATGCCCGACAGCGACGCTGCACATATCTGGAGGAGCAGGCCAGTTATTTGAGCAGTGCTCTTGTGTTACAGTAAATGCTTTCTCCCCTGCAAGCCTGGATTCATGTTATGTGAGAAGGTGTTAGCATGTATCTGCATGTACTTTTTATTGTGTAAAAAGAAGGAAAATTAATGCATATCTTTATAAAGCACGCACATTTAGGGAATATTGGATATATATTTGTAATAAAAATGTACAATAATTACCAATAACACTGTGAAACTGCAACTGTGGCTGCCTGCTTATGAATACCAGTGATGTTTTCTCTGTTGTACAGACAACAGTCAGCAACTGTGTTCCATCTGGGACACATGTGTTCATATAAGTGCATTTGTTTGTGCATTGTTTTGTGTGAGAGGTCACAAGAGTGTGCAGGCATGTTTGTTCATGTGTGAGTGTGGACGGGGGCTTTGTAACGAAACACCCGAGGTGTCAAAGGACACAGTGGGGCGATGGAGGAAAGATCGGGGGCCCGGAGAGAAGGAGTTCCTGTATTGTTGTACGGCTGTTGAAACTGTCGCTCTGAGTTTTGGCTTTTCATACTCAAGATTATTTTGGAGGGAATTTACAGCAAGCTGGACGAGCTTTGGGGGGGGGGGGGGGTGTCAGAGTTTCCTTTCCAACAATGAGAGAGGGAAGTAGCCTCTGTGGGTCCATAGAACTCAACACCAGGGGCTGTTTTAGAGTGTAGAGGAAGAGAAAGAAGAGAGGGAAGCAGGATGCAGGGATGAATGCGTATTTGCACCCTAACCTTAAGGTCCCTCGAGTTTTGAGGCTGGCAAATCTTCACGGCCTGTATGTCTCCACTGATCCATTCACAACTACTGGCTAGCAGTGCATTATAAGGACATTAATACTGCTATAATAGCAGGGTTTAGAATAAGGAAGAATTTAGATTCAACAGATTAAATCTGGGGAGTCATCGTTTTAAGATGCAGCATTAAAGATATTTTCTCCTCATCTAATCCATCCCTCACTGCAGATCACGCCTTTAAATGTAGGAGAGATGTGTAACAGACTGATGAACTCCACTGCAAGTTAATTTTTATTGTTTGTCTTGTAGACACACACAGGGGAGAAGGAGAAGATTTGCCCGTACTGTGGCCAGAAGTTCGCCAGCAACGGCACGCTACGTGTTCACATCCGCAGCCATACAGGTCAGTGGGCCTGCATTCTCCACAGACACGCTTTTACATTAGACCTGTCGACTGGCAGTGATTGTGTGACAATGAATTTATTTTCTTGTTGATTATGGTGTATGGTGCAGGTAATGTAGCGCACAGGAAATGGTCATGAATCAGTATCCTAAAAAGGTTTGAAAAAAGATTAAACCATTATTGTCTGAAGAGATGTCAGATATTCAGAATGAAAGTATTAGAATAAAGTGTGTCTGTGTATGAAGTCTGTTTGCAGAAAAATCTGGACAAAAAAAAACAAAGAACAAAGAAGCAAAATCAACCACGATGATAATAAGACATACTGAAAGAGGTTCATTTCTTTTTACAGTGTAAAATGTAAAATGGGGAGTGGAGTTTGCATGTTTTCTTCATGTACGTGTGGATTCTTTCCACCATCCACAGACATGCATTTTAGCTTAAGAAGCGGGTGTGAGTGGTCGTTGGTCCTTCTGTGGTGGCCCTTTGATAGACTAGTGACTAGTGAACTGGTAATTGGCTTAATTTTAGAAGCTAATCAGTTAATTGTTCTCTACGAATAGTTAGTGTAATGTGTCAAAAACAGTTCTCTTGGTCCCACCATTCCCTGTCAGAAGTTGGGAATTCAGACGGTCCATTTGTCATCTAATGCAGCACTGTACCAGACAGATTTAGTGTAAAAATAGATGTGAAAAACCATGAAACTTTGCCAATGTAAGCATCCGTTTCAGAATGTAAATAAAACTCATATCAGCAGCCAAAGTTTACTATCCAGAATTAATCCTCTCAGAATTTCCACCAGCCAGGTTTCCTTCAGAATGAATAATCCAGATTATAATGCAACTGGATTCATTTAATGATTTATTTGTCCTTGTTTTCTTTTTTGGCAGTTTTTATTATGAAAATGCCAAACAACAACATAAAAAACAAACAAACAAAAAAAAAAAAAACAACTTTAACACTTTAAAGCCCAACCCCCACAGAACTTCCTCAGTAATTTTACCCACAACACGCCACTGGAAATGAGCCGGTTGTTTTTTTATTTTACGTGAAACTCTGTCC
>JBBDHI010000015.1:24049744-24060646 GCA_037177115.1 Craterocephalus stercusmuscarum
TTTTGCTTATCTTATGCACTTTATATTTATGAAATGGACGGCTTACTAAAGGAAAAAACCGATGAAATGCATCAAATTTTTCCTTCTCTTGAGGTGAAAGATGATGTGAACTAATACACAGGCTGTGAATTTATTCAATCTCTTCCCAAAATGACTGTCAGTATCTGGAGGCTGAATATTAGCCACTGGATGTGACAGAGCGCTAAAGTGTGATTTATGTTGCCGGGGTCTAATTGGCAGCATTTTTTCTGTCCCCAGGCTGCTTTCTTCAGATTTCTGACACATCTGAAAACCTTAGGAGAAATATATTTGGTCTTAAAAGGTGCATGCTGGTTTCAGATAATTTATCTCTGTCCTCAGCTACCACTGAGTAAAGAACAGACCTGCTTCTGTGGTGAACTGCATTTCTGTTTGGAAATATCGATTTACATAAGTCAGCAGAATAATGTCTTGATGGAAAATTTCTTACAAAGGAAAATAAAACAAGTAACAATAAAAGGTTATGGCTGCAGACAGTTTAGAAACAGTTCGTATAATTTTACAGCAAACTGTATTTCTACTGTCATTTCATCATTACACTAATATATAATGTAATATTAGCTAAAAGCGTTCCATCATCAGTTCCTGATAAATTAGGACGTAGCTTGATTTGTTTGAGCCCATGTTAGCGTTGGTGACATTCTTTTCCATTTCAAGCATTCATGTGCCCATAACTCTGGTAGATGATGAATAACCTGGAACACTGAAGTCCATAAACCATATCTACCTACTTATTATGTCAGCAAATGATAAAAACCGTACAAGCTTGGGTGAAGAATGATTTATGGTGAAGCTGTTTTACATCTCATGGGCGAAGCTACTGCAGTGTGTTGCCTTATTTTAAATCAAACATATTTTACAGAGCAGCGAAGAGCAGTTTTCCTTAAACATTGATGCAAACATTTGACTGATTGGTCAAGTCATACATGTGTCATGTTGTAAAACTGGTCATTGATGAATAAATTTTTGATCATTGTGGGTTCGGCATTAAACTCAAGGCACGTCTATTGGCCTAACGGTATATTAAATCTTTTAAATGAGTTGGTTTTTAATCATTGCCGTCACTATTGACATCAAGAAAACTAAAAACCTAAAGCATTGTCTCAGTGATTCTGACTGTGAAATGCAATATTTGGATTTTAAACAACAGCACATCTCCAGCTGTGAAATGATTTAGAAGTGCCACAGATTCTCTTCCACACTGTTTAACTTTACAGGATTTATTACCCTACACACACTCATTCATAACACAGACTTACTCCAGCTTGAGTGATCTCCTGTAAACACCATCAGTGCTTAATTCATTGTCAGCTGTAAGGTTTGCAGGCCTAATCAGAATTATTCACAGTTCTGTCATTGCCGTGTTATGCAAACATACAGCACATGTCTGCTTCATAAATCTTCATGCCGTATCTGGTGCGGGGAATTAACTTGACACGGGAAGAAAACAAGCGAAGCCTTTTAGCTGCTGAGGCACCATTGATTTGATTTGCTCCCTAAAAGGGGAAATTTATAGATGCGCCGCATCCTCTCCAGAGAGCGATATTAGTTTCCCTCAGGAGGAAAGGAGACTGTCTGAGTGAAGCGTGAAGAATTGGGTCCAGACTCGGTCGGAGAGCAGGCCCCTTTGAGAATGTATAACATGTTATTAAAGCAGAGAAAGTTGTTACAGGACTGTTTCTCTTGAAGGCAGCCCAAAGCTTCTCAGTTCTGCCGTTGCATCAAGAAAATTTATTTCTCTCTGCACACTGAGCACAAAGACAGCTGACGACATTAAAGTCCTTGTCTGCCTGCTTTTCTTCTTCACTCGCCCAGAGTCGCTTCCTCCCCCTGCCTCCTTCAACGCAGCCCACAGTTTCGGTCTAAAAACAGACCCAAGAGTTGGTTTTTCAAGTGCAACTGCATGAAAAAACACGCAGCTGTGTTATTTGGTTGCTTAGTGTGAAGCGCTTATTTTTTTACATTATTCCAGATTTCATTAAAACTGTCACATCATTGGGTAATGTAATGAAGTGGCATTGATCATCGATCATTTATCACACTGACGCAAGCGAGCAGCTTTAACCCTTTAAAATCTGAGGTCGTGAATTAGGGGGGTTGAGGAGAAATGGGGCCAAACTGGGTCAAAACCTCCATTTTGGAGATTTCACCTGATCCTCTCTCATTGTGCTCTGCTAAGGTTACCTTTGCACTGATAATGCTCATATATTACACTTTGATCTCATACAGTCATTCATATTCATCCTGAAAGTTTGTTTTGCTTTGTTTTTTGGCAAACCTGAAACTTTTTCATTTGTGTTTTGTGCCATCTTCATTTATCCTTCTCCGATTGCACAAAAACGGATGTTCACAAGTTCCCTTTTTTATGACTAGATGTATTTTCTAGACCCTGTTGCAGAGATATTTCATCATGGGTATGCAGTTTTACAGCAGAGGCATGAAAATCAGAAGCATAAAGGAGGGTTAATCTCTTCTACTGTAGGTCACATGAAACACCATTAATCTAAATCATGTATTTATGATTTCTCACACAAAAAACAAAACAACTATACTGTCTATGGACATTTAGTCAGGTTCGACCCATATTTTGTTTGAATGATAAACGTTAAAGAAAAAAATTATTCTTGCAAAACATTCACAGTATATGAAATGTGCAGCTCCTTTCTAAGTGAAGGGCTGTCTCCTACACAGTTGTTTTCTTTTTTTTCCCTGCTCTAACAGCCTTATAATCAGTTACGGTGGAGTTTTGATGGAATCTGTTGCCACCTCTCTAACATGGTAAGTAAAACTAAAAAAAAAAGAGGTCAGATTGTCATTACATCATTAAAATCCTGCTTTTTGCTCCTTCTGTTTGTAATATTTTAAATGTCAAACTGTGCGTGCATTATAACCTTTAGAAATGTGCAGGATCTATGATTAAGATGAATATACTGCTGCTGTGTCCAATTCATATAATCCCCATTGTAAGGAGCTAAGCCTACGCTTGAAGCGCCTACAGTGTTGCCAACACCTCGCATCGTCATCATCGGCATCACCATAATTTGCATATGTACAAGTAATGATCAACATAACTAAACCATAAGTATCTTACTGATCATTAGACTCGTGTAATAGACATAGTTTGCTAACAGGTCTCTCAATAATGTTAGTCTTTGTTTGCAGATGCACCGAGCGCACCAGTCCTCTTTAAGAGGCCAAGAGCCCGGTGGGGCAGAAGGATCCATGACGATCACAATCTCTCCAGATTTCAGATTGTTTTTCTTGTGAATCCACCTCTGCCGTTCCTGGAGCGTTCCCCTGGAGCAGGGGTAGATATTCTCGAATCCAGCGTTTCCAAAAAAGATCGGAAATATATTGGACTTGCCTCCATCTCCTTTAGATGTATAAGTCGCTTTCGTCAAACAGTCCTGGAGGTAAGGAAGGATTTCCCCTCAAAAGCAACACGTGACTTGAAATAAGCGGTTACACATCCTTCGGGTCGTCAGATAACTTGGTGATGGGTCTGTCATTCAGGATCGATTCGGCTTCGCAGATGACTGTGTGAAAACCATCTTCATCAAGTGTTTGTTGCTTGCATTAAGGGTTTTCCTCACCATTCTTATTATCTGTTCCCACACACCACCGTCATGTGATGCTGCGGGGGGTTGAATCTGCACTTGATGCCCCTTTGTCGCGGCACCCCTTCAATCTGTGCTTGATTTAGAGATGACAATGCTTCTTTGGAGCTCTCTGTTTGCACCAACAAGGTTGGTTCCATTGTCTGACTGGATGTGAGTAACCTGGCCTCTTGTAGAGATAAACCTGCGTAGGGCATTAATACAGGCCTCTGTAAAAAATCTGCCACCTCCAGATGACCTGCCCTGCTGGATAAGCATGTAAATATAACGCCATATCGTTTAACAAGGCTTCTTCCTGTTTTTATCTCAATCGACCCAAAATAGTCCATGCCAGTGTTAGTAAATGACGGCTGGTCAGGGGGTATTCTTTCCTTGGGTAGGTCCACCATTTTCTGCACCAATGTTCGAGCACTGTATCTCCTGCAAATACAGCATTGGTTGACAATCTGTCTGACAGTGGAATTGGCACCTGTAATCCAAAATCTCCTCCTTTGCGTAGACAACATATATATTCGTCCAATATAACCGGGTTTTTGATGTATGTCCCTTATGCTTAATGTGCCAATGTGCTGATCCTTCGATAGAATCAATGGATGTTTTAAGTCTTGTGGTAAGGAACCTTTAGTTTAGCAAGCTGGGGTCCAGCTTAAGAAGAGTGCTATGCTTGCTTAGAGAGCCTTTCGCAGATGACAAGTCAGTGATCTCCTCCTTAAATCTCTTTTGTTGCCAAGTTCAGCAGCATTCAGGTCTTCCATCAACAGTGCTTGTTTTCTTGTTGAAACGGTAACTTGTTTGGTTCCATCAGGAGTCTTTGAGCCCTTTCTTTGGCGAACCAAGCTCAGAAGTAAGTTCTTCACCTTTAAAAGCCATGCCACGGCTACTTTCAGCTTCCCCCATTCTGAGAAGTAGGATATGAGATGATCGGTGGCATTTGATGAACTTTCCACAGTGACCCTGTTCACCATGGCTTCCCTTTTCACCTCCTGATCATCCATTTCCAGCATAGTGTCAGCTGTATTGGCTTGCCAGTCTTTCTCTGCCTTATACAGGAATTTTGGACCCTTTATCCACCTGCAATCATTACAGAAGTCTATGGCCCTTACTCCTCTTGAAGCATCATCAGCAGGATTTTCTTTGGAGCTTATGTATCGCCATTGATGAATATTGGTTATCTCTCTTATAATTGCAATCCTATTTCCCACAAATGTATGGAGATGCTTTTGTTTGATCACTGTCGTGCTGTCAGTCCAAAAGACAGACTCCTGTAGTGCGATCCTCAACTCTCTTTTTAACATCATGTCAACACGTAATGCCAAGACAGCTGCAGAGAGTTCCAGTCGTGGAATGGTGACAGGCTTTAATGGGGTGACCCTGGCCTTTCCCAACAAGAATGCAACATGTGTATCTCCC
Organism: Craterocephalus stercusmuscarum; assembly: GCA_037177115.1. Lineage (NCBI taxonomy): Eukaryota > Metazoa > Chordata > Actinopteri > Atheriniformes > Atherinidae > Craterocephalus > Craterocephalus stercusmuscarum. The sequence goes on from JBBDHI010000015.1 coordinate 24,054,811, forward strand.
TCCTTGTTTTGCATCCGAAGGTATGTAGCTGTCCCATATCCTAGCTCACTCGCATCCGAGAAATGATGAAGCTGTGCATGCAAAACATCTCCAAACTCTTTTGGTTTAACACACCTCTCAACTTTGAACCCGGATAAGGAATTCAGGTCCTTTAATCACTTAATCCACTGCTGCAAGATCTCCATCATCCCATCCCAAGTTTCTTTCTGCACAGATTTTAGCAAGTACAGTAGTAAGACAGGTGCAATAAATCCAAAGGGGTGCTGGGCCCCTTGATGAGGGCAGTCAGGGAGTCTGGAAATGTGGAGTCTGGTCTGCATTTCCGGCTATAAATCTGAATTGTTTCCGGTGAGGGTTGGACTCCGCCAAGGTTGCCCTTTGTTGCCGATTCTGTTCATAACGTTTATGGACAGAATTTCTAGGTGCACCTGAGGTGGCTCGGGCATCTGGTCAGGATGCCCCCTGGACGCCTCCCTCAGGAGGTATTCTGGGCACGTCCCACCGGGAGGAGGCCTCGGGGTAGGCCCAGGACACACTGGAGGGATCATATCTGTCAGTTGGCCTGGAAGCGCCTCGGGATCCCCCCGAACGAGCTGCTGATGTGGCCGGGGAAAGGGAAGTCTGGGCTTCCCTGCTTGGGCTAGTGCCCCCGCGACACGACCCCGGATAAGCGGAAGAGGACGGTAAAGTACGGTACGGTACGGTACAGTGCTTACTGCAGGAAGAACATTGTACTGCAGCAACGAGGGATGACATTGCGCTACTAAACTATTTGACATGCATACACTCAAAGATGTACGCTTTCTTTTCTAGACTGTACGAGGCCTAAAGTTGCAGCAGTCCTGGTGCAGGGTTTTGTTTGTTTTGTTCATTCATTCATGTTATTTTGTGTCATGTTGTGTCGTGTTGTGTGCCGTAGTTTAGTGTGATGCAATGTTTCTGATGGTGTGTTTTTCTGTTAACATTCTTAAATCAATAAACATGACTTTAAAAAAGAAAAATAGAAGTGCAGAAAATTTCTGAAACTCTTCTGGGTCTAATTTTCTAGAAGTGAGAGCAAACTAACCGGAAATAATCATAATGAAATTGTGCATAGAACGAGGAAGTAGTCCACATTTTCCCTACATTTTAAGTTTATATACTTAATTTATAATATTTTGTAAAGGTATATCTGGAAATGAGCATAGTCGTGCCATGTGCAGTAATGTTTGGCCCACTGTCAGACCTTTCTCTGTGGAACAAGCTCCCAAACTCTTCTTTCTGATAAGCTTTATATCTAGGGTTGCCTTGGGAGACCCCTCACCAGGCTGCAGAAGTCCACCATGCATGCTCTGCATAGGGCATCTAAGAGAAGATATTACAATCCTTTCTTTGTCTTGGTTGTTGTTTTTATGAATTTGTGTGGTATTATTGGACTGATGTGGGTCACACGCTGGATTTTTTTTAATTGGATAACTTCTTGCTAACATTTGGTGAAACTTTTTCCATCGACAAAGTGCTGAGGTCTGACTACTCATAGACCATCTGTGGTACACAACGTTTTTCTCAGCTACAATCAGCAGAGAACGCTGATAAGGCAGTTTCACAGGTTAAATGTAATCAGGCTGACTATAAGAGACCTGAACTGAACTCAGGCTGCAGAAGTCCACCATGCTGCAGACACTGGCCATCCTCCTGCTGCAGGCGGTCTACGGTGAGAAGCCTGGCTTAGACAAACGTCACACTTTCACATTAAGAAGCCTCATTTAAAGATTTCTTTCTTCTTCTAGTCTTTGGGTGCGGCACCCCTGCTGTCCCGCCCAACACCAACAGGGTTGTGAACGGAGAAGACGCTCGCCCCCACAGCTGGCCTTGGCAGGTGACTACCACTCAGTGCTCTGTTCCCTCACTCACAGGGGTCACAGCCTAACTCCATGTTTCTCCTCAGATCTCACTGCAGGTGAAGCATGGCAGCCGTTACCATCACACATGTGGAGGAACCCTGATTGGACCTCGCTGGGTGCTGACCGCTGGCCACTGCATCTGGTAACAAAGTCATCAGTAAAATCTTATCATGGTGCTAAAGATGTGAAAATAAACGACAGATAAATGGTTTCACAGGCCAGGAGACATCTATCGTGTCCTCTTAGGAGAGCATGACATGAGCCAGCAGGAGGGCACGGAGCAGATCAGGGAAATACTGCGCATCATTGTTCATCCCGACTGGGACATTGACCACGTTGGTGATGGGTGAGTTTAAACAATGAAGAAGTTTTTGTTTTGTTTTACTTATTTTTCTTTGCTGCGAAGTGAAACTCTAACTATGTGGCGATGTTTTCTCTCAGCAACGATCTTGCCCTGCTGAAGCTGGATAAGAGCCCCATTCTGAACGACAGCGTCAGCGTGGCTTGCCTCCCACAGGCTGGAGAAATCCTCCCCCACGGTTCCCCATGTTTCATCTCTGGCTGGGGAAACCTATACAGTAAAACTCCTCATCCTCATCCGTCACACTGGTCTTACTCCAGCTCTTTACATTTTAGCAGAAACTCAGTAGGATTTATGCTCAACATAGGAGGGTTTTACCTTAACCCTAAAACGTGAACTCTCTGCTTGTGTTGCCGCGCAGGTAGGTGATAGTGTGTCAGAGTTAATTATTTTATTTCTGGATCTATCAATTTATTTTACAGCTTCTATAGTTTTCAGAGCTGAAAGGAAAACATGCAACATCTAAAGTCAAGGCGCCGCCTGGGGCTACTTTACAAAGCAGTAGGATACGATTTAGCTGACACTGGAACCAGAGATGTCCACGAGGAAGTCGCTCCAGGTTCTGGTCTACTGAGAACAGGGCTGCTCAGTTCGGTCCTGCAGCTTTTCAGTGTTTTCAGGGAAACCTGAGAAACGTGGAGGACTGCATGCGTTCATACCGTAGGACTGGACTGAGAACACTGCATTCTAATAACCAAGGATTTATAATATATAATTATTAATCTACCAGCTTTATCATCATCAGCTTAAACTGACAAATGCTTTTTATTTTTTCATCTGGATTATGTGTTTGGTTAATTTATAGCTGAACCTGAGGTTTTTTCAGATCAGTAAAAATCCTAATGTTTTATAGTAAATATAAATATAAACGTTTTTAATGTGTTCCAGCACCTGCCTGCACCCACAGAGAACTTTTGTGAACCAATACGTGTTTTATTGTTTCTGCATGTGGAGAAGATGCGACACACTAGAGCTGTGGTTCCCAGCCTGGGGTCCAGGGCCCCCTTGGGGGTCCCCTGAAGAGAACAGTGGGTCCCTGGGGCTTTGGTCATTCAATCATTCAAAGCCATTGTTTCATGTTAAGAATGTAACTTTAGTTTCATGGAAGGACAGGACTCACCCAGAATCCAGTATTTACAGAGAGGGTCTCACAATGAAAGCTTAAAATAAGTGAGGTTTCAGCAGGGGTGGGCCAGGGGGTCAGTGATTTTTAGTATTTGCATGGAGGGGGTCCCCAGGGGAAAAACCAAAGCACTAACTCCAGGCTTCTCGGGTCTAACACCCTCATGCTGGGCTGCTGTGGATGGATTTAATAAGAGAGAAACCAGCTGATGCATTGAATTATTTGCTTTAGTTTGCAGCTTTTTGAGCAGGATTTAAAACCTTTTCTGGTTGCCTGATGCACACGCAGTACAACCGAGGAAATATGTGGAAAACAAAAAAACCCTCCTCATGCATCAGGTGAAGGTTTTTTTCTCTGAATGACTTAAAAGCAATCTTTGATATTAACGTTCATGGCTCTAGTTCAGAGAAGTCGGCCCCTAAAAGTGCAACTCCCCTTTCCTCCAAATGACGACCGTAAGACATCTGTATTTGGCGCTGGCGCTTGTCCCGCTGACCCTCGCTTTACTGCAGCCAAAAAGTTTCCCAAGGACTCCTGAAATCAAAGAGACATCTGTGAAGCAGCCGGCAGAAAACCTCTGTTTTTTACTGTCTCTATTGTTGATTTCGTAGTGTTCATTTTATGTCCTTCATAAAAAAAAAAAACTTTCCCAGAGCAGAGAAAAGCAAGTTATAATGTGAGACGTCACCACTTTATAGTCAGGATAAGAAAGCGCCCATGCAGGTGTGCAAGAGTCAAAGTTATTAGTAAATCAGTGGAGGCATAATTCAGTATTTATGTGCTCTCTGTGTGTCAGCTCATGGCCCCATGCCTGATAAACTGCAGCAGGCCCTGCTGCCTGTGGTGGAGCACAGCGTGTGCAGCCGCAGCGACTGGTGGGGCATCAACGTGAAGAGCACCATGGTCTGCGCCGGAGGGGACGTCGTATCTGGATGCAACGTGTGTTAGGCATCAAAGGAAACCAGCGAGCACCGGTCACACATGAACCACTCACGCGCATCTGTGTCTTTCTCAGGGAGACTCCGGTGGTCCTCTGAACTGTCTGGGTCAGGACGGTAGGTGGTACGTCCACGGCGTAACCAGCTTTGTTTCTTCCCGCGTGTGCAATGAAGTGAAGAAACCCACCGTCTTCACCCGCACCTCCGCGTTCACCGAGTGGCTCAGTGAGGTAAATGAAACCCGTTTCCTCTTCTGTTTGATGCGCAGTGACACCTCACCCCTGAGCAGGCACGCTGTATGTACGTCCTGCAATAAATGGAGCATTTTCTATCAATAAATCACCTTGTTTCTGCAGGTCATGCTGAAGTACTGAAGGTCTGCTGGATGCTGGTTGAACCACACCAGAAAATAATGAGATCCCAGGTCGACTGCTGTCTATTTGTTTCCAGCTTTCATATCTGGGTCAGTGGAGAGATGTAGATAAGCCCAAAAAACAGTCGTTTGATTCCAAAAATAATAATAATAAATCATTTAATAATTAAAATGTTTTTGTTTTTCATGAATGTGAACATATCACATTGATACTTCTTGAATGATCCTCACAAATTATGAAAGAGTCTGAGTCAACGCAGGAGAAAAGCCTGTTTTGTCCCTTCCATGTTCATTTGTCCTGCTGGGTGATAAGAGGAGAGATGAATGGTTACCCATCTGCGCGTGTGGAGGACTTATGAATCAGTACTTCGTATTAATCACCACCAAGGTCGGCCAAGTGTCGGCGCCGTGGACATGCCGTGTGATGCACGCAGGTGGGAGCCGGGCTGGAAAACGCCATCTCACATCAGATTAATAACAGCAATAGCTCCGCTTGATGCTTCTGCAGATCCGTCCAGCAGATAACCGAAGCACTTTCAGACACAAATTTATATCAAGTTTTTCCGCTTTTTTTTTTTTGACAAAAGACTGCTATTTAGCGGGAAAGAAAATAATAAATTCATGCACATGAGAGTTCATAAAATCCTGAGTTAGACACGAGTACAAAGTGTGTTTATTATAAACACTTGTGTTGATTATCTTTATCTGACAGGAACCTTTAAAAGTGGAAGGAGTCTACTGCAGCATCTCAGCTGAACATGGGTTAACAGATTGTGACTTTAGTTGTCTGAGATTCAGTTTTTCTCTTTAAAAAATCGAAATAATGAACCGTTTGAGTTCCTCATTTATTCTGAGGATGACAGACCGAGAGCTACTCACTGACCACTTTACCAGGTCCACCTTACTTGTATCGGGTTGGATCCGTTTTTCCTCCAGAACTTTCTTCAGTCTTGGTGTGATGATCCAACAAGATGATGGAAACTTTCCTCAGAGGTTCTGCTCCATGTTAACATGACAGCATCACACAGTTGCTGCATCCATGATGAGAATCTCCCGGTCCACCACATCCCAAAGGTGGAATCATGGACTGAGATGTGGTGGCTGTGGAGGCCGTTGGAGTCCAGTGGACTCACTGTCATGTTGGAGATGATGTGAGCT
>JBBDHI010000015.1:24075201-24089716 GCA_037177115.1 Craterocephalus stercusmuscarum
TCTGTATCAGAGATCATCCAAGGACAGTCTCCACATTTTACACAGGAATTAAAAATATAGCTGCTAACTGTTTCTTATGTTATCTCAACCGTTTAAAACTGAAATTTATGGCAGACTTATCACTAACTAGTTAGTTATTATCCACTTGAACTTGACAACAGAGTGTGAGCACACCTCAATGAATTCAGCACGCTTCAGTGGATTTCTTTGCAACACAGCTGAACAAAACACTTAAAAATGAAAAGAACTGTTACAAAGATGGAGCACATAGAAGTGAAGCCTTGCCCTCGTGATTCAGTCCAAGGACTTGAGGGTAAAACTGGATAAAGAAACAACAGCAGTTCACCCTGTAGAGCAGTGGTTCCCAAACTGTGGGTCGGGACCCACATGTGGGTCACGAGATCATTTCAGGGGGTCACTAGATAAATGTGAAGAATATAAAACTTTGTTTATCAAAAAAATTTTGGATTTTTATTATAGCTGTCAGAAATAAACCATTAACTAAGACATAAACTTAACACCTTAATTCTTTAACACTTTAGAGGAACCCTATTGTGCTATTTTGAGTTTTCTGAGCATTCTATAGTGTTATAGTGTTGAATCCTCATCAAACAAGTGAGTGGCATCGTTTTTTATCACACAAACACATGTTCGAGTGTCCCAGCTAGTCTCTGCATGAAATCAAACGATTTCAGAGAGTTTTTCCTACTTCTATAACTGTGATGTCTCGGAAGCGAGAGCTCAGTTATTGGACATATTCTCTGTGTTGTGCACGTTCACAAGAAGGAAACCTCACCCACCTTTACTGCTCATTGTAACGCCGGGGACATATCGCACACGGAAGCGCGCCGATGCGCCCCAAAGCGCAGCAGTTTAACTTTGGCACCCATGTTAGTAGCTTGGTTCGTCCACACCGGGAGCGCTGCGCCGCGGCAGAATCACTGCACGGCATGGAGCAATCATTTTGCCGTGTGTTCTATTTTCTGCGCAAGACGCATCCGATTTTGTTGAGCCAACCCTGAAATAAATCCGGAACACGAGATAAATCTATCAAAATAAATAAATTTTCAAAATAAAACACCAAAAATTTAGCATTTCTGTTAACTATGTATATTTCAGTTATCATGTCTTCATCTTACTAGAAAATGTAGTAGTAGGATTTGCATACATAAAAATTTTGTGTTTCTGTATTCACGAATATTTCATGAGTTTATGTACTCACCCATTGTGTAATTATCAGCCAAAGTACAGCATAGAACAGCAGAGAAACAGAAATGCTTGTCGACTCCACGCCGTCTGTGCGCGTCTGATAGAAAAAGACAGGGAAGACGTTGTGAAAGTCGGCGGGCTGCATGCGGTGTGTCCCCGGCGTAAGGAGGAAGACCAAGGCAATGCTTTCAGTGTCAAACTAAAAGCTTCTCTAGCTGAGGGAAATCTCTACATGTTCACAACAGCTGGACAGCAATGGATGGAGGGTTTTTTTTGGGAGCCAGTGTCTTTACCGAACACCTGCATTTTACTGTAGCATGCTTGATGAGTGAGGATGTGCAGCGGGGGATTAGCACCAGGCTTCTGCTGAAAGGAGGGTCTGTTCTAACTATCAAGGACAGTGTTTCTGATGCAGCAACAAGCTGTGAGTAAAACCCTTGTCTGTTGGGCTGTTGGCAGTTTGGTTTCTCTAGTTAGTGTGTGAGTCACATCAAACTAGCAAAAAGTGTTAGCAAATAGCATCATTAGCTTATTTATTTCTTGGGAGCAGACATTTTCCTCTTTTATTTGTATTTCTGCTTATTGCAACATTTACCATATGTTCATCTGTTAAAGGGGCTGTTAGGCAAGTGAAAGATGGTAAATAAGGTTATATGGGACTATACAGTAGATGATAAGTCGAAAGAAACAGATGCATTGTGCTGCATTAGTTGCTGTAAGTTGTTGAGTTTACCCCCATGTTCTGGTCTGGTTGGGGGTTGAGCATGTACAGCTGGATGATCTGTGTTGTCACTGGAAGTATTTATTTCACTTAGTTTTCTTTAGGAGTGTTTCTGTGACTGGGATGGTAAAAACAGCCTTTGTGCGCAAACCGGTGTTGTGCTGAAAAAAGCACCCCTGCCAGAAAAAGCACACCGGAAGCTGACCAATCACAGTCAGCTTTTATCAGGGGGGAGGCGGGGCTTAAAACCTCTGATCTGAGGGCCTATAAAGAACATCAGTCTAAAATAAATAAATGTCTTTGTGAATAATGCTGGATCAATTCCTGCCCTAGTGGGCTCATACATTAAAATTAGTTAGCCAGAAATGAGCATAGTTCCCCTTTAATGCATAAATCCATGTTAAACTTCCTTATTTATATTTAGAGGATCCTGCAGGACCCATCAGATATATATTATAACTAATATGTCATCTTGGGGGTCGTGGCTCAAAACGTTTGGGAACCAGCGCTGTAGGGGGATGAAACAGGTTCAAAACCAGTTCAGATGTGAATAAATCCCCATGGTTCCTTTTCTCAGATGAATAAAAGTAAACACTAAAAAAAAAAACAGCCTCTTTTGACATTTGCCCACTCTTTTCCCCTGAAGTATCCATAACTTGTGTACATGTTGTTGTGCATATTTCTAATTACACACTGAATGCTTCTTAAATAAAACTCCAGCTCCACTCCATTGACTTTTTTGTAAATTAGGCCCGCGATGGGAGACGCTCAGCAGTGATTAATGGTGCCTCTCTGTGCATACTGATGGACGATAAAACAGATACATGAACTCCAATAAACTGATGTATGATAAAGATAAAGAAACTATTAGCATCCAAAGAGGCACAATAAACACGAGGAGGAATCAATCTGAGGAAGACGTTGTTTTCCTTTCTTCTGTTCATCATTATTAATTTGAGCTGCTCATACTCATCAGTAGACAAACCCCAATATAAATAGACCTGCAGCATCTCTGCTCTTTTTTAATGATTATTTTCTTTATTTGTGCGAGTGCACACATTGAAATGTCTGTGAGGCGACATCCACATCAGCACCAGGCTGGCAGAAAGCAGAGCTAATCTGGTTATTACAGATAATACTGATGGTTTTACAGCAGGAGGCAGGTTGGGGTAATTACAGGCTGCTGACAGGTGAAGGTCCACACTGCAGTCAGGCGACAAGTCAGCACACGGGGACACAATCAGTTTCCATTGTCAAAGAGTCGGCCACTGGAATGTGAAGTGTGTATTTGTGTTTCGGTGTTGGCTCTGCTCAGGGACATTTTAGGCAGGTATTTCTCCGTGATCCAGCACACAGAGCGCAGGTGGTGGTTGCTGTGACAACCTGATGAACGGGTCACTTCACCTCCTCATCTTGCAGGGAAATGTCACCACATAATCTGGAAACAGGATAAAAATGTGGGGTTTGGGTCATGTTCTGCTTTTTCTCATCTTTTTTCCTAACTTCAGTCATTTTCTGAAGTCCAAAAGTGTGAGATGAGATTTGGTAACGTGCCTCAACCGGACTCGTAAACATTGTCATTATGCTTTATTGGGCACCATTTTAATACGCTCCGTTCCACAAATGAGAAGCAGGACACTCACTTTGCACAGGACTGCAGAATTTGAGTTCCTAAAATCTGATAAAGTGATATTTTTCTTTCCCTGTCTTAAGCTGTACCTTTTGGTACCAGATGCATGACATGACATCATTTCACCAGTAAATATGTGCACGATTCAGCTTCCCATATCTACACATCATATACCATATGAAAGCTAATATTGTTGAGATCTGAATTATGTATACTATTCCAGGCTATAATCACAACTCTAGATTCAGTAAAGAGTCATTTCAGACTAGTCACAGTTGGAGAAGTATATGCAATGTGGCTCTGAAGCCATGCCGTACTCACGAAGCTGAAGATAACAGCAAAAAGAAACAAAAAACTGTCCTGCTACATCAACAATAATTAGTTTACAACAGGATAAGTCATTTATCCATAAAAAAAATGTTTCAGGCAAAAACTGTTATGGCTAAATTAATCTCTAGGTAATCATATAAGTTGTGGGCAGTCAGAATATAAGATTTTAATGGGTGTGTGTGATTAAGAGGAGCTGCACCACTGTAACATTAGTTAGATGCAGTTTTTCGTCAACAATCAGCCGGGGTCCAGAAATGTGCCAGGAGGGGCGAAGCTGGGTGAGGTACATGTATGATTGTTGCACTTCCAGCAAAACATGGACACATTTGTAAAAGTAATGGGCTAGGCAAGTTTATTTTTTACAGCACATTTCCAACACAAGACAATTCAGTGCTTTACATACAGATGGTGCAAAGAAAGCATTAAAACGTAGTAAAAAGCAAATGGACAAACAATGAATCAACAAACAGTGCAGCAACGACAACAAAGAAAATATGACAGTAGATGGTTCTGATCCGTACAATGGTGGGTAATGAAGAGAGACCACAGTGTGTCGCATGTTTCAGAATATGACAGCATGAGGCCAAACATGCTATAACACCACATGGGGACTTCTCATCCAGAACGCAAAGAAAAGCCTCAGAATTACCTCAGAAACAAAATGCTCAATAGTTGGAACAAGCACAGTTGTTTCATTAAAGCAGCATCAACTCACCTTGTACGACGTAGTGAGCAGAGCTTCCCGATCTGCCTCAAAAACACTGCACATTTCAGCTAAAGAGCCTCAGTCTAAGTAACATGTTGCTGCATGTTTAGTATTTCATGAAACAGCCTATGTGAAGGCTGAACTTGGAGCACGTGGTCCGGCAGCCCAGCAGCAGATGTTTCAGCACAGCAGCTGCAGCTGCTGCTTCTTAAACGTAACATTTATGATCAATTAAACTCAGTGGGTCAGGACACAAATAACAATGATATGACATGTTTACATATCTTCCTCTTTCAAAGCACGGAAGAGAGAAACGGAAAGGAAAACATTTTTTTAAATAGCCTGTAATTCAGTGGTAATATAGTACAACTGGTGTAGGATTGGTTTTCTTTTAAGGCAGCATTGCATTAAAAGGCGATTTTAACCTTCATTTGTTTATCCTTATTTTTACAATAAATGTAACATTACAGCATCAAAATAAAATATTTTGTATCATTAATCATATGTACTGAATGTGTAACTTCAGGTAGTCTGTGAGTTATGAGGAAAAAAAACAGATTTCTTCATCTTTCCTTATGTTGCAACTTTCTGTGTCATCCATATCCACACTACACCACAACTTATTTACATATACATCCAACGCATGAAACTCCAGATCCTACTATTTTTTGCTGAAAACTCCTCCGGCTCTGCATGGCCTGAGCTGTTCTCACGCTGTTCAGACAAAGTTAAAGTTGTTCTGTTCTTTCATGGTTGAAACTCAGCAAAACCTTTGATATTTGCAGCATGGTGCTCCAGAACCGCTCCATCTGTTCTTTGTCACACCTCGGGCTGTGTAGAATGGGAGCTATGCTCTCATAACCACACCCAGCAGTGATGTCAAGTACAACGTGCAACACTTTCACGATGTCAGTAAACAATAAACTCCCAGGTAATTCAGAGTAACCGGCTTCATGCGGATTGCATAAATGTGCCTGACGAGCACGCTCCACGGTGTGGGTGAGGGTGATGAAGGCTGTCCGTGATGTCTCTGGTGCACTCTGCATGGCAACTCTGCACTGGACATTCAGTACTTTTTACTCACTGCTGACCATTGTACTGTAGGCAAAGTGCCCCTCCTGCCTTGACTCACTCAGGGAGTTGGGATTGTATCATTTCAAACTGATGATACTGTGTGATAACATAGGGGAAAATCAGCAGAAAATCTGATCATATTCCTGACTCCTCTCACATTCTGCTGTTATTCATTCACTCCTGTCATACTTTTTATACAATTAAAAACTCGTCCCTGTGTTGAGCCAATATGGAGCTCTGAGAAATATGCCCACCAAAAATGAAGAGTTCTGAAGGAAAAACTAGGTCTGACTTAATAAAGTGGCCGGTGAGCATAAGATACAATAATTATAATCAAATAAAGTCGACGAGAAGATTTTACATTTAAATAATCATTAAAAGGAACACTAATTCAATGTCCTCTTGTTTGGTTAAGACTATATTTCAGTCATTATGTCCTTTTATCACCCCCCCACCAGCGGGGAAAACTGTTCACAGATGTTTCCAAAGTCCAGCTGAGGATGCGGAGAGATACAAGTTATTTTTAGACTTGTTACAATGCAGAGAGGCAATATACTGCACATGCTATCAAATTATTTCATTGGTGGTGAAACAGCAGCGCGTGTGCATTTGCGCTGGGTCGTCTACAGCTCGTGAACGTGTGATGCCTACCGGAGAATTCTGAGGGAGCACAAATCAAATATTTGTTTTGTCGCTGAAAAAGGAAGTGGTTGCATTCTTCCTTAATGATGAGGAGCTTTGGTTCAGCGCAAGTTTAATTAAGACGACTGTGAGATCTGCACAAAGAAAATTGTGCATCACAAAAATCTGTAAAAGGTCACCTCGGATATAAATTTGCAATTTAAAAAATGGGCTTTTTCTTTTGCTGATGCTCCGGTTTTGTTGCAGCGAACTGTGTTGAGCCAGTCATCAATCACCAAAAGCCACCAGAAAGGTGTAACATCACTGAGTGATAAAGTGGACAAATAAGTCCTTCTGGCTCCGGTGTTATAAAAAGTTATGAATCTTTACACGAGATGGTGAATCTCACTCAGTTTTAAATGACCAAACTGATCTCACCTTGTCAGAAACTATATTAACTTTCAATTTAATCTGTGTTAGTATCATAAACTGCAACTGTCCAGTATCAGTCAAAAGTTCAGATGTATTTCCAAACGTTCTACTTGCATCATACACATTTACATATTCTCAGTCCTCCCACATGTGGAAACAACTGGAGCAGATGTAAAAGGTGAAATCCAAAGTGCTCCCAGTGGTAGGAAACCCATTAAGAGCTGTAAATCCCAGACAGGGAAAGTTTCTGCTATAACAAATAGCGGGATGGATGGATACGACATGAACCCTCAGGGTCCCAGACCTCTGGAAGAGCACCTGAGCTTCCAGGACAGCCTCAGTCTTTCTTCTCTTGATGCGCCATTAAAAGGAATATCTGATGATGTATTATTAAACAGGCATCCATCCGTTTCTCTGCAGCTCCTGTTCAGGATTGCTGGACCATCGTAGCAGCATAATGTGCACAGCTGAGGCCTTCTGGCTGTGAGTTTACACTGATTACGTCACAGAATTAAACCTAATTTGTACTTTTCTCACTTTGAGTGGATTCAAAAATTTTAAATGTAAAATGTTGCCATTAAAACTGGCTACATGCAGCACATGCGCACAACGCTTGTGTTTTTTGTGTTTGGTTCCCTTAAAGAGAGACAGATGACATGTTAGGCAGCTAAAATAAGGAGGAGGGAGACCATTAGTCAATCCACTAAATTATACTCAGTCATTCATAAGTGAAGCGGCTCCTCATGGAGCTGTTTACACTGCAAAGCTCCTAATTTACCTAATGACAGCTCCACGAACGCAGCTATAAACATCTCAGCCACTCAGAGCCATAAACAACTTTAAGGAACGCAGAGACGCTAAGTTTCCTTCATACTGAACCAAGAATCACTTAAAAGTAAAATTATCTTCATGAGCACATAAACGAAACCACGGAGGGACATTAATTTTTGACTGATACCCAACAAGGCCCTAAAGGTCTTTGAAGTGTCATATATTGTCATAGTAACAGCTTTTCTAGCCAATCTCCTTAACGATGTGCAAAGCAGATATCTTCTTATCTCTGTATTGACCAAGGGCACCAGCACGGCCAGACACTAAATCAATAACATTGGAAATTCCTTCGCTCTGGCTTAAACCAGTGCTTTTGTTAGCATGTCCTCTCTCTCTCTCTCTTGTGTGAAATTTATCATCATCACAGCGCTGATAGGAGCAAGGACAAGACTTAATACGTGACCTATTAGATCTGGCAAACCATCTTTCAACCTGCTGTATGCATCTATTGTCTCTTTCTATGCACAGAAGCTCCATTTATATTTCATGCCGCAGAGCTTGGACTTAATTCAATGAACTCATTGAATCGCTAATTGTTTCATTTTCTACCAACAGAGCAACGTAAACACGGTAACTGGGGAAACATTATCAACCCTTAGATACTGTAAAGCAGCTCCCTCACAAAGGGACAGCTGCATGTCTTCTTCCTTCTTTTAAAATGAGTCACAGCGCTCTGAAACACCCATGAGTCACATGAACTGTTCTGTAACTCATCCCCTCATGTGCTGTATGTTCTGTCTCGGGGGGGCAGGGGAGGGGTTGTGGTGGCTTCCTTGATCACAGGGTGCGGGGTGTTGTATGTCATAGGAGATGATAGAGGAGCACCGTCCAGAAAGCGCACAGGCACACGCCTGACAGAGTCACGGCCAAATCACAGCTCTGCCGGAGCCGCTCGCCGCCCGGCGTGAGGCGTGGACTCCCCCCTGCTCCCCGGGCTCGCCCCCCGACGCCGCTTTGCTCTGTAGAAGATACCCATCTGTGTCTGTGTTCTGGGTTTATTTGCACATGAAAATGATGAAATGAGAGTAAGAGATCTTGCATGGATACGTGGGGAAACTGCGCCATCGTGTGGATGACGTCTGCAGGTTTGGAGCAGACAGCAACTTACCCAGGCAGCTGTGCAGCGGCATGGCCACGAGCATGACAAAGATGGAGAGAAGACATGCATATGTCTATAGAGGAAGAGGAAGGATTTAAATAAATGATCACATGTTCTCTGTCAAAACAGTTACCTTTTAATGGATTTAATGTCTTATTCATGACCCAGACCCAATCTGATTCTTCAAACATTTCAATAATTAAAAGATGATGGATAATGATAACATACAGCAGGAAAGCAACTTGTGGTGTGTTGAATGCTTTTTCTTTGCTACATACAGAACCAGTAGGTCGTCTCATGCCTACCAAGAAGAGCTGCGCGCGGTTCTGAGTCATCCTCCTCAAGGCTTTTCCCATCTGGAGTCCGAGACGGGCTAAAGAACAGGGAGTAACAGCCTCCTCATCCTCGGCATCTACACATCTTGGATAAAAATAAAGGAGTAAAAATGAGAAACGGCTCCAGCTGTTGCACGTTCCCACAGCAGTCACTCAAACTGGGTCGATCATCGGCACCTTTGTAAGATCTTCTCCACCAGAAGGTCCCGCTCGTCATGACGTGACGCATTGAACGAGCTGAGGACGCTCAGTGGAAGGATGTGCCCGTGATGTGCCAGAACAGCCAAGCTGAACGCTCCCTGTGAGTCAGCGTGAAAGCAGAATGAGAGCAGCTGATGCTTTATTCAGTCAAATAATAACACTGTGTGATGTTGTTTGTGGCTTTTATTGCAGTGGGTCTCAGCCTGTGGAAGTTTAATTAAGTTTATCGTGGGGGTGATGAGATTACAGCCAGAGTAAATCTGTCACCTGAGGGCTGCCCGCTAGAGCCGCTCTGCTATACATTGATACGGCCTGCTCAGCCAAGGATAATGAGTCCTCTCGTGTGCTGGAGGAAAGGCAGTTGTGGTAGTAGAAGTCTCCCATTTTCAGCAGCGCTATAAAGAAGATAAATATTTGCTGCTCAGTGACCAGACTGACAGGAAAGAGAAAGGTTAAAGCAGAATGAAATGAGCCGAACTCACTGGATGGATGAGGATCAGAGTTTAATAAAGAGTGGTGGTGATATCTCCACTGACAATCGGAACCGAGGTTCAGCTCCTGAGAAAGAGCAGAGCAGTAATGAAGGTTAAGTTATCGGCTCCTAATAACGTCCCTCTGGCATATGTCTCCTCTTTAAATGGTTGACTGGAATTATGTGCGATTTGTCCATCAGCTACCATCGCGACTCTATTTATAAGCCATTGATTGCAGAAGTGTGTTGGCAGCCCATTTAAAAGATGGAGCGGGGCTTGTTTCAAACAAGAGCTTTAAAAGCAGACAAAGGGGCATGTTTACCTCACACAGGTGTGCCACGTTGCTCTGGGCGAAACCAAGACCGGCCTCGGCTGCCAGGACATACTTCACGAACGCCTCCTGCCTGTTGGCAACACAACCAGACAAATAAGAAGAAGCGGGGCTGAGCAGGACAGGCCAGAGGATGATTCAATGAGGATGATCGAAATGTGATTGAAACTGATTTCCATACCGAGAGCCCTGGAGATAGGCCCGGAGAGCCTCTCTGATCATAAATCCAAGGTGTCCGTTCTGTTCGCAGACCTTTTTTAGCATTCTGCGCAGAGGTTAAAGGATTGCTGATGAATTATGGAATATCATTTACTTCTCATAAACGGGAAATATTATAACACGATCTAAAAATAGATGCCGATCTGTTGAGGTCATAACGAGAGACGGCAGCAGAAGGAGCATCTTTAAATTCATAAGACACCAGAAGAACTTTGGTAAGCAGAATCTCTTTGTGCCAGGCAATAACATGGTGACAGTGGTTCTTATTTTTAGACATGCAAATGCTGGGCTCTGACCTTGGATTAGCCACCGTCATTGAAATGAGATGCCACTGAGCTGCAGGCTAGGGCGCAACAGCCCATAACAATGCTTTTTACACCCGGCTAATGAAAGCCTCTTACATCACAGCCCTCTCCGCATCCTGAGACACCCCTCGCAGGCCTCCTGTGGAAAGGTACCACGCCGCCTCCACAGACGCAGCCACGTGGCCGAATCGAGACGCATTCAGGAACTGCTGAAACGCAGCGCTCTGCAGGTCGCATCAGAAACACGTCAGCTCCACAAGAACAAGCAGGAAACTCTTAGGCAGTGTGGGAATCAAACCTCGTTCCTCCACGGCCTGTCAGGGTTTTTCCCATTCAGGTGATAAACTCCCAGGTTGAACATCCCATCATCGCTCCCTTTCAAAGCCGCTTGCTCAAAGTACTTCATCGCATTTTTGTGGTCGTTTAGAACAATCCCATGGTACCATCCAAGACCATTCAAGGCGTTAATTGAGCCCTAAAGGGAGGAAACAGACGCTGGTATTCGGGTCAAACTCTCTTGTTGTAAACAGCGATTGATGCCGCCCGCTCACCATCGCGGATGCTTTTTTCATCAGCAGCAAACCTCGAGTGAAGTTCCTTTTCACTCCCTGGCCCTGGAGGGATCGACATCAATCAGAGAATCAATAAGTGTCAAAAACAAGCACACACACACACACAGAGGGGCGCGCGCAAAATGTCCAGAGTTCAATTCAATCATAAAAAAGTGGGCTTAATAGTTTTACTCAACCTTCATTAGGAGGATGGAGTAGTCGTACATCACAGAGGGATCCTTCATTTGCATAGCACTTCTCTCAAACCACTTCGCTGCACTCGCTATGTCTTTTGAGAGTCCGTTTTGTCCCCAGTAAAGCATCGTTCCCAAGCGTTTCTAAAGACAATCACGGTTTTATCAGTCTGTTCTGGTAATGGACTCTTCCACTGGCCACACAAGAGAAATTAAGAAAGAGCTGAAGGCTTTGTCTTCACGGTTTTATAGTCCACATGTTCCGCAGGTAACCACAGACACTTTATTTGAATAATAAATCTCATGAAAACCCAGACAAGCCTCACAATCCCACCCACCTGACAGTCCACGTCTCCCCTATCTGCCTGGAATTTCAGAAACTGGAAGACATCGCTTGACTCATCCGTCAGGGTGGTCAGATCGTCTTCGTTGCTCAGGTAGATCTTTACAGGTGTGTATTGCTGGAGAAAAAAGGGAAAAAAATAATCTCTATTATGGTAAACAGTGATTTGATGAAAAATTTGATTGACAGCCAGCATTCATCAGATTGGGGGTGTCGGATGTTTTAATTAAAACTCATCACAGCCAGCAGCAGGAAATGAAAGTTAGGCTATTTATTTCTAATAAGGAATCGTAAGCAGATAACATGTTGCTTTGTCATCTAAACTGCCCTCAGAGTTTTTCTATTGGTCACAATTCTGATGCAATGTTGTTTTCTCATGTTTAGGCTCGTTTCAGCTGCTGCGGACAGCTGCTTTTATGCAACTCTTCATTGGATGCAGCTTATTGAAAGACTGAGAGAATAAACAGGAAATCAGCTAGAAGCAGCCTTTTCTCAAAGCGGGCTCCTTATCTTTGGAGTCCTCCCCCCCCCATTCATCAAGACAGCTCTATTTTTAAATGAAGATTTAAGAGCCAGCCCTCTCTGATCCAGCCAGCTGAACCAACAAACACACTATTAATCATATTTGGGAGACGGTGTGTTCAGGAAGACTGCTGTCATATGGACGGTATGGTTGTTGGGAATATAATTTGTCTGACTTCTTGTACTGAACTGTAAGACATGATCCAAAAGAATCATAAGCGCTTGTTACATCTTTTTCTCTTTTCTGCCAATTAAAGCAAACCAGTCATGTCTGCTCAGGTGGGAAACAGCTAATGTGCAGGAAAACGACCTATTAGCATATTATAAAATTCACTTTGTTCTGTCTTTTCTTCAGTAGAATATGAGATTCAATTAAAAGTTGAGCCTCTCAGGGTTTTTCCCTCACTTTTATCTAATCAGTTTAATGAAATAATCACATTTTGTTGAAGAGGATCAAGCATTTGTCTGAGGGACATTATTATCGGACTCATTCATTCTGAGCCACTTTGGATCAGTCTGACATGTTTGCATCTTTTACAGTGGTGCAGGGGGGTCTCCATCCAGTTTAATTCAGAGGGGATTTCAATTTGATGTGGTGCAGGAAGTGTTAAGTGCGAAGAAATAGCTTGAAATGGTAATTTTAATACCAATGCTATCTAAATCCATATTTCATTCTGATATACTGACTGTGGTCTGCGGTGTTTTACAATGTACGTGTGTGGAATTGCAGTGTCTGAACAGAGGAATTGCCTGTGCGTGGCCTGTAGATGTGAACAACGTTCCTATGCATGCATCACTGGGCTGACACTCTGTATTTACAAATCCATTTCGAGAAAAATAGGGATGCTGTGCAAAAGGTTAATGCAGACAGAATGAAATTATTTGCAAATCTCATATAACTCATATTTTACCCCCAGCATAACATAAACAACTCATTTTATTACCATTTCATGGCAAATATTAGTTCATTCTGAGTTTAGTGCCAGCAGCACGTCTCTAAAAAGTTTGGAAATAACTGGACGAGCATGTGGCAATTAATTAGGTTAATTGGCAGCAGGTAGTAACAGGACTGGACATAAAAGGAGCTCTGTGAACAACTGTGTCTGAAAGTTGTGCAAGACTTTGAAGATCCCACTATCTACTGTTTATATCATCAAAAGATTGAGAGATTCTTTTGGGAATAAAAGATTATTTTATGAATTTTACAAATCAATGGATTCTGCCTTTAATGAACATTTTACACTTCATTTCTTTTTCTAGAACTGTGAATCTACAAGGTTTCATTCTA
Organism: Craterocephalus stercusmuscarum; assembly: GCA_037177115.1. Classification (NCBI taxonomy): domain Eukaryota; kingdom Metazoa; phylum Chordata; class Actinopteri; order Atheriniformes; family Atherinidae; genus Craterocephalus; species Craterocephalus stercusmuscarum. The sequence continues at coordinate 24,088,617 of JBBDHI010000015.1, forward strand.
CAACTCAGTTCCAGTGTCATTAAATATGAAAAGATTTCTCTTCAATGTGTTCAAAACGGGTTTGTTAGCCGGCTCCCTACAACTTTTATGCAACTTCTTGGCACAGACTGCAGTTTTATCGTCAAACTCTACTGCAAAGGTGAGTTTTTATGGTTTTTAAAAATGAGTGGACTTCTGGATGACTCTCTGAGTGTTTGTAAGCCAGTCAGAAGTAAATGTTTAGGTGCAATGTAGGTCTAATGATAAAAATTAGATACAAATGCCGGGACCCAGACCAGTTTAACTAAGTTACAGCCTCTATCCTTATTTGAGGCGATCCTTAAAACACAGTATTGAAAAAAAACAGCTATTTTGTGTTTTACAGGAAGCTTTTATAAATAATTTCTGCATGCACTTCTTTTTCTGCCTTAAAGCAAAGGGACCATACAGACCTGATTAACAGTATGTTTGTATTTAATAGCACAGGCTAAATTTACTTTTTTTACTGCCTGTCCTCTAAGTACCTTTTATATCAGTAAAGCAAATATTTAGCTAAAGTGCCATGACTAATACCTTATTTTCATGAATCCGTGAACTGTCGATGTTGCTCTGTGCCCCAGCATTGGAGTAGTAGCTGTAAGCCATGTCCTGGTCTCTAGGAAACCCATCAGTCCCATGTGTGTGTTTGTAGCCTGCATGCATCAGGGCAAAACGTTCATCACCAGATGCGCCAATCAAGCTGTAGACATGACCCTTAAGCACACAGAGATGGCAATTTATAAGACATTGAATGAATAAATGAATGAATAAATAAATGAATACCTTATCAAATATAAATATTTCAAAATGAAATACAATAAATAAAAAGAAAATTACATTTAATCAAATCTAACAAATTAAGATAATTTATCAATCCTTTTATGCAATGGTATTAATAGATAAAAAAAAATCCAACTTCTAATACTAAAGATAATTTATTACTACTATTATTATTTTTAGTCATGACTTTATTACATGTATAATCACATTTTTAACAATTAATATATTATTTAATTTTATCTTTTAATAATTTTTAAACATTGACTAAACATAATAATAATAATAATAATAATAATAATAAT
>JBBDHI010000015.1:24834884-24852552 GCA_037177115.1 Craterocephalus stercusmuscarum
GCATCCCTAATATATATATATATATATATATATACACACACACACACATAATGTTCCCCAATTAAAACCTTTGTGCATTATTTTTATTTAAAATTAAAAATTAAATTTTAAATAAAAATCACAGCAATGTAATCGGTATCGGTGATCGGTAGTGATCGGCACTCAAGGGTGATCAGTATCGGTATCGGTGGCTAAAAGTATGATCGGAGCATCCCTAATATATATATATATATATATATATACACACACACACACATAATGTTCCCCAATTAAAACCTTTGTGCAAATTACGACATCGCTACTTTTATTTCTGAACGTGCGTAGGGCGGTCAAACGGCACATTTTACTGTCATGGATAAACATCTACCTCATAAAGTTTTTAATAACTGTTAATCATTTTTAACGTTAAAAGGTAACTTTTCTGTATGAGTCTTTCGGCGCCATGTTTGTTTCCTGTGTGAAAGCGTAAAACTCCTCATACTCCTTTAACATGAAGTATGCATCAGAAAACTGTCTGCTGAAAGGGGCATTCAGGGCTGAGGGGGAGAATTGAGATTGAGCCTAAATGTCACAAATAAAGGTTGTCACAAACCAAATCAGTTACAGACACATTTAATCAAACATATTCACAGCAGGGTAAATAAGCCCAACTCTTTGTTTGAAATGACAGAATTCCTTGCCGAGCGTTCTTACGTCTCACCTCTCATCCTGCAGCAGGACAAGTGGCAGCCACTTTTAAACACTGTGGCCAACGTGCAGAGGTACCGGTGGCTGAAACACAGTGTTCACGGTGCCTTCTCTCAGTCCAGTCTCATGGCCACCATAGTGGAGTTTGCACTGAAGGAGGAGCCGCTGGATGTGGAGAAGATGAGGAAGTGTCTCCTCAAGCAGGTGCTGTATTGTAATACGGGATGATACGATATGGCAGGGATCCTCAGTCCGGGCCCCTAAGCACTGTGATCCTGCAGGGGTTTGAAAGGTTCCTGCTGCAACAGACCTGACTCTGACTCGGACCAGATCTGCACACCTCTGCTGATAACCTGTTGATTTGAGCCAGGTGTGTTGCCGCAGGGACATTCAGAAAACCTGCAGGACGCCGGACCTCGAGGTCCAGGATCGAGGATCCCTGTGATATTGTAATTTTGCAGAAGAGCATGTCGAGCCACTGCTTACGGTGTAGCATGGCTTCAGTGTTAACTTTGCTTCACCACAGCTGGAGAGGGCTGAAGTGAGGCTGGAAGGCATCGACACCATGCTGAAGTTGGCCTCCAAAAGCTTCCTGCTGCCGTCTGTGCAATATGCAATGCTCTGTGGATGGCAAAGGGTCATACCGGAAGGGACCAACATCGGGTAGGTCACCTGTTTTAACTGGTGCACATCCTTGGAGGTATCGTTTCCTCACAGCGGCGTCGAGCCATTTATCCTTTAGATGTTTAGTTCGGATGATGTTTTTACATCATTCCAGTTAAAGAGACAGAAACTAGAAGGCAGAGTTTTATTTCTATGAAAAGAGGAGTGGCATCACGTGGTTGTTTGTGTGTATGATGATAAATGTGTGAAGAGAGCATGTTCAGCTGTGTGTCATTCATCTTTGTTGTTTTTATACTTATTCTTTAAATATCTGTTTTTACAATGTAAAGTGCTGTACAAATAAAGTGTGAATTGATGTGAATATGTGTGTAAATAGTTGCGTATTGAACTTTCTCCTCCTCAGAGAGCCCTTGTCTGACTGCCTGAAAGACGTGGATCTGATCCCTCCCTTCAACCGTATGCTTTTGGAGGTGACATTTGGGAAGTTGTATTCTTGGGCCATCCACAACGTTCGCAACATCCTGCTTGAGGCCGGTGCTCGGTTCAAAGAGCTCGGTGAGGGCTGTGAACTTCTCCTTCATGCCATTGCTGATTCTTCTCTGTAAAATGTGTTTAAACGAGCTAAATATCCACGAACGAACTTGCTGCTTTCTCTGCTTTTATAACAGGTGTGCAGCCGGTTCCCCTGCAGACCATCACCAATGAGAACCCGGCGGGACCAAGCCTCGGCACCATTCCACAGGCCCGTTTCCTTCTGGCCATGATTCACATGATGTCCCTAAAACATGGCTCTAACAGCCTCAGTCTCCTACTAAACTCTGGCATCTTGGCCCTGACACAGAGCATACTCAGACTCATAGGTGAGTGTCTCAGATCTACACTGCGCCCATTTTGCTCACATGCAAACCAAAATTTGTCGAGTGTGACTAACTTTTTGTCTTGAACCTAAAGGTTTAATCCAAAGGGCTGAAACAGAGATGACGGACAAAGGGATTAATGGGAAGACAACAGACCTCCTTAAACATGTTAGAACCAATAAGAAAGAAGCATAGGTGATGAGGTGCTGCTAGACGGGGAGGCAGACGTCTCTCTGAAGTCCTTTGGAGCTTTAAATATTATCGGGTATTACTAGATAGATAGCAACACTACCAGGTACTATCCAGGTACAGAGGGAGAAAATGTGGAGCTGGTGCTGTTGCTGAACTTTAGGGAGGTAATTTTGCTGATAAACAGGAGTTCCCTGCGATCTGAAAACGTCCTTCCCATGAGTATTTACCATGTTCCCATTTGGCTGAAACATGCAGTTATGAATATGATTATAAAGTAAGTAAATGCTTCATAAAAAGCTCTCTGAGTTCAGTTTGAAGTGATAAGTTTATGTGAACATTTATGTCCCTGAGATCAGCTCATATCATTTATACAGGCCTATATTAGGTATATCATTACATAGACCAGGGAACATTAAAATATTTTCTACTGGGAATAAGAACAGCCACTGGGAGCTTCATTAGAAGAAAAAACACACATAATATTTGATAGGATAAACAATAACACCAGCAGCCTCTGATGGTTCAACATCGGATGGCTTCATTCCATCCAGCGTAGCCAGAGACCACAGAAGTGTTTATTATTCCTTAATAAAAGGCAAACCAAGCAGGTGTAGACAAGTACTTTAAATGTTTCTGAAAGGCTTTGGGTGGAGATGTGTGGGAGGAGAGGACGCTCAGAAGAAAGAAGAAAACAGAATAGATGGAGAAAAGAGGGAGGCTTTGTGTGAAACACGAGTTACTTCCATTTTAGATTTAGTCGTCATTTTGATCTTGTGAGGTGTGTGAGCTCGGTGGAGGATGCCGGTGTGTGCAAAACCTCGGCTACGGCCCTGTGTGGTGGTGCTGGGCTGCAGGAGGGAATCTGTGCATGTGTTGATGACAGTTTGGTGTCATGATGGTTCCAGGACCCAGCACAGACAGCAGTGAGGAGGACCTCAGCTTATGTGCACATGGAGGCTCTGCCACAGTACTGGAGGAGTCCAGGAAGGAGGCAGCCCCTGCTCCCTTGCCTGCCTCCGGTCCAGAACTGGCCGCCATGATGAAGATTGGCACCAGGGTGATGAGGGGAGTTGACTGGAAGTGGGGAGATCAGGTGCCTGGATCGGTTTTACTCGCCTTATCTGTTCAGTGGATCGTTCGGAAAGCCTGATGTAACCGTCTGTCCTCATGTGTGCTCCAGGACGGTCCAGCACCAGGGCTGGGCCGGGTTATCGGAGAGCTGGGTGAGGATGGATGGATCAGAGTCCAGTGGGATACAAACAGCACCAACTCCTACCGGATGGGCAAAGAGGGGAAATACGACCTGAAACTTGCAGATCCTCCTCCGGCTGCTCAACCAACCGCGGAAGACTCCGACACCGAGGATGACACGGGTCAGTTCACAGCTCAGATTATCCCAGCAACACGTGACGTTCAAAGGTCTAATGTGCATCTTTATTTTCTAAAGAAGGTGAGCTGGTGGAGAAGAGCCGCCATCCCACAGCCATGATGCTGACCAGCACAGTCAACCTGCTGAAGACGCTCTCCCTGTCCGCCGGGATCTACGCAGAGGTTCTGCAAACAGACGCGACGCGCACTCTGTGCGGGCTGCTGAGGGTGCTCGTAGAGAGCGGAGCGAACGACAAGTCAGGTATGTGACTGGCCGCGTTGATAGATTATCTACTGTGTGCATGCGAGGCATGTCGTTCACCATCACTTCATCTGCTTTCTGCTTGGTGCAGGCTGTCACTCCCACAGGCTGGTGTCTCGGGAGCAACACAGGAGCTGGTGTACGCTGGGCTTCATCCGCAGCATCGCTCTGAGGCCGCAGATGTGCAGCACCCTCAGCACCTCTGCCTGGATCGGCCTGCTCATCCGAATTGTAGAGGGACACCAGTCCTTCAATGCCATCACTCTGCAGAGACAGGTAGAGTATCAACCTCCACTGCTTCATTTTCAGCCTCTAGACACCGGCTTCGTGATTTTTTAAGGAAAGTGGCATCTTCCTCTAAAAATGGTTGCAGGCAGATTATTTATGAAGTGATTTCGTCCAAGAAAGAAGAAGCTGCTCAACCTTTTCAATTCATCCAGGATTTCTGAGAGACCATGACTCACTTTGTCTGCAGAGGGGAAAAGATCGGCTAAACTTTTATCAATAAAATCACATCCCCCAGTTTTTAAATCCCTCCAAATAAGCAAATACAAGGAGCTACATAAACAAGAGTAAGCAAGAAGCTTTTCTTGATCCCACATCAAACCCAAATTAAATATGTTAAAAAGAATCTCCTCAGATTTCATCCACAACGTATGTGACAGAGTATAATCTCACAGTGTGGAATTTGATGTAGTGATGTTTATATTAATCTACATCATCGCTTTATGCTGTTTAATTCAGGATGAAATAAAGTGAGTCCATTTCTTTTTTTATTTGAAAGGGAAAACTGCACAATAATTAACATGAATAAAAAATACAAAATGTTAATGTGCCCAGAGTTAGCATTGCAGATAATTAGCGTAATTAGATGAACAGACGCAGTTTGAGTCCGTTTCAGAGAAAAATGATTCAGATTCACTCTGAACATGTTTGACTCAGAAATGTTCATGTTGGGTCTCTGGCTGCGCTTCGACCGGCTGCCTTAGATGCTTCTGATGCTTTATTTAAAGATGTCACAGTGTCTCTTATTCATTTTGCCTTCATTGTATGTTTAATGTACTAAGTAGATGGTGAATTGAAGTACAGAATCAAACCGTCAGTCAGCATCAAAGTATTTTTCTTAAAGGGACAAAGAGGAAGCAGGATGGACAGAGGAAGAGAGATGATGAGTCAGGTGATAGACAGGAGAGACATCAGAGACATCTTCCCAGAGATGAAACTGAAGGACGGGTGCTATAGTATGACAGCTGCTGAGGCATAGAGGAGCTCATATCCCAGAATGTTGATATCGTACGGTAATGTCTTTTTCTTAAAGACCAATAAGCTACATTTGAGTTGTTTTAGAAGAGAGAAAAACTAGCAACATAACATAGATGTAACATATTGTGGGTTTTATTCTGGAAAAAACAAAACAAAAACCTTAAAAACCATGATGTGGGCGATGTGCAGCCTGTTCATCTGGTTTCACCTCTCATCTCATGCGTTCCCAGATATTGGCGCTGCGTCTCCTGCAGGCGGTCCTTCCTTCGTGGGACAAGACTGAGCGCTCTCAGGACATGAAGTTCCTGGTGGAGAAGCTGTTTAACTTCTTGGGAAGCCTGCTGAGCACCTGCTCGTCAGATCTGCCACTTCTCAGAGGTGCCGACACGGATCAGACCGCAGGTGGAAAATCTGGGATTTTTGTGTGTATTCTGCTTCATTAAAAGGTTGATTGCATCCACAGAGGGGTCCATGCGAAGGAGGAAGTCCCGACCTCAGGCGTCTCTGACAGCTACTCACAGCAGCACGCTGGCAGAAGAGATCGTGGCTGTCCTGCGTATCCTGCACTCCCTTGGCCAGTGGAACAGCTTGATAAATGATTACATCAACACTCAGCTGAGCTCCATTGGAGATGTGATGGCAGGCTGCCAGTCGGAAGCTGTAAGATTTGCTGCTTTTACTTTGTCTTCATTGGGAAAACATCAGAGTGGATTCCAAAAATATTCCATCTGTTCTCCTTTTTTTATTAATTTCAGTGTTTCCTGGAGGAGTATTTTCCTGAGTCAGAGGGTCCCAGAGTGGGCAGTCTGATGGCGGTGCTGGCAGTGATCGGTGGCATTGACGGGCGACTCCGGCTAGGCGGGCAGGTCATTCATGAGGAGTATGGAGAGGGAACAGTCACACGCATCACCCCTAAAGGACGCATCACTGTCCAGTTTCATGAAATGAGAACCTGTAGGGTTTGCCTGCTCAGCCATCTTAAACCGGTAACTGCTTATATTCCCTTTTTGCACTTAAAATCTGTAAACTAACTCTGCTTTAGGATCCAACTGAGTTTATTTATTTCTGCATTTTCCTCAGCTGTCTGCAGTTTCCTTCAGTGTGCAGAACCTCCCCTTCTCTGAGCCCATGTTGGCCGTTTGGGCGCAGCTGGTCAGCCTGGCAGGGAGCAAACTGGAGAAACAGCGTATGAAGAAGTCTCTCAGCCGAGGGTTAACAGGTGCACAAAGCAGCTCAAACGTTGCAGAAATGACACATTTCTATCCCTTACTGCGGCTAAACAGCCATAAATTATTAATATGTTTTAGGATTTGCAGGATTGTTTGGTTCATACTGTGAAAAAAAAACTGATTTAAGCAAACGTGTCATGTTTCCAGCCGACCAGGTGGACATCCATTTGCTGCGATGCCAGCAGCTGAGGCTTTATATTCTGAAGGCGGGACGAGCGCTGCTCTCTCATCAGGACAAACTCAGACAGATTCTCTCTCAGCCGGCAGTCGTTGACATCGGACCCAACCCCGGCGGTAAGACCTCGGGGTCTTTTTCTGGATATGGATGTTGTGAAGTTGACAAAACCTTTTTTGTGTTATATTGTTAACTACAGCGGTCCCTCGTTAAAATAACCCGCAATAGGCGAAATCGACAAAGTAGTCGGCTTTATTTTTAAATTATTATGGATGTTTAAAGCCTGAAAAACTCTCGCTGCACACATTACTCAGAGAGGTGTTAACATCTTTTCTCTGTTGTTTAAACTCTCAAAGTTTAAACCTTCATAGAAAAGTAAGTACAGTATTATAGAAAGAAACAAAATATCAAAACCGCTTTTCAGGCCCAAACATTTATTTGATAAATAAAATATAAATGTCTCCTGTAAATAATAATAATGATGGATTTTAGAACAAACAAATTTTAACGATCAGCCTACATGGTTGGACGTGTAAGAAGTTATTAATAGTGACTGAAGAGGACCTATTTCCACTTTTCGTTCTGGAGCCACTTCACTGCAGCGATCAAAGATTTATGTAAATCTGGCTGCACGCATCTGTGCTGTACAGGAGACACGGCATGGAGGAGACTGATTGACACGGTCTCCTGTACGGCCAATCAGGACGCAGAAAACAATGCGCTGTAAAAAATAAATCCTGCAAAATTGCACTAAAAAATGTAAAAAATCTGCAAAACAGCGAGACCGCGATCGGTGAACCGCGTTAGAGCGAGGGACCGCTGTGTTGCAGATGAATTGTCATTTTAAAAGAAAAGGGGTTTGTAAAAGGGACAAAGTATCTGATTGCTGACAAATTTAGCTGCATCTTATTCATCAGAGTTCCGACCATCCTTTTGTTTAGAAAAAGTCAATTGAAAATACTTTCTTTGCTTTTGCAGAGGATCCAGTGGTGTCATCTCCTGATGTGGGAGACTTGTCTCCTGAAGGTCCGCTGCCTCCACTGATCCTCCTGCAGCAGCTGCTCTCTGCTGCCACCCAGCCCTCCCCAATCAAAGCTATCTTTGACAGGCTGGAGATGGAGGTAGACGAGTCGCCCTTTTTAATATAATAGAAATGTAAACATTACGACCGCGCACATCAGATGACGCGTCTTTTCTTTGTTTCTGCGCGCAGGCGGCAGCTCTGGCCGTGTGTCAGTACCTGGCCGTGGAATCGGCCCACCCATCCTCTCCGCTGTTTGAGGAGAGCAGCTCCAGCGAGGCCACCACGCCGGTCACCATACAGCATGTCAAGCCTCCCAAACAGAAGAAGCAGAAGACCTCCCCTGTGCCTCCATTACCCATAGTCCTCCAGCTTATGGAAATGGGGTTCCCACGGAAAAACATTGAGTTTGCCTTGAAGTCGTTGTCCGGCACCACGGGCAGCGCCTCTGGTGTCCCAGGTGTGTTTTTATTACAGAAACGTGCGTTAAGCTGGTGTAAAACGATTCTCACTGCAAACTTGTCGTCACGTCGTGCATCAGGTGTGGAGGCTCTGGTGAGTTGGCTGCTCGACCATCCAGACATTCACGTCACCGAGCTGTCGGACGCTGACACCGTCTCCGATGAGTACTCCGATGAGGAGGTGCTGGAAGAACTGGAGGAGCCAGAGCCGACGTTCTCTGTGGTTCGTTCATTTCCAAACCCGGTCACTCGTCCCTCATCCCATTAAAACCAGTTTATTCATCCAGCTTCTGTCTGTTCCATTAGCCTCCGGGTGCCGTGGTGACTGAAAGCCAGACGTTCAAGAAGAGATCAGATTTCCAAAGCAACGATGATTACGCCGTGTATGTGAGAGAGAACATCCAGGTAAGAGCTGCAGCCGGTAGAGGTTTGGCAAAACAACACGAAGGAAGCGTAAAGCGAGTGGTGCGGATGTTCGGCTTCCCTGCAGGTGGGGATGATGGTGAAATGCTGCAGAACGTATGAGGAAGTGTACGATGGAGATGTTGGGAAAGTGATCAAGCTGGACAGAGACGGACTTCATGACTTGAACGTGCAGTGTGACTGGCAGCAGAAAGGAGGAACGTACTGGGTTCGCTACATTCACATCGAGCTGCTCGGTATGTGTCAGGGGATTTAATGTGATGGGAAGCTGGGAAGAAGCAGGAATAAAATCCGGGAATGTTGACAGGTTCCCTTTGCTTTCTAGGATTCCCACCACAGAGTTCTCCTTCTCATATAAAGATCGGAGACAAAGTGCGGGTGAAGCCATCAGTCACGACCCCAAAGTATAAATGGGGCTCCGTCACTCACAGGAGTGTCGGAGTGGTTAAAGGTAAGCCTGGTTTTCTAAATGATCAGAATGTAACGATGCACTAAAACCCTGCTTCCATTCACGATTTTAAAGGAACTACGTTATTATATTAATCTAGCATTGTTACATCTGAACTCCTGTGTTTACTGTACCGATGTTCTGCTTCAGCTTTCAGTGCCAACGGAAAGGATGTGATTGTAGACTTTCCTCAGCAGTCCCACTGGACTGGTCTGTTGTCAGAGATGGAACTGGTGCCCAGCGTTCATCCTGGAGTGAGGTAAATGGTGCCGAGTCTCCAGAGACGGCCACTCGTTTCTCTTTGCTTTTAACTCAAACCCCTGTGCCGGCTGCAGGTGTGACGGCTGCCAGATGTTCCCCATCAACGGCCCGAGGTTCAAATGCAAAAACTGTGACGACTTTGACTTCTGTGAAAACTGTTTTAAGACCCGAAAACACAACACCAGACATTCCTTCGGGAGAATCAACGAGCCCGGTGCGTCATCCTTTCACGGCTTCTGTCATGCTTGCACCAGTGTGAGCAGGAATCTGAACCAGCCGTGCTCCTCTTCCTCCTCCAGGCCAGTCGCCGGCATTTTGCGGCCGTTCGGGAAAGCAGCTGAAGAAGCATCACAACAGCCAGCGCGGTATGCTGATCGACGACTGGTCTCGTGCTGTGAAGAGCCTCAACGTGTCGTCCTCCGTTAACCAGGCCTCTCGCCTCATCGACTCCAGCGATCAGTGCTGGCAGTCCTCTGGCTCGCAGGGCAAGGTAGGAGGGGGAGCAGAGTCTTCATTTTAATGAGTGGGGGTTAGGTGAAGCGCTCAGCTGAGCGGGTTTGCTGTTGATTTCTCTGCAGCACTGGATTCGCCTCGAGCTTTTCCCAGACGTTCTCGTGCACAGGCTGAAGATGATCGTAGACCCGGCAGACAGCAGCTACATGCCCTCACTCGTAGTGGTGTCGGGTGAGTTAAATCCACAGGTTTTCTTTCTGAAAATATGCTGTTTGTGATATACTTCCTCATTTTATTGGTTTATATGACAGGGACACTGTACATTTATTCACATTCCCATAAATGTCCCAGAATTAGCCACATGGCTGTTTTACATCTGTAGTCCCTGGGTGAGAACAGAAGGCAGTAAAACAAATGACAGGATAAAAATGTACACATATACAAGCTACAGTGAAGATAAATGTACACATAAAATACTAAAGACAGTGAACAGTCTGTACCAGGGTTCACCTACATCTTCAGCTGGGCCAGATTATCAGACGAACAAATTCAGCAGGGCCAGAAATTGTCTTTGGCCAGTGAATATCAGGTAAAATCAAACATTTTTTACGGTAGATGTCAGACTTGTATTCATTTAGTTTTGATTTTATTGCTACATGTAGGCTGTCACACAGGATACAGTCTGGTACTATGCTAACACACCTCCAGTTGCAAAACGCAAAGAAAACGGAAACGTTTTTCCCCCCTGTGGCCATTTCTTACTTATAAGTATCAGTATCCATTAATTCAAGTTACCAAACAAACCTAAAACCACTATATTTTATTCATGTTGAAATATATAAATAAATTCAACACATATCCATATTTTAATAATGTTCATATATTACTTTGAATCTCCAGAAAGAATGTGCGAGCAATGGTCAGGAGCAACAACCAGCATCCTTTTCCCCTCCTCTAACCTGGAGGCGAACTAATGTTTGTAGTAATAATATTTCCAGCACTTTTCTATTCTTAGATCAACCAAAAACAAATACTGGCCTTTAAACAAGTTAATCTCACCCTCAGTAACAGCGGCTGAAAGGCTGCTGACTTGTATCCGTTCTTAGCTGTTTGCTGCCCGGAACTTTTTTGAAGACGGACCTGCAGTCTGTCCCGAAAAAAGGTTCGGGTAACACCTGTGATTTGAATGTTCTGGTGTTCCAGTTTAAAGAGTGTTGGCAGAATAATTAATTAGCTGGACCACATGGAAGTTGGTACTGGGCCACCAGTTGAAGAGCCCTGGTCTATATAGTTCACAATACAAAGTACAGCTAATTACAATAACATAAAGAAGTTTAAGTAACCAATGCCCAGTATTAACATGACATCAAATAAAATAAAAGGTCCAGACAGGCCTCTTAAACTTCTGAACTCTATGGATAGGAATATTTCACATTGTGATTTTTAACAGGTGGAAACTCTTTGAACAACTTAATTGAGCTCAAGACAATCAACATAAATCCCACCGACACCACCGTCCTCCTCCTCAGCGATTGCACTGAGGTGGGTGAGCTTCAAGACCTGCTTTATTCATCCGTATGAGCGGTGAGGTGAAACCTAACAAGCTCTTCCTCCTCAGTTTCACAGATACATTGAGATTGCAATCAAGCAGTGCCGCAGCTCCGGTATAGACTGCAAGATTCACGGGCTCGGCATTGTGGGACGCATCCGAGCGGAGGACGAAGACCTGGCCACCGTCCCTTTCCTGGCATCCGACAATGAAGAAGAGGATGATGAAAAAACTGCAACTGGGAGGTGAGATGAAGCTAAGGTTTGATTTCTGAAACCTCCAGACACTTTGTCCTTGGATCTCAGGACATGGTTCTCACATCTAAGCTGATTTTTTTCTGGCTTAACAGCAACGAGGGAAAGAAAACTTCTTGCTTACCTGCAGAAAGTTTGATCTGTGTCCAGTTTTACCTAGAATTACAAAGTTAATTAATATCCATGCTTTCATTGTTCGTTATTATCACTGTCTCATTATTTCTCAGTCTTGCTCGGAAGAAGTCATCAGGATTGGAGTCTGCAGCCACCATCAGGACCAAAGTGTTTGTCTGGGGTCTGAATGACAAAGACCAGCTGGGAGGACTCAAAGGCTCTAAGGTGCAGTTCGCTAATGTAGCGCCGGTTGAGTTGGTGATGTTGGATGTATTCATCCTATCGTCCTCCTTGCAAACTGATGGAGGACTATGAAAAATAAAAAATGTTTATTTTTTATAATGCATGCATCGATAGATATTAAGGGTGTCAGTAAACTATTTAAAAAATCAGATATCTGGATATTTTTGGTTTCACAGATTTAAATAGATTTTTTTTGTTCAGATATTTTTCAAAAGTAATAAGAATTTTTTTTATTATTAGTAATATTACTTTTTTTTTATTAGATGATTAAAATCTTTTTTACTTGTCTTGTTGGGCATTATAGCAGCAGAATGATGGTCTGGCTACTGTGTTGTTTTTTAATTAAGAAAAAATAACTGGCAAAAAGATTTTTTGTAATTTTTTTTGTTTTTACTCTCCACAATATTTAATCTCAGCAATATTGAAGAATCACGAGAATCACAGTTTCAATCGAACTGGCACCCAGAAGATCATAAAAGAATCGAATGGGGAGAAAGCATAACGTCCCAGCCCCAATAGATATGTTCCACTATAGTTGCCAGATATTCTTTTAAGAGTGGCAGAACATTTCTTGCATTGTGTTAACATATTAAAAGAACAATGATAATAAATAAATAGTTATGGATGGTTTTTTTAAATGGAACATTACAAAGTGCCACATTTTACTATATTTAATGACGAAATATTACAATGTAATTAATATTTTAGTGTTGTAGTTGGTCAAGCTTAAGGTTATTTACTGTAACCTGAAGTTTGTTTTTCTTTATCTATTTGTCGTAGCGTGCAGTTAAAATGTCTTCCTGGGTTCGTAAGCTGAAGTCTTTAAAGTAATTTTTGTGTGCACTCTTCACAGATCAAGGTTCCTTCCTTTTCTGAAACACTTTCTGCTCTCAACGTGGTGCAAGTAGCTGGAGGCTCCAAAAGCCTCTTTGCAGGTGAGTTAGGAAAATGCTTTTATATGTAACTGCTGTCGGGCATTATACTGTGATACCTTCAGTTTGTGACTGGTGAATCTTTATTTTTTCCCAGTAACGGTAGAAGGGAAGATTTATGCATGTGGAGAGGCCACAAACGGCAGGTTAGGTCTGGGCCTGTCCAGTGGGACCATCCCGATCCCCCGGCAGATCACCGCACTCAGTAACTACGTGGTGAAGAAGGTGGCCGTGCACTCTGGTGGGCGTCACGCCATGGCCCTGACTGTGGACGGGAAGGTCTTTTCCTGGGGCGAGGGAGACGACGGCAAACTGGGGCACTTCAGTAGAATGTGCGTATCTTCTTGTTCTGCAAAATTCTCTGAAAGGTTCGCTGAGGATCGGCACACACTCACACCATAATCATCACAATAGGCAAACTGCTAGAATAAACCGTATGACTTTATTCCCCACAGTTCATCGGATAAATGCAAAAGTTCTTACCCTGATACGGGACCGGAGAGCCAACACTCCAGGCAAAATTGCATTTATCTCTTTTCCCACAGCTTTGCGTTTATTATGAATCCGACTTTGAAAACATGTTTACTAAACCGGGTGTGACTCTCCAGCAGTATTACACAGCTGTGAGGGAAAACAGGACATGTATTTCTCCCACACTTCTTTTTACAGAAACAGTCTCACATGAGAGAGTCTGTTGTGTATAATAATTCTTTCAGGGCAGGATGAAGTGTGTAGAATAAAGAAGGTAAAAAAAAAAAAACATTAATAGAACTCCAAGCTCCACATCATGGGTGTATTTGTCTGAATCTAATTTTGACTGATCCTGAAGGTTTTATAAACATTGGAAGCATCGATAACAGTCTTTTGACAGTCAGTCACTTTATTATGCCAATTAATGTATTAAAAACTAAACGGATGAACCTGATATTTCAGGACTTAGTCCTGATACTTGTCTATATTTTTACCTGCTTCTTTCTTTGTAAAACTAAACACATTGAGATTTACGAGCAGTTTAACACTTTTAAACTCTGAGTAGGAGCCGCTCAGGGAGACCCTTTCTCAGCTAAACTGTCGCATCTATCAAAGGCCTGCAGAGTTGTTACATATATACACACGATCACATCCAGGGACACTTTATTTCACAGTACAAACCATTTATTTACTTATTTATGGAAGATATATACAGAAAAACACTTAGGATGATAGCACTTTGTAATTCAGAACATAACTTGGGTTCAGACTGACGTGTCTCGCAGTCCGGATCTGGATCGGGCTCCGGACCTTGAGGATCCTTGTTTTACTCGGGATGTTTAGATTGCAGCACTCCCGGTTTTGAAGGTTTTCTGATACCACATTGTGAGATAATGAACCAAGCCAATAATGATAAAATAATAATAAAAGTGTAATCTTCAGGAACTGCGATAAGCCCCGGTTGATCGAGGCGCTGAAGACCAAGCGTATCCGTGACATCGCCTGTGGCAGCTCTCACAGCGCTGCCATCACGTCCAGCGGGGAGCTGTACAGCTGGGGGCTGGGGGAATATGGCCGCCTCGGACACGGGGACAACACCACTCAGCTGAGGCCCAAACTGGTATGTGCAGACAAATACTTCCACTCTAGTTAATTGATTTTATACTTGTCGATGGAGGACTAATTGGAAACATGTTAGGTAGGCTCACGCAGACGTATCTGAGAACACGAGAACCTAATTGACTCAAGGAAATATTGTATATACACTGAACTGTTTTTGGATTATTTTCAACCCTGTTACGGTGTTTAGAACTCGGATTCCCCACAGTGTGCGTGAAGAAATGCATCATATGTGACTTGATTGTCTCTGGTTGATCTGTTGTTTAGGTGAAAGTGCTTCTGGGGCACCGTGTGGTCCAGGTGGCTTGTGGTAGCAGGGACGCCCAAACTCTGGCCCTCACTGATGAAGGTATTTCTGATACGGCACCTCTTGGCATTCTGTGGACTTTCGGACTAAAGTAAAGAAAGGAGATCAGGGTTTTGCTGATGAGTGATTGTTTTTTTTTATTTCTAAACCTTGTGTATGACCAGTACGGAGTTTTATTACTATGAAAACCACAGAGAAGCCAGTAAATCAGCCTTTAAAATGATATCCTGGAAACATGTTTTGTTTTCTCAGGACTGGTGTTCTCCTGGGGCGACGGGGACTTTGGGAAGCTGGGTCGTGGAGGCAGCGAGGGCTGCAACATTCCCCAGAACATAGAGAGGCTGAACGGGCAGGGCGTCTGCCAAATCGAGTGTGGAGCCCAGTTTTCCCTGGCTCTGACTAAGTCAGGAGTGGTGTGGACCTGGTGAGATTCACAGAAGCTGCTTTTAACTGGTCAATCTCAGACTCCTCAGGCTTTCCACTTACCGCTAACTTTACGTTTCCAAACAGGGGCAAAGGAGACTATTTCCGGTTGGGCCATGGCACGGACGTCCACGTGCGGAAGCCTCAGATGGTGGAGGGACTGAGAGGGAAGAAGATCGTCCATGTTGCTGTTGGAGCGCTACACTGTCTGGCAGTCACAGACACGGGACAGGTTCGTTCAGACCTCCACAGAACCAGAACCAGATAGCCACACCTTGTTTAATACATTTCCTCAGAGGGAAGTAAACAATGTTATGCTATGTGTGAAGTCTCAGTGCTGAAGTACGGTTCAGCAGCGTGTCTAAATGTAAGGAATAGATAAGAGGATGAAACATTTTGTTTATAAATTCATATTCAGTTTTATTTATAAAGCACTTTTCATGCAGAAGCAACACAAAATGCTTTACATAGTAACAACAATTTCTGCATTTCTTCACACCACTATGTTATTTTAAACTCACATTATCATCACACAATCATTCAACTGCATTCACAAACACACAAAGCACACGTACACTCTCCCCACCCCTCCACCCCCACGTCAATCTACACAACCATGAACTCCCATAGCTAGGGACTGTCCCTTCACAGAATGTATGAAAAAATAGATTTATTCATTAATTGATTAAAAAAAGAGGAAAACTTTAGGATTCCCATAGTGACGACCCTGCAAACCAAGTGGAGGATATGGGGAAAACTCTGGAGAAAAAGTAAAGACAAGATGAAATAAACTTACATGAACAGATGAAAGTGACAAATAAAAAAAAAACATAAAGCAAACAAACGCATAAGGGAGTTCATGACAATTAAATAAGGTCAAGTTATAAGCTAAGCTGAACAGTCTGTTTTAAAAACATCTACAGTCTCTGTGACCCTGAGCTTCTCTGGGAGGATGTTCCACAGACGAAGGCCATGATAATAGAAGCAGGCCTCACAGTAAGCTTTGGTCCTAGCGTTAGAAACAGTTAAAAGGCCGGTGCCAGAGGACCTCAGGGTCCAAGAGGGTCAGATTAAAAATGAGGCCCAAGAACATTAAGAATTTTTTATAAACCACTAAAAGAACCTTAAACTTGATCCTGAATCCAGTGCCAACGCAGCGGTTTTCTGACTGCTGTAAACGCAAACATCGCCCCTGTTTTCTGCTTCCTCCTCAGGTGTATGCGTGGGGCGACAATGATCACGGCCAGCAGGGAAATGGGACCACCACAGTCAACAGGAAACCCACTCTGGTTCAGGGTCTGGAGGGTCAGAAGATCACCCGAGTGGCGTGCGGCTCCTCCCACAGCGTGGCCTGGACCACCGTGGATGTGACAACACCTTCAGTTCATGAGCCAGTCCTGTTCCAGACAGCCCGGGACTCGCTCGGGGCTTCATACCTCGGTAATCCTCTGTTCACTGCACAAGTGCCCTCACTTCCCTCACTGGTGCCACCCAGTGAGGGTGTTTGGGAGAGAGTGTGTCGGGGGGTGGAGCTGTTTCCTCAATCTGTGGAAACATTGTTGTCAATATTTCTGGGTCTTTGGCAGAGAGACAACATGAAGTAGATAAAGGAAGGTACACTGTTAGTGAGGAACTCTGCACCTTTTCCTCATGGGGGAGCTATTCAGTCATTAGATGCTTTTTAACCAAACTCAACCCCTTGTTTCCCCTTGTTTGATTCATCAAGGTTATAACAAGGTTGCCAGAATTTTTCACAACTGCTGAAGGAAATATGTGGATGAACAGTGAAGGATCCAGCAGGTGGACCAATGAAAACACTGGGCTGTTGTCCAACAAGCTGATCGGATCAGAAGTGATCAAAAGTAACCTTAAAAAGAAAATAATAGAACTTATTTTGGAGTTTTGGGAACAGAAAAGTACAAGACACCCTTTTCATCATCAACAATAATGGCAGGTGTGATGGACGGAGCAGTGAAGGACAGTCAGGCACAGGCTTAAAGTTCAAAAAGGTTTTTTATTTATTTAACACAAAAATAACCACATGTAACAAACAAAAAATGAAAAGGACAATGGGCCCATAAAAAGGCGAAAGTAACAAAACTTTACTAAAAAAAAACAAGTCAACACTAACTCAAACAAACTGACCAAGTGAAATGAGACGAAAACTTAAATGGTGGCTGATTAAGTGGATGAAACACAAGAGACCTGAAACTAACAACAGAAACCTGCCAACGTCTGTGTCATCATGCATTCATGCTTTTTTGTGTTGCTGTTGAAATGTCAGCTGTTGATTCATCATTATCTGCCCATTTGTACTATGGGAACCGCTGGAAATACAACAGAATTGGATGATTTTTCTTGATTGGATGGGACTTGTAAAGTCCGATAGATGATTTCTTCTGCTTCTTAAACCCATCCATCCATTTTCTACCGCTTATCCGGGGTCGGTCTATGCGGAGGAGCAGCGGCTCTACCTCGAGCCTCTCCCGGATGACCGAGCTCCTCACCCTATCTCTAAGGGAGAGCCCCGCC
>JBBDHI010000015.1:25347467-25362727 GCA_037177115.1 Craterocephalus stercusmuscarum
AGAGGCACTGTCCCCGATGTCCACGCGATGCCATAGAGACGTGTCAACCAAGACAGCCCCACAGCATCCAGAGCCTTTAGAAACACCGGGCGGATCTCATCCAACCTTAGCACCGAGGAGCTTTTTAACTACCTCAGCGACCTCGGCCTCTGAGATAGGAGAGTCCATCCCCAGGTCCCCCAGCTCTGCTTTTTTCTGTTATTTGAATCATTATTCAATGGGTTGTTCCACATCTGAGAGAGCCAAAGCTGTTTTATCATTGTTATTTTTAATGCTATTATTATTACTATTGTTTTTATTATTTATTGGAATATGCTGACAGTGTGCAGGTCTGCGTGTATAATTAAGGTATTACCTGTATTCATCGTCATTGACACATCATAATAAGTCTAAACATTACTTTGTTCTGGTTGGCTGATATTTTTAAAGAAATTTATTTTGGAATTAGTTTTTATTGTTTAAAGGCGTTATAAAGCATATATTTTAACTCCTCCCTGCCACTAGGTGGTGGAATCACACTCGTTCGTTCTCGTTCCTACCTTCAGTTCTACCAGTTGCCAGGTAACAGTATGGCAGACTGTTAGTTAGCATTAGCAACGTTTAGCTTCCTGTGCAGAAGGAAAGCAGCAACTTCAGTCGGCACTAAAGCTCAGAAGCCTGAGCTTCATGTTGGCCCTCGTCCTGCTTGAACTTCAGAACTGCGATGGAAGGTAGATCCGTTTCTACACAGAGATGTAGATCTGGCATCTCCTGAGCTACTGGCATACAATCCTTTAGTCTAGATGCTTAATCATTTTATTCTGCACCCCTCTAGATTTTCTGTTTTGTTTTTTTTTTTTGGGATAAATTTCTTCTTTTGCTGAAAAAGTTAAGTTGTAGCATTGACCTTTAAATTACTGTTAGTACACATGGACCCCAGGAAGAATAGCAGGGGGATCCTAATAGGGGTGGTGAAAAAAATCGTTTTTAAACGGAATCGAGATTCTTGTTCATCAAGATTCAGAATCGTTTCAATATTTCCAAGAATCGATTTTTAAAAGGCTAAAAATTATTAGCTTGACTACTTTCATAGCTGCTGCTAAGTGACAAAGACAAGTTAAACTTTGCCAGGTTAGCCAAGTTTAAACCTTTTTCTGATGAAAATGATCAATTTTCTTCCAACTAATGAAACCATTCCTCAGAGCTCATTCTGGCTTATAGGGGAATGGAGTTAATCAGCACGTTTTGTTGCTAAAATAGGATTGAATGCGAATTAAGATTGGTTTAAATCGAGAATCAATTCAGAATCGAATTGTTACCCCAAGAATCGGAATCGAATTGAATAGTGAGTTGCTGCAAGATTCACACCCCTAGATCCTAATAGATTAGAGTAAATTAATTGGAAACAGGAGGGCCTGGATCCCTCCTCAGCCAGCGCAGCAGCCTCACCTTCACTGCACCAGGCATCAGACTCTTTCGTAATAATGATAATATAATAATCTGTAATATAGTCTAACATGTAGTGTGCGAGACTCAAAGGCAGGGATAATTAAGAGGTAGTAAAAGTGGATTTATTTCCATTTGGTGAAGCGGTTCAGTCCAGAGCTGGCCACGGCTTTGCTTGGTAGGTCTGGGCTTGGATTCTCGTTGCCATGGTAAGCAACTTTAAAACAGAGGTTATTTAGCTCTTCTGTTTGAGCAAGTGTCTGGGCCACCTGCAGACATGCTGGCTCATTCTCAGTGAGTAAACAGGCTGTTTCAGTGGGCTCACCATGGAGAGACAAGAGTCTGGTTCATTTGCTGACACATTGATCTCAGTTTGTAAAGCTCCTCAAAGGAAAAAAAACGGCTTCTTACTAATTCTTTTGAGCGATGTTTCAGTGGTAAAGTCATTTCTGAGACTCTTAAATCACCCAGTTAGGGTTTCATCTCAGAGAGGACCAGAATTACGGTTAGAAAATAAGTTGGAACAGGCGCAACAAAGTAATCAGAACCAACTGGAGGAGCGTTTTACAACTACTGGTAACAGGGCAGCAGCAAAAGGAGCTTTACAAGAGAGGCAGAGTCTCTCACATGGAAAGCTCCTTTTACACCGTTATGCTCCAACGTCTTTGGAATTACTGTATACATGGTTGTTTGTCTCAGACTGGTGATCCTCTGCAAGATTGCACCATCTACAGCAGTGGTGGGAAGCCTGGTACCCGAGGGCCACATTCCTGCAAGTTTTCCACGTTTCCCTGCTCCAGCACACCTGATTCAAATCAAACGGATGAATCAGGTGTGTTGAATCAGGGATGCATAGAAAACTTGCAGGATGAGGGCCAAGGTTCCCACCACTGATCAGCGGATAACATCATCAAAGATTGAGAGGAATCTCTGTGCGCATGGAAAAAAAACAAAGGTCAAACTGGATGCTCATAGCCATCAGTCCTTCAGTTAGCTAAAACCAGACATGATTCTCACTGTAAAACCACTGCATGGGCTCTCTACGCAAGCATGAACACACAGTTGTTAATAGAAGACTGGATGCTACACAACATCACCCTGGAGCTACTTCTTACAGACGTGTTGCTGCCATCTAATTCAGAAATGAAGCGGCATGAAATGGTAAAATGTCTGAGTTTCAGCATCTGATGTGTTTATGTTCTTCTGGGAGTAGACTATGGGATTAAGGCATTTTTAAATCATAATATTGTCTTTTCCCTTAAGATCAGTTGTAAAGCTGACATGTAGCCTCTGCAGAGATCAGCGTAACATGAGCGGTTTTACATAGTGAAAAACTGTAATCATCAATCCTGCAGGCAATAAAAGTCCTAAAGGAAAAAAAGCAGAGCTCCACAAATGATTTGGAAGTGAAAAGTTGTTTAAGGTTGTTTTTATTCAAGTATTTTCAGTTATTAATGGAGCTGTTTGGGTGTTAGAGGCCTAAAAACTTTAAAAGTATCTTTGAAACTAGTGTTATATAGGTTTTTATTTATTCCTACATACTAAAGTGGAAAGCACTTTTATCAGCTTTTATCTTACCTCTGCATATAATGGACATCCGTCACCTACATGTAAAGAACATTGTGGCAGTAATAAACCGGTTACTGTTTCCCTCACCTCAGCAGGGAGGGACAGCCAGCAGTGCGTGGAGAACCAGACATTTCTGAGCCGTCATGTGACCGCCAGGTCACTCTGCTCCGGCCATTACCGTCCACAAAAGCCAGCAGTCATTACAGGAGCACCGGTCCTGTACGCTGGGAGTCTCATTAAAATCAAATTAAACACTGACAGCAAGTCACTCTTGGGTAACTAATGCTATTACAGTGAGCTGTGCCTCGCATAGATTTTCTTTTTCCTCAGGAAATTCTTCTTTTAGAAGTTGCTGGGATCCAGAGTGCAGCCAAACATAAACCGTGTTGTTACTGTCATATAACGGGTCATAATATGGATTAACCCCGTTCATCTTCTTATTAAAATAATCCTAATTAGAGGGCAGAGCTACACATTTATCATCAAAACAACTTCATTAAAAAAAAAAGCCGCAGAACATCGAGAGGTGTGCAGAATAAATAGTATATACAGTAAATACTTGTTTTTATCCATTTTGACAGGTCCAAAGAAAATATTTACATCTAGTTACCATGGCAACATCTAGACTAATGGCTTCTATGCCAATAGCTCAGGAAATGCCAGATCGTGATGGTGCCAGATGCGTCCTACGTGCACTCTGGCCCAGGGTTACTCACTTCGGTCCTACGACGTTTTCTGTCTCTCCCTGTCCTGAAACACCTGATTCAAATCAGATAGATCCAATAGCCAATCAGGCTCTGCACGATGACTCTAACTTGTAATGGAGCAAGGAGACATGGAAAGCCTGCTGGAATGCAGCCCTCGTAGGCCCGAATGGAGTTTCCCTACTCTAGCCCAGGGGTGGTCAACACTGGTCCTCGAGAGCCACATTCCAGCGGGTTTTCCATCCATCCCAGCTCCTACATACCTGATTCAAATGAATGAGCCACTGTGATTGGTTGTTGGATCTATTTGATATGAATCAGGTGAGTTGAAGGAGGGATGGATGGAAAACCTGCAGGAATGCGGCTCTGGAGGACCAGGGTTGGCCACCCCTGCTCTAGCCAGTCAAAGTCTGTCGGCATGGATGTCTGGAAAACCTGCAGGAGCGCGGCCCACGTGGACCGGAGTCGCCCAGTGCTGGTCTGATGCGCTGATATCAGCTGCTAGCTGCATCTGGCATGTGAGGCAGTGCATAAAACAGCGGCAGAAATTAAACAGCAGAAAAAGTTGTGAGGGGCATTTTTTCAGCCTCAGGACGCAGCGGGGCACAGCATGCCATGAAGAGGAGCCAGAAAAGTCAGAAAGTTCCATGATGTCTGCTGGGCTCTGACTTCAGACCACTAGAGATCACTACGTCTTTACTTAGATTTGGTGTGTGATCTTCTCCACAGTGGTATTTAAAGCATGTCCCCATGTCCACCTCATTACCCAAACATGAAGACTTCTGGCTGCCGGAGGCCATGCCACAGCAGCTCAGTCCATTTCTTTACAGTTTCTGGTTAAGATGAACTATTATTATTATTTATCTTTTTTACCTTCTATCTTCTGTCTTCTTTTTGTTTTGTCAGACATAGTAGCAGCGTGTTGGTCTGGCTACTTTGTGTTTTTTTTTTCTAATTGAAATTAAGAAAAAAAATGAGCAAAAAAGATTTTTTTGTAAAATTTTTTGTTTTTCTCCAGAAAAATCTGAAATGTCGAAGAATCACTAGAAGCACAATTCAAATCGAATCAGCACCCAAAAAAGGAAAGCATATCGTAACAGCCCTGTTACATATCCTACAATATGTCCCTAAAGTCCCGTTCCATTCAAAACGGGACATTAGAAGGACTAAAACGGAAATAATGGATGTACAGTTCAACCTTCAACCTTTTCAGTGTTTTTAACCAGGAGGTGTGTGTTTGAAGTTATTTTGTTTTAAGACAATGGATGGCTCTGAGGGGAGGATTTATGACCTTGAGTCTTGTTCCTGCCTTTCGTGTGAGCAGTCATGTACAGCCAGAATACAGGAAGCGTCGCTCTGCTTCAGGACAGACATATAATCTGACACGAAACCTACACCGTGTTGTTTTTGTCACAATCACGACTCCTTCTTCCTGACATCCCGTACTGCCATGCACCCAGCATTTCCACGCATTTCCACTCAAACTAACATCTCTGTGAATGCATTATTCACAGGTTGCCCCTTCCCAGGCGGCGACCCTGTGGGAGGGTTGCATTTCCTGTGAGCTTACAGGGCAGCAGAGCCCAGCGTTAAACTTGGGAGTGTCTGATGTTGAGAGGAAATAGATTGATGCCTGGAAAGAAAGAAAGAAGTGCTGCCTGCTAATGAGCTAAAAACAAGACAATCTGTAAATACACCCAGAGACATGTGATCCGACTCCCCTCATTCAATGAAAATGAAATGAAAAGTCTGCTGAGTATGTTTCTTTTTTTCCCCACTTCTACATGATCACATGTCCACATGCTGAGTAATCATCTGTTTTAGTTGCAGCAGGGAACAGGATGTTCAAACTTTGCCTTATCTTTGACGTTCGGACAGAAACGCTGTTTAACCGTCGGGGCTGAACGGCAGCGAGATTTGGCTTCATCTTATCAGCACAGATATCCCAATCAAAATGTTTTTCAATTCAACAGGAAGTAGCCCGGCAGCTTCGTCCAAACACACTGCGCGCCCTCTACGGCACGGATGTGGTGAGAAACGCCGTCCACTGCACAGATCTCCCCGAAGACGGCGTTCAAGAGGTGGGTCCTTTCCATTTGCGCCGCTCCTCTCACACTATAAATCGTTTTTTCCCTCTTCGTCTCGCGCTCCACGCATAAACAGCTACCTCGCGTGTGGCCTCCAACAAACCTCCTCGGCTGTGTGGAAAGCATGCCTTTAGTCGGGTCTCATGACTCCGATCTGTGGGCCGGGGCAAGCTCAGATCACACTGGTTTTGAGGAGAACTAGAGTGGCAGAGGAATTTGAAACAAAAGCATTGTTTTGCAGGGAGTAGGCCTGACCCATCGTACGTCATTGTTCAGGAAAACTCCTGATCTGCAGCCTGGACAAATGCCTCCTTGTTAAACATTAGCCTGCCACTGACTGAGCTGCCATTTTCCCAAGACGGGAACATACAGTAATGACCGAGAAAGGGCTTGTGCAGAGAGGAGGGCTCACTCTGCATTTATTTAAACATCAGACGGCAGGACGCGGCGCATGTAAGGCAATTATTTTCTAACTCGTTTCCTTTAAATCCCTTTTCCAGGTGCAGTATTTCTTCAAGATTTTGGATGGATAAAACCTAAGGAGGAAATTCAAAGACTTCACAAGTGTCTCCTTTTTTTTTTCCGTTTATTGTTTCAGCCTTATGCAGATTAAATAAAGTGACAAGAGCATACTCCTGACAAGTGTTTTGATCTTCAACATTGAATTAAGTATTTTCACACCAACTAAACATCTTATTACACGGGATACTGCATCGCCTCTGATATTCTCTAATGTTTTGACCAGCGACTTTGGTATTGGATTCATACATTACACTTTGAAAAAAAAATGTACAACTGCATAAATATAAAATTCTTCCACCATGAAAATGGCTAAAACATTCAATAGTAAGTTGCATCACGTAACGTGACGTCTCCAGCAAAACAGATTTCAAAGCACTAAGTTGCCACTGTTTCCGTGGAGGTGACAGTCTTCTAGGCTGGACCCACAAAGCTCTACTCTATGAATTAAGAACAGATGAATGAATTAAAGAGAGTATCAAACAGAAATGTCAAAAACCATTTGTAACAGCTATGATGAACAAAATGTGTACAAATGAATCCTTTAACAGCTAACTCGAGTAAAGAAAACACACGAAAACAAAGAAAAAAAACTATTCCATGGAGCGAAGTCGTTTACTCACACATGGGCCTTAAAGGTTCAGAGTACCATGCTAGTATTTCAGTTAGTCAGAGCACATTGACAAAAACCACACGCTCACACGAACTAACACGCCTGCACACAGACACGAGCGTGCGCGCGCACACACACCTTGGACCACTAAAGCTGACATAAGACAAAAAGGAGATTACAACAGGACTACAGCTCTGGACACTCCAAAAATATATAGAAACCACGTGAGAATGAAATACCTTGGGGACAGAAACACAACTCGCTACACATCAGTAGTGGAATTGCAGCTTTACAGTAAATTGATGAACATCCCATGGCTCGAGGAATATTTTCATTTACAGTAGAATAAATATTTGCTATTGCTACTCTTGTATTTTACATTCTAACTCGACAAAAACACGGGAAAGCTAGTGTAAAGCACACAGATTAAGTGTAGGTCCTGTATATTATGAATGTTCAAAGACTAGTGGTGTTTATCTGAACTCTTGAATTCTCTCTACGTTTAGTTTGTTTTCAGACAGAGTGCTCATCTCGGCTGAGGTCACGAGTTTATTGTGATCTTAACGTCAAAGCGTCCCTGGTAACGGTCTTTCTCGCTGTAGTCAATGTTCGCTCCGAATGCTCTGCACTCGATGCGGAGCTCCTCCTCCTTGGTGAGGTTGGTGAACTGCACGGCCACTAGAGGCTGCCGGTAATTGGGATGCAGCTGTTTGCCGTAGTACGGGTAGTACTGCAGCGGGAAGCCTCCTCCAAAGCCAAAGTACTTGATCTCTCCGATCTTGGCTTCATCTTCCGGTCTCTGCAGACACAGCGAGCGAATGTGTGTCGGCACCATTAATGCAGAAAAGCAGAGAATCCGGGACCTCTGGAAGTCACACTCACCTTATTTTTGCAGAAAATGGGGATCAGGTTGTTGAGTCGTTTTGTCTGCAGGGCTTCTGGCAGCGAGTCGTTGTTGGTGGGAGCCTGAAGACAAAGAAACTCAGCTGAACATCCTGATGAAAACGATCTAAAACAGAGCAGGGACTTTGAGACGGCGTCTTATTTATCCAAATCGGGCACCGCATCACGGACCCTGCCAGTCTGGCTAGGAATCTGGGTGTGTCACACCAGCCGAGGCACATGTAGCCTAAAGTGAAGAAAACATACAGACGTCTCCTGTACACTGATTCAGGCTCATTTAGCAACAAACAGCCCAGGCTGTGAGTCTGACTGGAAAGGAAAATCTGAATTACACTTAGAAATTACGATTTTGACTTACAAAGAGTCTAAAAATAAACCGGTATTAATACATAAAACTTTCCTTACATTACTTTTCTGACAATGTTTCTAGGGTATGTAAAGGTCTCCTTAGTTAAATCAGAATTTATATCATTAGTGCAACTACAGCGCTGTGCATCTGTGCCCTTACTAGGGATCGGTTAAGTTTTCTTAATCGAACCTCAGGAGAATGAATGATCATCAATTAATCATTAATGTTGTTATATTAAAACGTTGTGTTTACAGGCTACATTAGGTGAAGTTAAGTGGAAAAAGCACTGTGCGTTTTTCTCATTTAGATTATTGTTACAAGATGAACGACTTGTGTTCATCTTGTATTTTCCATTTATTCAAGGATTCAATTGTATTTTATTTTGCACAAGTCTTTTTTGTTTCAGGTTTACTTTTCCCTTTATCTTTTTCTATGCTTGTAAATAAATTAAGGCGTTAAGGGATTAAGCCTTAATTTCCATGGAGACTCCAGCTCTGCAAACAGGACTTGTGCATCTATAAATACACCTAAAATAAAACTTTTATTTGTGAAATGTAGTTGAAATCTGCACCTATAATCTAACATGACTGGTCTTAATAAACCATGCAAGTGGAGGGAAATTAGTGGAAATTAGCCCCTGAAGGAAGTCCGGAACCATCTCAGAAACAGCACTTTGGTGGAAAACGTTAAAACGGAACCCTATGGTCGGGACCTTCCTTTCTTTATTGGCTTCAGATTTGACATTTTCCTACAGTTTTCTACGTTCCTTTGGCCTGAGGGCAAACAATCACATTTAAAAAGGTGAAATAGCAACATTAGCATGAAGGATTTTCTGGGTGAAGCAGCAACGTTGGCTTCTGAAAGGGCGTTCATTTGCAAGTCGTTCAGGCCGTTCTGATAAGGAGCCTGTGGCAGACGTAACAAGTCTCCTCATCATGAACATGTGCAGTAAACCCACCTTTGGTCTGAAGTTGACAATCCTGTTGAGTTTGACGATGAGGCACGGTTTCCCATCCTTGAAGCCAAAATAGGGGTCATCCACACCGGAGCAGCTCCCAAGCCAAGATCTCTTAAAGATGCAAGCTATCTTCTGACCCATACCATCATCCAGACTGCCGCGTTCCTTGTACGACCCAGGATCTTCTGCAAATGAAAACACAACACATTAGACTGCAAAACGAAGCAAATGCGGCTCCCAGAAAAATCTCAAGCAGATTCTCCATATTTACATGAAAACAACACTTCATCCTTCTTTGATTTGATTGGCTTATACTCGCCTCCACAGTCCTCATACTTCATTTCAGGGCCCTGAAGAGTGTCGTTATATAGCTCAAGAAGCTTCCTCATGCTGTCCACGTACTTCTTATATGTAGACTCATCAGACATTTTGAAATAAATTTCAGATTTGTCTGAGCGGGGTGTGTGTGACAGACCTGAAAAACACCAAAACACCAGGGTCAGAAAAAAAGAAATTAGACAATTTCTTGCAAATAAAGCAAAAGTCGGATAGAAACAGCAGGTCAGAGGAGATGTGGCTGGTCTCTGCTCTATTATCTGAAGACAATGCGTGTCTTGGGGATTTCCTCCTGTCGTCCCTGCCAGCTCTTTACTGTAGTACTTTTCCACAGTCGTCGTGCACAAGGCTACAGCGAGGCGCAGCATGTGGACGAGGAGATGTGGTTTAAGAGCAATTACAAAAAAAAAAAAAAAAAAAAACATGTTTCTAAAGGTTTTATTATCAGATCTGTTTTGTTTTCATGCGTGTATGGGAGCGGGAGTTGGGTTACAGGAGCAGCAGCCCAGAGCCAACGTTTGAATTTCACTGAAGACTTGTGAAAGTTCACCAGTCCCCTGCCCCCACCCATCCACACTCACGTGTGTCTCGCTCACAATGGAAACTTTTAGCCTCAGAGAGGGAGGCGGGCTCACAAAAAAAGAAAAAAAAACCACTCCGCTTCCTTAATGGTGCCTCTTCTGAAAAGTTGCTTCAGCACAAAGCTCTCCTCACGTTCTACGTGAGTTTGTTAATCTCACGTCTCAATCTTAGTGTCAACGCTGGTGGACGGAGCGGCGGCCGCGTGAAGCCAGTCATCTACAATGGCTGCTAAAAATACCGCCGGGGCTCAAGCATGTGCTGTGCAAACAAGTACTGGCTCTACACGACGAGGCTCGGCTGCTAAAAATCCGTCTCAGTGAATTCTGAAGCGCTCACACTGTGTCTGGAGCCGAGTTTCAGGACGTTGTCGCTCTCAGACATTTTCAGATGGAGGAGAGCAAAAGAAAGGAGCTCTGAGGCGTCTCAATTAGAAAAAGCTGAGTATTTTACTCCAAACAACTCGGCGCACACACGTGTAAACATGTCAGCTGTGGCTCATAATCATAGCATGCATGAAGTGTAGTTCCACTGTAGCCTGGGGAGGGGTGGGGGGTCCATTGATTGGCTGAGAGGAGTGAAGGACAAAATGGCTGAACCTGTTTGAGGTCAGAAAGACTCCTGATAGAGTAGCTGCTTAAAGGCCCACCCCAACAGTTTCCTCTAACGCTGATCACACATCCATATCATCAGCAGATCTCTCACACAGCCGCGAGGGAAATGGGTTTTACCTGGGGGAGCGACTCTGTCCTGATAGGTGGGTTTGTAGTCGCTTAGTGTGAGCAGCATGGCCTGAATGGTCCCGATGAAAATCCCAGCCAAGCATCCGTAGAAGATGACGTAGAACAGGAAGATTTTAACTGAAAAGGGGGAAAGGAAAACTCTGAAAAGTTGCTCAGTTAAAATAAACACATGTCATGAATCTCATAACGTGAGTCATCTAAAATGAAAAGCAAGCTCTTGTCTCCAATAATGTTTACAAAAACCTGCTTATTCTCATCATGGAAACTGTTTCACAATGAAGCTTTTTGTCTTTTCCTCCTTTCCTTCTTCTCCCCAGTTCAGAATTGACTAATTATGTTCCAGTGTGAGAGCTGCACTTCCCGTACAACAGGATGAGTGACTCCTGTCAGGCACCTCTCACGTCGGCCCACCTCCTCATGCCCGCTGTGTTCTTCCAACAGGTTCTCGGCTAATTAAACAAAGAGCCCCTTATTCGTGTTGTCATAGCAGACACGACCTTATTAGCATTCCCAGTTTGACCAGCTCTGCTGAGGTTCACTGCGGAAGACGTTTCTCACTGTTTCAGCTTGTTTTCACACTGAGCTGCGTTTAAGATTGAAATGTGAGTTCTCTCATGTATGTAACAGGCTCTAAAACTCTCCTGTACCGTGTTAATGAGATAAAAACCTGCATATGTCCTGCAAGAGATAGCATGTGAAAGAAAAAAAAAGAAACTTTGTATTTTTGCCTTGAAGGTAGAGGAAAAAACTGAATAAAACGGAAAAAGTAACAGTATTCTTCTCTTTTTTGCACTAATGTGCTGATCTGGAATCAATTGTGAACTAAAAAACAGCAATATCGTCTCCCCAGATGTGCGCTGCTGTTGTTGCACCTTCCTAAAATACGTCTCCACAGCAACGTTCATGTCAATATCAGCCTGTTGTAAAACCCATTTGGTGAGTTCATCCCTCCAGCCATATCTCTAGCTAACAGACAGCAGCCTATACTTTTTGCAGGAGGCTCAACAGCTACCCTGCCCATGCGTCCGTGTAACTGATAATGTTTTACTGCTTAAATGCGCACACGGTCACTCCTACAAAGCTTTTACATTTTGTGCCTTCGTGTATTGTCATTAGCTGTGCGTACGAGGCAGACATATCGCTGCTTAAAGACATTTTTATCACATTTATACAGATGAATGATGGATTATGGGGGCCTAAATGTTCACACAAGGCTACATGATGCCCCAACAACTGCTACTAGTTGCTACTCCATCTGACGATCCTGTAGGTTTTCATTGTCCCTGCTTCAACACACCTGACTTAAATTAAAGCCCATGAAGTTCTGCACATTGAATCATTAAACTCTAAAAGCTTGCAGGATTGCAGCGCCTGTGAGACCAAACTGAGTACAGTGTACACCTGTGGTGAGTCATTCTCCTACTAACATGTCAGCAGCCACAGCAGGATTGAACTGTGATGCACTTGTCATAATGAAACAGTATACAGTGCCATGCCAGACACCAGCACGTGGGATCACAATTATGTTCACCAGTTTCTCTTCAGTGTGATGGCTAAGAAGTAGAAATGTTGCCATTTGAATCTGGATGCTTTTTCCACTCAGGCTTGTGTGGCATTCAAGCACAACATACATGTCAAACTGGGAAGTTAGAGCTTCACTTCGTCCACATTTGTTTCCTTACTTTAACTAACACTCCTCAGCAGGTTGAAACAGGAGCATGGCGCCTCTGAGGGCATGTAGACATTACCCGGACATCACTTTTGTGTTAGCCCATGTGAGTGAGTACTAAACCCCTTCCTACAGCCAGACAAGCAACAGGCCAGAAGTGTAAACAGCACAGAAAGTGGTGGGTCTGCTACTGGTGACAGGCAGAGTTTGAATGGAGAGCACCTCCCCCCATCAGACTGCTGCAGCAGCGCGTGGGGAAGGGACTGTCCTCAAACTTGCGCATAGCACTCCACTTTTGCGGACGTTTTTTTTTTTTTTTTTTAAGGTTATATGCAATCTTCCGCACCATTCAAAAAACATCTGAAAATGATCATATGTCTTAGGGCCAATAAGTGCCTGTCGCTGACGTGTTTAAAACAGGAGAAAAGCTCGCGCGGAACGCAGTCTGGCCTCATACATGAGTCGCCGTTTTTATTCTCAGTGTGCTACGTCGTCAAGCTCCAGCAGTTTTAACCACCAAACGTACCTGTTGCTTTCAGATCTTACTTCTTAGTTACTACGACACCATCCTGCCTCGCAACAACAACATACTGTAATAACAAGAATAACTCCAAGCTTGGTAACACTAGAGCCGTAATGACGCGCGGCGATTAAAATTCTCCACCGAAAAGTAGTTCCTGTAAATTCGCCATTAAGCAGCACGCGCCAGCTGTAACAGCAGCCCAACGTCTACGCGGCTGTGATTTTTTATTTATTTTTTTTGTCAGAGAATTAGCCCTTCTTGGAAATGAAAGAGTTTATTCGCCTTCGTTAAGCTTTGAGGAATAAGTGCATTAAACTGGCAAACACGCCGGCCAGCGTCTCGTGTCTTTTCAGGAGGTGAAAATAAATAAATAAAAAAAGTGGGAGACGAAGAGGGGCGGCCCTCCAGACGAGTCGTGATCCGCTCCTTCACAACACCGTGTTCCCGAGCGGTGTGTCTCGGCTCTGGCTCTCCCCAAAGTCAAAATAAGAGAATAAAGGGGAGAAATGTGCTCTAATTAATAAAATGGTTTAGTGAGCTTAACTGGCACAGTGTAATTCCGAGGGGTTATCCTATTAAATCAACACCCGCCGCTGACCGTATTAGGCGAGCATAAGTATTAAAAACAACAGTAAAACCGTGGTTAGTTGCATACATTTAATCCTGGGTTTCAGTGCAATGAGGGGGAAACAAAATCGGGCCTTCATACTGTCGCTGAAGATTAGCCATCAATTTGTAATGAGAGGAAAATAAAAACGTCCTGTTTTTTCCTTATTCTCCTCGGGAAGCTAAAATTGAGCAAACGTGGAGCATAAATGAATGGGCTTGACAGTCCAACCTAACTTTCAGCATCGTATTTAGTTTATTTCTGGCCCACCACAGGCTGTCCTTCAAAATGACCTTTTCATAAAGGGCAATATTTAATGGCTGGGACGATGTGGGGCTACGCCTTAGTTATTATTACTTATTAAAACGTGTATTAATTCCACCCATTTTAGTCAAGTCTGAGCCGTTTAAGCTAACGATAAAACGCTAAAAAGCAAACATGAAAGGGCTCACTTCATTCATTTACAATGCAACTTGATCGCTTAATTAGTCTTATCAGATAGCTTCATTACTTCCACTCGACCTGTAGCGTTTGTACTTGGCTAACTTTGACAGAGGGGTTTAACAGTAGACTTTATTCCGTGTTAGCAGACCAACTTCTATACACAACCTCCATTGAAAACCGAAGTCACGACTCAGCATGTCATAGCAGCTCTAACAGGTGCTGTCTGTCTCCACGGTGAGGAAATGGAGAGGGGAGAAAAAAAATGGTTTCCACTCTTGCTCAGCTAAACGTGCTGTTTCACCGTTTCTGAAACCGCCACCAACGGTTTCCAACGGTTATCACGACTCGGCCGTTGGCTCGATGGAGTAAAAGAAAACGGGGGGTACTTACACCAGCTGCCCCCGGTTCGTCCCAGAAACTCTCTTTTCTCTGAATTCCAAAGAAACGTCCTCCATCCTCCGTCACTGTCTTTTTTCCCGGACATGTTAACTCCTCTGTAATAAAAATCCCCCCCGTTACGGTGAATGTGGTCTAACGGTGCGGGGTGGGGGTTTGTTTATTTGTTTAAAAAGAAAAGAGAAAGAGAGAAGAAGCTGAGACTGTTGACTGTCCCTGACAGGAAACGCCAAAGGACAGTTTCGTACCCGACGCCGCCAGTTGTACCACTCAATATTTATCTCACATGAGAGCAGCTCCGCCCGCAAACTCCTGCAATAAGTTACCGGCGAGGAGGGAGGGCTCCGGCTAGCAAATCACAAGCTTCCGACACTTTTTGCGTAAGAGGCGGGCTGAGGGGGGCTTATTCCAGGCAGACTACTTATCAATGTTCGAAGGTGTCACGGAGGCCGCGCTGTCTGCGGAAAATGCCCAGTGGTGGTGGTTGTTGTCAGCCTTGATGGTTTTTTAATCGAGGATGAGTATTTGTAATGCTAAAACGTAAAATGTACTTCTTTCGTGCAAATAAGTGTAAAATATATTATTCAACACTACAATTATCCATTAAGAGGCTTACTTGAACTGTTGATTATGGTTTTTTGAATGGAAAAACCAGCTATAAATTTACTCTAACCTTTAAATTAAAATATATAATTAAAAAAAAGGCCACTCCAAAAATAAGTTTTAGAAAATTAAAACAAGGTACTTTTGCTTGAAATAAGCAGCAGCAGCAGCAGCATGAAGGCGATGCTGGCCGAGGCGTAGATGGCGTTGATCAGGAACATCATGATGGCGCA
>JBBDHI010000015.1:25426556-25436658 GCA_037177115.1 Craterocephalus stercusmuscarum
GTTTCTTCTAGAACTTTCTGATCACTTGTTGATCTTTGGCTGCTCCTGATTGGACGTTACCCTCAATGTAAGCTCTCTGATTGGTGGAAAGTTTGACAGGAAGAGGCTTCATTGTAATTTTCCAAGGTCTCTCAGCAACATAGCAGTGATAGTGATCGTTCTGATGAAAAAGTGATAAATAATGTGGATTTAACATAGAAAGTCCTACATTTAGAAGCTGGATTGTAAACCTCCTGGACGGGATATAAATGTCTGAAAAACCCCTCCGTTAAACGCCTAAAGGCTAATCTATCAGCCAGACTTCTGTTCCTGAGAAACAGCTGATGATTTAAACGATGGCCAATGGGAGGCGGGCAGAGATCTGGTGGAGTTTAAAGGGTTAATCAGCCTGTAGGAGAACTGCTGTACATGTGGGTTGAGAAGTCATTTTTAATTCAGCTGTAACAGGTTACAGAGTATCTTAGATACATCCCAACAAACAAAAGCAAATATCCCAAACTTTCTGTGAGTAGTGCATGAAACTGATGCACAGAAAGGAGCTGACCGGTAAGACCCGTGACCAGAAGATGGCGCTGTACACACACAGATCACAGCTCAGCGGGAGAGAAAGAAAGGTCTGAGACGTGTGCTGTGAACACAAGAGTTTATTTTAAAGGAAACAAGGAAGCAAACATGCAGAATAAGCAGGAAGGCCTCAGAGAGACGTGCATCCCACCGCCCTGATGCACAGGGAGGATTTTACAGGCTAAAAGCTCCTCAAACGAGCATCATTTCTGTGTTTGCTGACATCTAGCTGTGCCAATGCAAGCATGACCTCACAGCGAGGCCGTCAGCCTCCTAATGGGAGCAAAAGCAGTAATCATGATCGCATCCGGGTTTTATTTTAGCTCGGAGAGAAATGGGCGTGTCGAGGAATACGTGCACCTGAGACCGTTTTCATTTCGCCGAGGCTGAAGGACAGAGCTGAGGCGCGCGCTTTTCTCTGCTGCTGTTGTGCAAAAACCTGGCAAAGCACCCAAAGGCGTGAACCTCTGGAAGCCTCTCCTTAACAAAGTGTAGCCAGGTACTTTTGTCACGATTCATTAGCTTTGGCTCTCGTCCCGTGAGAGAGCGGGAGTGGAGAGAAGAAAAGAAAAACAGCTCTTAACATGTGAAGCAGCTTTACAGCTTTCCCAGATAGCCGCAGCGCTTCGGCGGCGGCATTAAGCACAATCAGAAATGTCACGCCATTATCACGGCAGCCCGCGTTTCCAGTAGCACTCAGTAGCAACCGGACACGTAAAGGCCGGGGAGTCACGTAAAGGCCTGACGGGCCGAGGCCGCCGCCATCTGAACTGGTACTCACTGTTTCTGAAGGAGGTTCTGCTGCTGCTGTCTGTACGACTCTATTGTGTGCTGCGGCAGGAACTGCATGAGCTCCAGAGACTCTTTGATTTTTACCAAAATCTCGTAAATTTCGCGGCCTTTGATCTGAAAGAGGAAAAAGAGAAAAGACGGTCACAACTCAGAGCGTTTCATGTGAACGTGGGGGTGAAGGGTCAGAAGCAGAACTCACAGGCAAACAGAAAACCTCCTCGTCTGTGGATCTTCTCTTCTTGATGGTGGACATCTGGTGGTGGACTTGGCGGAAGGCTGGAAGAAAGGAAAGAAAGTGAGTGAGACAGGCGGCTGAAGGGTGAGACAGAGCAGGGCGAGCGAGGGGCGAGCGGGGGATGATGCGGCGAGCGCTGAGTGTTAGTGAGCGCAGCAGGTTGAGGTACGACAACAGGTACTGCTGGGAAAATCAGAATGTGCTGGAAAAGTAGTTTTATTCAGCCTGTTCAACACAAAAGGTGAAACCAACACAATTTATGTACTAAGTACAGATGTAAGGTTTTACTTTCAGACGTTTTTGTGTTTAAAATCCACTTTTTATTGATTTCAAACAATATTCTAATTTTCTGAGTTTTTTAATTTGAGTTTTTCTGAAGCTGCAAATCCTGATCAGCAAAATCTAAACAAATACAAGCTGAAATATATTGATTTGTCTATATGTGCACATTTCATCTTTGAAGGTAAGTTACAGAAATGCAGCACTTTTTCAGGATATTTTAATATTCCAAGTAGTACCTGAATCTTAACTTCAAAGTTGAAATGTACACATGTAGACAAATAGTATGCAAATCAATATATTGCATCTTTTATTTGTTTAGATTTTGCTGATCAGGATTTGCAGCTTCAGAAAACCTCAAATTGAAAAGCTCAGGAAATCCATAAAAATGGATTTTAAATACAAAAATGTATCTAAAAGTAAAATCTTGCATCTGTACTTAGTACATAAAATGTATTTGTTTCACCTTTTATGTTGAATTGCCTGAATAAAACAACTTTTCCAGCATATTCTAATTCTCCGAGTCGTACCTGTCCAGCTCGGCAGCCCGTCGCCAACCCGGCGCTACTTACGGCGTTTCGTACCCTCATTGCTCTTTGTGCCATCCGTTACGTGCTGCTTGCGGATGCTGTCTTCGTCGGCCTTGCGGTCTCGGCCCGGGCAGGCGCAGATCCTGGCCTCGAAGCAGCGGCGGCCTAATACTTGTCCACTGGGGGAGGACATGGGGACAGCGCCTCGTCAGAAACAAGCCAACACTTAACTGGAGGCATGCAGGGGGGGTCGTGGAGGGGTCTCTTACTCTCTGGTTTCCAGAGTGACGATGATGAGAATCGGGCGCCTGTTCATTCCGCCCACGCAGCTTGAGTTGCACATAAAATTGTACAATATAGTTGTAAACTCTGTCCCCACCTGTGGAGGAGGGTGAGGACGGTTAACAGAGAAAAACGGCTAATTTCGCCTCATTTCACTCCGGATATTCCAGACTGAGCTGCTGCTGCATGATTTAATTCAGGCGTGTCAAACACAAGACCCAGGAGCCTAAACCGTCCCACCAGAGGACCCAATCTGTCCCTCAGGATGAATGCAGTAAATATTGAAATGACACAAGATGTTAAAAGTAACTAATCCCTTATTTGTCAAACTTGGGTTGGATTTTTATGAGGTGAGTCAGTTCAGGTGGTCAGGATTACAACACGTGGAAATGTCCATGTATGCACATTTTAAGGAACTTCTAGGTCTGGAAAAGTTATTCTTGAAACTGGATTTTTCTGCTTCACATACCTGGGATTAAATGTCTGATGATCTATAGGATGTAATGAATGTAATGAGTAAATATGTCAAATAAATAAAAATAATAAAATAATTGATTAATAAAATCCATCCATCCATCCATTAATATATATAAAATGTAAAAAAATGTATATTATATAAAAGATATTCTATAAATGTGCATTTTTGTTACATTCATATCTAAAATATAAGCATGTAAACATATAAAATATACATTTGTTTTATAAATGTGACAGAATTCTAAACTAAAATATCAAACAAAATAAAAAAATATTGTGTAAATGTGTAACTGAGGCAGAATATCTTGTTCGAGAAAAGAGTCCATGAAACATAAATGTCTCAATGATGTTTGCTTTGTACTGAAATAAGCTGAAAATGTGGAATTTTCTTTACTTCAAGCTTATGATGCCGTTATTTCACTGGTTCGGCCCCCTGGAGATTAGATTGTGCTGCATGTGGCTCCTGGACTGAAATGCGTTTGACACCCCTGGTTGTTTCCCTCTGGGGGGATCAGCTGGTTGGCCTACCTGGGGAGGCTCATAGGGAACTAGTACGCTCTGTCTTCCAGTGATGGAGTCCTCCACGTACTGGGCGTGGCTGTTTCCCTCCACACGGATCAGGTGGCTCGGAGGAGCGATCTGACCTGGAAGCAGCACGAGTCGCATCATTAGATCTCAACCTGAAGGAGATTATTTATTCATCCTGGGGAAGCAAATGATCAAGTAATTTATTAATCGATTGTTTAATCTTATCGATTGATGATCGATTAATTGATAAGTGGCAATTTTTCAGAGAGGCTGAATTTTTCTCTGAATAAACAGGTTCCTTTCTATGAAACTCATATTCCTCACTGAAAGATTTATTCTTAACAGCAGCGAAAAACACATTCACAGTGCAAACAAAGATATTATTATTATTATTACTGGTATAAATTTAATTATAAATTAAAGGAGCTATACCTGTCAATGAGTCATTCTTTTTTATGGACTTACCCCTTTTATCACATAATATACCGTGTAGAAACCATTTTTTTAAAGAAAGATTAAAATAATATCAGGTAGAGCTCCTTTAAATTACGTCTATGGTCAGAGGACAGCATCTCAGCTTCAAGTGCACCATCATGTGGGCTCGCGAGGAATTACAGGCTCCAATGCGATTAATTGCAATTGATCTATTTTAATCGAGTAATTTCTTATCAATGATAAACTGAAAATCGTTTAATTGTTTGCATCCCTGGTTTACCCATAATGTAAAGCATCTCACCGTCATTGAACTCGCGGCTCAGCTCGTGATTCGGGCAGCGTTTCACCACTTCGGTCACGTGCTCGGCTTTTTTGTAGACGGGCATGGCCCGTATGACGGCCCCCTGCGGCGGCGTGGTCAGCACCTTGATCTGAATGGGACACGTCTTGGCGATCTGGCAGTAGAGCTTTTTGAGCTCCGTGGAGTACTGAGGAGACAAAAACACAGAGATTAGACAGAGTAAAGCAGGAAACGCCGTTTGGCTTTCTGCAGGTACAGGATGGAGGAGGCAACACTTCTGCTTTCCCTCCAGCAAAACCGGCTTAAATGCAGCGCTGTGATTAGGCGCTGCTGGAATAAACACACCCGTTTTGGTGCTACAAGTGTGTGTAAGATCTTCCACAGAAAGCCTCTGGGACTTCCGAGGCGCATCGTAAAAATGGACCCCTCCAGGAGCAATTAAACCAGGCCGGGCTTTCATGTTGGAGGGGGGGGTCTCTGACGGCCGCTCGTCACACCGAGCCGAGCTGCAGCGCAGAGTTCCTGCTGCAGTCGGATGAGAATGACTCAGTTGTGGGTCTGAATCCGTCCATGACCGGAGCCAAAATCTGATGGTTGCTCACACAAACTGGGCTCGCAGCCAGCAGTCATAAATAATGGATGTGCCCTGATCCCTGGCACTGTTAGCATTGATAAGCAGTAAGCCATCAGAAAGGCTGAATTGTTGCTAATAGGCACAACCCAACTGTGTAAACAAACCATTCAAATCAGAGCTGTGCAAGCAGAGCTTTAAATCCTCTCTGTGCTGAAGACACAGGGTGGGGGTGGAGGGGAATATTTTCCTGTCAGGTTCGTTTCTGAGAAGAAAAGTGCACATTGTGGAAAGCGCTCGGGGCTGTGTTTGACAATAATGCAACATAAAATTCCACCTCTGTTAAGTGTGGTTGCAATGAAAAGCAGCTCATCCCAGTACCTGTCTGAATGTTACACAAGCTTGGCACGGACATTTTAACTCTGCTCCTCAGACGCAACCTCTGCTTTAATCAAGACAAACCCATAACAGCAGCTTCTCCTTCTGAGAGGTAATAAAATTAAAAAATGTCTGTTTAACCTGACGAGCGCGGTTCAAGCTCCGTGGCACGCACCACGGTATCTTCCCTACA
Source organism: Craterocephalus stercusmuscarum (assembly GCA_037177115.1). Taxonomy (NCBI): domain Eukaryota; kingdom Metazoa; phylum Chordata; class Actinopteri; order Atheriniformes; family Atherinidae; genus Craterocephalus; species Craterocephalus stercusmuscarum. Next base: position 25,432,122 of record JBBDHI010000015.1, read on the forward strand.
ACCAAAGCAGGTCTGTGAAGGAAAAAAAGATGAATGGCGGCGCTTGTCCCCTGGCTTCTAACCCGATACCCCCCGTGCGCCTCCGTCAATCAGCTAAATGAGCTGGAGAAGCCGAGCAAAGACAGGAGCGAGCGAAAGAGGAAGGAGGGCAGGGATCAGGGGGGAAAAGAAGAAGAGTGCAGCGCGAGGGTCAGCGCGGCGCTCTGAATAATTATACAGCTGCTTTGGCGTAGCTGGCGGCCAAAACAACACAACTGTGTGCGCACAAAGATCCAATCAGAGCAGTTTCAAGTTTGTTTAGATGAAATCCTGCACACACACACACACACACACACAGCAGGGGACCATCCCAGCCCTCCAGTTACAAACTTTGAGGAGGCAGCTATGTGCTGCTGGAGCTGTTTGCAGAGCAGTGAGAGCAGGAGCTGTTTGCAGGTAAAGGGTGGAGGACAGCCGGTTGACTGATGGGATTCAGTGGCTCACACAGGGCGCGGCGCTCAGGTGTTAACATGTAATTATGGGCCTTTCATTGGTCACAATGTGAGACACACAGCAGAGGAACACAGCGCACAATGCGCAGCTACTTAATCACAATCATTGGGATGAAAACTTGTGTGTGTGGAGCACACGTGATGCTTTGTTCAACGGGCGCACGTGGCAGCGAGCCATGAAAACGCACTGAACGACCCACAGTGGAGGTGTTCACACGAACGGCTGCTGCAGCTCCGCAGATCGCCCGGCTGCAAACACGAAGCCAGCAACGCAAGATTGTAAGACGCTGGGATAATCCGAGTGCTTGGCGCGGTGCACGGCTGCCATTACTTTCTAACTGGTGCAGCTCTTGAACACATCAGGCTTCCTGTGCGCTGCAGGTCGAGGCAGGCCCACAGCTGTAGCGTTCTTTTCTGGCTGACAGGCGCTGCGGGCGCATGCACAAGTCAAGTTCTGACAAACATCAGGCCTTAAACAAGCACTGTTTGGCGCCTCTGGTCTTGTCTTCTTCATACCTGACATGTCATGTCATGCCTGCAGCTTCTACCAGGCCTGTTTAATTCAACAATAATCCCCCCCAACACACACACACACACACACACACACCGCGTCCCCCTTTCTCTCTCTTCTTTTCTCTGAAACTGAAGCAAAGCACCTGCTTCTTACAGCAGAATGAAGTTTGTCTGAGATTTATTTATTTAGAGGAAACTTTCTATCCGTCCATCTGGACAGCGTTCGGTGTTTGTGGTCAGCTCTTGTCTTGACTGCAGACCTCAGTGATGACACCTGTCCTGAGGCTCACCTGCACCAACTCACCAGCTGAAACACTTGTTTTAATCCAGACATTTAAAAGTAAAACAGCTCAGAAGCAGCTGATCAAAATGTTCCTAGAAGAATGAAGTCAGATTTACGACATGTTGAAGCTGAACCCACTAACAGTTCGTAGAAATAACACTCGGATCAGCAGTGAACAAGACTTTTGTCATCCCAGCATCGTCCTCTCGAGTCTTGGCTTTCATGAGAAAACAAACACAACTTTTTCCTCATTTCCAGCTGTTTCTGCTCCTATCTCCCTCCAATCCTCACTAAAGCAGCTCAGCTTCCTGGCTTCATCCAGTCCCACACAGCCTTCTGATCACTGGGTCATCTTTGGCTGCTCCTGATTGGATGCATTGGATGTAATGGTAACGCTCTGATTGGTGGAAAGTTGGGACAGGAACTTGCTTCATTGTAATTTCTGGGTCAAAATAGAGGTTGCTTAGCAACATAGTAGTGATAGTAATGAAAACATGTCAAAGGGTGTTATCACGGATCAGTCACTGTGGATTTACCATACAGAGTCTCTGATAAACACTGTGTTTGGATCGTAAACCTCCTGGACGGGATAGAAATGCCTTGAACACGGTACATCACCTACAGGGTAAACTGTCCATCTCAGCTTCCCACCACCGTTCCTCAGATTATTTACACCTAAATTTTCTGACCTAATTATGCTTAAATCGACTCATCCGACCAGAAAGCTGCAGACAAACCCAATAAATGGCCTCAAAACGCAAAGAAAACAAAACAAAAAAAGACTGGTAATCGACAGTAAGGGAATGTACTTTTCCATGACGTTAATGCAGATATCCAAAGCTATCATAAAAACCCTTCCAACTCTGCCTTTAAAAATTTCCCCTCCACCTTTTCCCATCTGTAGCTCTTAGGGCTCGTCTCTCCGCGCCGGGCGAGTTGCGACAGGCCTCCTGACACAAACAAGTCTCAGCCCCATCTCGTGAGGCGTGGGACGGGCCCGCAGATGTTCCAGGGACAAGCCTCGTCTTGCCGCCTTTCGCTGGAACACTCTTCTCTTTGAGCATTCACAGGCTCTCCTCCTCCTCCGGCGCAATGTGAGATGCAGCCATCAAGCTTAACTCTCTCAAAAAGACAGAGCCTACACCAAGAGCACAGGGTTCAGGAAAGAGGCAAACAGTATTTACACAAGTATTATCTTCAGGCCCGCAATCCATTACTGTAATCCCCCGGAGCTCTGCTGCGTCCCAGTGATAGCCCCAACCATGACATTCCTCTCCTTTTGACTATGTGTGGTGGCAGCTAATACACACAGTAAACACAACCGATCTTTGGCCTCACAATGGCTGCATCAGAAGCAAACAATGGCTGCCTCGTTTGCAACACTCCATTAATTTAGTTAAGCAAAGAAGATAAAACATCTTTAGCCCGCTTATTCGTTTGACCTGGCTGGGTGTGCTGGGTCTTTCAGCCTAATGATGAAAGTGGGAAAACCATGGAGACGGCAGGTGGAGCCAATGAGGAAACTGTGAGGGAGATATTCTGGGAAATGTTGACGCGTTGCACCTTTCTGTGCATCTGTGTGTCACAGTCATCCTAGACAGGAAGAGGTTAAGGTGTGGGTTGGGGATTAGGTGTGTCTCCGTAAGAACAGTCATCAACAAAGTACAGTACAAAGTCCACTAAGTCCCGTGGAAGATCCCACAGGCCTTCAAAAGGGCGCATTAGCACATCTATGTGCAAAGCAAAGCCGTGCTGGTGACATCGTCAGTGGCTCTCTGCCATCAGTCCGTCAGTCCAGCAGAGCAGCCATTGGGCTGAGATTACGGGAGCTTTAGGAAAAATCTCCTGAGATCAGGTGGGGGAGCCTCCTTTGAGATGAGAACCAGCTCTTTAATCACTACAGACTGCTGCTGCAGACCAGTGGAAGTGAGTCGGCGTGGAAAAGAAAGCATGCGTGAGGGAAAGTTGTGTTTAATGGCATGCGAGTTTAAAAACCAGTAAACATCTTTTATGTGAGATGGCCTTTGCAGCTCCTCTGTTAACGTCATTCTTATATGATTAATCAGCAACAATATCTGTGTTATTACAGTTTTAGTCTATATTTTTGGCTTTAAGCTTTAAGGCCCTGCTTATTTTTCACTTTTTATAGCACAGTTTATTACAAATAGATGAAAATATTGCAGTTTGGGGATGTAATGTGTTCCCAGTTTTGACCATTTTACCATTATTACTATATAATTAACCATTATCTCAACCACGACATTGATTCTTTTTTTACTGTCCAAAGGAAAAGGAAGAAAGCAAACCTTTACTTTAAAAGGTTAAAAGACGGCAGCTTATCCACCTCATCTAGTATAATGATGGTAGATATAAATCCACTACTTTTCCACGTTAAGTCGGACCGATCCGACCAGTCTTACATCATGTGTTGTGACTGACTGTCTCACTGCATGTGTCTATGATGGGATGTGTACTAAAGCAGGCTCTGGGGCGTGCCTCTCATAAACCACGCTCTCAGCCACCTCACGGTTGCACATCAGACAAACACTTTTGTTTTTGCGCTGTGAAAATGAGAGGGATGAGTGAGGCAGTGTGGGAATTGGGTAAATGTCACAATCCCACAGTTGGCGTGGCAGAGGAAAAAAGGTGAGCACTCCCTGAGTTTATTCGGAAGGCTCAGGGCATCGAATGCAGCCGGGTATTAGACGGGGAGGAACTCATTCGTGCTGACATCTATAAGCATTGAGTAATTATCGGCAGATGTGATGCAAGTCCGGTAGTTTCTCTTCCGAACCTCACTCTCTCCATCTTTAACGTCATTCTTTGCGATCAAACCTCCTACTGTGTGTCGTCCACTAGAGTGCATTGCCACGCTGAACGCTGCAGATTATACACATAAACAACAAAGCAGGTGGGGGCACTGATGCAACAGCTGTCCCACAGCCCTGTCAAACATAATGAGAGAGCAGGAGGAGCTGGTTGTGTAAGTTGACTGAGCATCACATGGTGACATCTAGCTGCATGCAGCATCACCACACCTGGAGCAACGAGTAAACTTGTTTACCTCTCATGAGCAAAGCGCCGGTGATCTTTATCAGATTTGATAAATATTTTGACTCCACTAATGTGGAGCTGTGGGATTGCTTCTCAGGGCAGGGAAGTGAATGTCTCCTGTTGTAAGAAGTGAGTGGTGTTTGGGGGGGGGGGGGGGGGGGGGGGGGGGGGGGGGGGGGGGGGGGGGGGGGGGGGG
>JBBDHI010000015.1:25610664-25625265 GCA_037177115.1 Craterocephalus stercusmuscarum
CACACCTGCCAAATTCCACCGTGCACGTCATCCAAACAGTCTAATTCATTTCCCATTAATTAACGCAGGTTTGTCAGGACCAGTAATTGTGACTGATGTGGCCTGAAGCTGCTCGCCTCAGGCAGAAGTCTGTTTAAATTCCTACAGACTCAACCCAAAGATACAAATCACAGAAATAAAGAAGTAACACTTCCGATGTAAAAGCTCCATGCAGTACATGACCCCGTCACCAGGAATATCCGGCCCGCTCAATGCATGTCCCGTTAATTAGTAACACGAACGACGTCAGTTCCAGTAGCAGAACTGCTCACAAAACTCACCACTTTCCAGTGAAACTGTCAGAGGAAAACACTTCTGCTAAATGACTTCCATGCGGCCGGGTGAGATGATGTGTCTTTCCTGTTAATATTGAGAAAGGAGAGCTTTTGTGTGCGTTGTGCAACACGTTGACAGGAAAACAGGGTCACAGTTCTATAAGACGGAATAAGAACACTAGAATATAAAAATAACTCGGCAAACATGTGGGATTTCTTTCTGTCAATCATTTCTTCTTTCTGGTTAAACTTTTGATCGGAACAGTGATTCTAAAAAAGTTAAAAGAGGAAAAACTCAAAATCAGTTTTTAATCTTATCCACGAAGAGAATTAGCAGCCTGTCTATTCTGACATGATTTAATAACGGGAGTCGTATCTGCCCGCTAATCGGCTGTAATTGCAGATAGTTATGCATCATCCCACTGAGTGATGTGTGAATGAAAAGCATTGTACTTATAATCATCATCTAATTCAGCAAGGAAGAGTTATCTGATAAACCCTGTGTGACAAAAAGTCAATGATGTCATTATCCGGAGAGCGAGCGCAGCACCCACCAGGTGACCCCAGGTTTTAAACCACAGGTGAGTTAGTGCGTCACAGGATGCCCAGCCGATACCCATTTCTTTTTAAATTAATTAACTAACAGCGTCAACCTTATAATATGTTAAAAACAGCTAAAGGTGTAGAAAATATGCACACTCCCATCTCTGCAGCATCAAAATTGATCAAACAAGCCTTTAATCATAGACCTTCATGAGAGATGGTCACAGAGTCCAGACAGAGACAGCACCTGTCCCGTTATATCTACTACAATACAATAAAATCTATATTGCTAAAACTACATGTCATTAACAGAAAATCTGTGAACACAAGTTTCATCAGATGTCAAGATCCACATCACCCTGTTGCCACTTCATACTTGTTCGCATGCAATCCCTCCCTTTATATTCCAGGGAACAGAGGAGGGGACGTAGATAAAAAGTTGTGTCAGCGGGGACTCTTCTGGATCCATACTCTGAAGGCATCATAGTCATCTGGACTCTGTGAGGTTCTGAGATGTCTGCTTTTCTCTGATAGCTTCAATCTTTGTTGTGTGATGGCCAAGCCTGATGTTTAGACTGCATGAGTCATTTATCCTGTTGTGCTTCTTTGTATAAAATATTTTTAGTGTTTTTAAAATGTGAGAGTAAATCAGCACCGGGACTTCACTTCCCATAATGCTCAGCAGGACTAATGACCAGTGCAGGTGCTGTACAGTAGTAACTGTGTTGTCTGTATCTAGATACAAGCTTTGTTTACATGGAGCACTTCTGATGTGATCGAACGCCCAATCAGAGTAAAAATGCATCACATAAACTCCTCAGCTGATCTGATCGGCCTCATTTCCAATCTGATGGAGAGGGGTGGTTTAAACCTTTTGACAATGAGATGAGGAAGAACAAATAAGCATGTAAACACTCAATTTGATCAGTTCCAGGTGGATGCTGGTCCTGCGCATGCTTAAACCACGTGGTGCAACGAGTTTCAGGGAAGACGTGAACAACGGGAGCAGCACAACAGAGCGGGACTGTAGTGAATATGACATTTTGTTGGAAACTGGAAGTGTTTCAGGATTATTGAGAATTTTGATGGTCAAAAGTTTCAAAATAAAAAAAGAAAGAAAATCCCCTTTTTCCTGAGAAAAGTAACACTGTGCATGTACAGCAAGAGTCGGAACATACTGAGCCTGTCAGGAATAAACACACGGATCATTTTATCCAGGGTCCATGTAAACCTGTCGCCGGTATCTCTGATCAGATTGATCTCAATCAAACAGATGACGTCAATGCAGCTACTGTGAGTCTGCATCAAGCCACCTTTGTTTGCCACCCCACAGCGACTTATTTCAGCCTTTCATGAACCGAAATTTGCATATCTTTGCTCTTTATCTTGTACAATACAGTAGATGCCAATGACGACGTGCCGATTTCATACAAAGATCGGCCGTTCACAGATTCCCCAAAACTAAGGAACTGAGGCCCATCGATCGGTGTAGCCATATTTGATGCCAGAGCTGAAGTGAGCTGTTGTTTGACTGAGGACTCCTGAGCTTCACCTCTCAGACTCATCAGTTCAGAGTTCAGAGCTCTGGGAGTCTGTTAAAGCTGTTTTCTGGAACAGACCCTGCTCATGATGACAACTGGGGGTAAACCTCAATGTGCGCCAGCTTATTCTTAAGCTGCCATCAACGCTTGCCTTTGATACCACTGCCAACAAGAGGATTTAATAACATTTCAAACGACTTAAACACGCTATAAGTGATTTTTTTGGCCACTCTTGAACAACTAAACAAGCTTTAGAAACCACACTGACATTTTGTCATGCCTTATGGATCAGAAAGCTTTTCAGTGAACGCGGATCAGTTCTGCACCACTTTTACCAGCTAGTACATAACTTCATCAATCTGGTTGTGTTGGGAGTTTAAAGCTTTGAAAGTGATAAAATATGTAAACCAGAGTGAGAGAAAAGGTCCAAAACAAGAATCTAAAAGCTGCTAAGAGGCTCTTTTCTGACTCCAAGCTGCTGTCCAGATATCTACTCAGTCCTCATAAGAAGCCCCTGCAGAGGGGGAAGGATGAGATACATGCAGTACAGAAGAAGTTTGCAGTCAGAGGCAGCAGCGCTAACACGTAGCATACCAAAGTCACAAGAAGAAGCTCCGCTAAAAGACTCGACCAAGCATGATATAGAAATACAGCACAGTTCAAGTCCTGAGCAATCATATGGGAATGTACACATAACCACTGTAGGACAAAGAGTCAAGTTTTGTTCCAGCTCTGAAAGCTCTGCTAATGTTCTCCTGTGACTCTGAACCATGGTTTCCATGCAGATGAAGGAGGTTTTATGGTGAAGTATTCCCTCTTCCCATCATTTACTATGTGGGCCTCACTTCTCTCTGGACCCTCGTGGTGTCTCTGAGGTGAATGGGGGGGCTATCCCTGGTCCCTCCTGACTCTGACCACTGATAGAGACTTGATGTTCATCATCAACATGGCCGATTGCTTTCTGACATATTTACCTGGAAACCTTTTACCTTCTGCTGTAGCTCAGTTCCTCCTCACACATCACTTTATTAATTCCTAGGATTACTTTACTCATTTCTTAGATTACAGTTTTTACTTGGAAAATTAGAATACCCTCAAAAAGTGCTGCGTTTCTGAAACTTAATTTCAAAGATTAAATGTACATATTATATAGACAAATAATATGCAAATCAATATATTCCAGCTTTTATTTGTTTACATTTTGCTGATCAGGATTTGTAGCTTCAGAAAACCTCAAATTAAAAAACTAAAGAAATTTGAAAAAAGAAAAGAAAATTTGAATATTATTTGAAATCAATAAAAAATCGAGTTTAAATGCAAAAATGTCCTTTGAAAGTAAAATCTTGCATCTGCACTTAGTACATAAAATGTGTTTGTTTTAACTTTAATGTTGAATTGCCTGAATAAAAATTGCCTCCTGCTTCAAACCCAACGGGCCGCAGCATCACAGGCAGACTTGAAGAGAATCAACAAACTGATCAAGAAAGCTGGTTCTGTGCTTGGAGTAACTCTGGAGCCGCTGGAGCTGATTGTCCAAAAAGAATTCTGCACAATTTGATGAAGATGATGGAGTGTTTTCAGCGAGAGGCTTGTTCAGGTCCGATGCCAGACAGAGAGATACAGAAGATACTTACTTCCAGCAGCTATTAGGCTGAATAACGATAATAATATTACTGTTTATAAAAAAAATTACTAAAAAATTAAAAAAACTACTACAATATGGAATTTCCCTTTGGGATTAATAAAGTATTTTTCATTTAATTTCATTTTTCATTTCATTTATTAATAAAGCTACTTTTCCAGCATATGCAAATTTTCTGAGTAGTACCTGTACACTAGGATTACTCTATGGTTGCCATTCTCTGGATTACAATGAAGATAAATGTGGTTTTCTTTTAGAAAGCATTACACTTGCGTGTTCTACTGCATTCCAGGTGAATTTACTCTGACACAGTAACACAGATGCTGAACCTAACACTTCTGTAGGAATCTCACGTCTCAGCTTTCTGTAGAAACCAGGATCATTCACACACCCCTTGTAGTTATGAATGTACACTGTACCTTATTTATTTTGGTGGGATGTCATTTCAGACAGAAGGCAGAATAAAGAAGCAGCGGTGTATTTGTAGTGTATCGTTCCTGTTTAACTTCGTGCTACTCATATAAACTAAAACATTCAACAATTAATTGCATTTCAAGACAACATTATTAATCAGTGATAAAACAGAAAACAGACCAGAGGATTCAGCTTCACTTGATGACCGAAACAAAACAATGACAGGAAAAAAGAAGAGGAAATGAAAGTGTGTATAGAGAGATGGCAGCGCCGCATGCTTTCATGAAATGAATGTGGCTGCCTCGAGTGCAGGTGCATGAAATCTGGGGCTTCCAGGTGTCAGAGTGTGAACGTCTGAAACTCATGAACAACCAGCGTGTGTCTCAGAGAGGAGGAGAGGCGGCAGGTCGGTCTGCACAAGATGCTTACAATGTAGCAGGGCTCGCAGTACGCCTTCTTCTCCACAGCGTAGAAGGGCTTGCCGCGCAGCTTGGTGCTGCAGGTCATGCACACGAAGCAGTCCACGTGGAAGACCTGGTCCATGGCGGTGCAGCCGGTGCCTTCACCCACCACGTTCTCCCCACAGCTGGCACAGCGCCCTGAGGAGGAGAAGAGGAGGGGAGATCAGGGACAAATGCATATTTTCAGACAAGGAGAATTCATCAGAAAACTGACGGTCATGATGCCATTTCTTAAAACTGGGTTAAATGCTCCTTATAATATATTGTTTAATCATCTCAGATCATCCTTTTGCTTCACACTTCAAATATAAAGAAAATGTCACACAGTTAATATTGCCCATTATTGATTATACAGACATAGGCTACCAAAATACATGACACACATCCTAAACCTACAAAAGCATTAAAACTCTCTGTAGATTTATCCTAAAATGTAGCCACAGAACCCATCATTGTCCACTCTGTGAAAAGCTCAACTGCTTACAGCCTGACAAGAGAAAACAGTGCCATTGGTTGCAGTATTCTTTTAAGTGTTCATATTTAAAATATTTTTTATTCCACACACACCAGCCTATTCCCTACGACATTCAGAAAACGCATAATTCACTGCTCCTTTAGTTCGGGAAGAGGCAGGTTGATGGTCTCTCTGTTCAGGCCCATACTGATAGGAACCATCTGCCTGCATTCCTGAGGTCAATATCGTTCCATGGACATATCAGGAAATTACTTCATAGTTATCTTAAAATGCTCTGTCTGTGTTGATAATGTTGTATTATTCCTTTTCTTTATGTTTAATTGTAATTGGTTAAAATGAAGCTGACCTAAAACTTCTATTATATGAATTGTAATGAGGCTTGAATACGCATGAAATACATCATGTTTTGGTTTGTTTATTTGGTCCCCCTGAAAACGAGATGTCAAATATGAAAGGGTTTTCCATAATAGATTGAAGTAAGTTGAAAAATCTCCTCAAACACTAATGAAGGTAGACACCAGCTACATCCCTGACAAAGGACTGAAATTATTGTTGTAGTCTACAACAATACTTAAATATGCCAGTACTGTATGTGCTTGTAGGGAGCATCTCCAGATGTTGCTGAGGAGCCATAGTGTTCCAAAGGTCCCTATGAGGTGGTAATCTGAGAAATATTCCAGGAAACACTGGAGCTCGTTCATTCTACCAGGACCTTACATTTCTCAAATTCCTGCTCGAGTTGATTTTATGACTTTTCCTCAGCATACTCGTCGCTAGATTCACAAACATGTTTGCTTCTTTGCTCTTAGATTGATGGATGCTGAGCGTGTGATTGGCTACAAGGTGAGCTCAGTCCCGCCCTCTGCCGGCTCTCCGCACAGCAATCTATGCAATGGAAAGTTTAATCAAACAAGCTTTCGGTCATAGAGCTTCATCAGGCATGGCTTGATGCAGAGTCAACAATGTAAACAACCGTGAAAACCCAGTGACCCTGCATCGGATATGTGGATAGAAAAATGGATGCATGGACAACCGTGAAAATCAAAACTGAGCATGTTGGATTTTGAAGCATTATTAAGCATAAAGCACATCTGCAGGTCATAAAAGATTCTCTGCAGGATATGATCGGTCTTGTAAATATAGTTTTCTGTCAGCAGGACTGAGATGAAAAAAAGACCATGTTTGGTGGTTTGAAGAATAAGGGTTAAACTACTAACTAATGGCAAAATCTCCCATTAAATACAGTGTACTTTATTTCAATAACAAAATGTTTGGTAAAGTACCAAAAATTATTACAAAAAATGTGAAAAAGATTAGTGAAATCTTAACGTTCTTATAATGAACTGAAAAATAGAAAAAGCACAACATGCAGCCAAATGTGTGAAAGAGTTGTCCTGGTGTCGTTGGGATTTTAAAACAAAATTACATTTAGAAAACACATTGATGTCTTATAAAATCCGCTTTATAAAATATAAAACGGCTGTGATAGCGCTGAGACGAATCTACAGGAGGTAAAACACAAATTGTGAAACAAATTAACCAAAGACGGATCAGCGATGCAGGGATGACCTCATCTTGTAGTTCAGACAAAGGACTTGTGGTCCAGCTACGTGTAGGAAGCCAGCGACCGTTGTTTGACAACAACAACTGGACATGAAGGCGTTTCATGGAAAAGTTCCAGGGACAACCACAGGATGAACAAAAAGATGTAAAGTTGGCTTCATGAAAAGGATAAAACATTGTTGTCATCCGAACTTCATGAAAGGTAGCCGATTCTCTGCCCATGGCTGGACTACAAATCACGTATTAGAACTACAAGACGACTTCCAGTATTTCTTCCAGCTACTTCCAGTTTTTAAGACACACAAATAATTTCTGTGATTTTAGAGTTTGTCTTTTTCATCTTGTAGACAAGTCTCCCCACAAGTAAAAGAGTTTAATATTTAGTTAATTCATTTCCTAAAAATGTAATTTCTAAACACAAATAAGTTTTTGCTAAATGTAAATTTGTTTTGAATGTGCAAATGGGCTTTCTGAAATATAAATGTGCTTTGCACTTTTAGCCACCGTACCATAGGAACTGTTGGTGAATGAGGGAGATGAAACAATCATTAAAGAATTAAAATAAACTATAATACGATGCGTGTTTTTGCATGATATAAAACTACAACCTCACAGCTTTTAATCTCAACAAAATATGCTAAAAAACATAAAACACAGTATCTTCTTTTAATCAAACAGCCCAAAAACCCCAAAAGTATTGAGACTAAAATGAGCTAATCTAACAGAGATTATTATATCTAATCTGTGTGTCTGATTCTTTACCATCACAGCACGAAAAACTAACATAAAAAGCAAAAACTACAGATTAAAAACCAATCTGTTGTATATCACCAACATAAATCTCTCAGTAACTTGACTTAAAAGTGTCCCGGACGTGTGGATATCAGACTCCCTTCAAGGCTGGAAGTGCCAGATCCAACTCATCCTACCTTACCCCCAAACTCTGCACTCATCCTTTTTAAATGCTTCATTTCCTGATGTCAGAAGTGTCTAATCTTCATTTCTATTTCAAACACACTGGATAAGAGAGGATTAAATACTATAATTATGCCACATTAAAGAAACTCTACACATCACCAAAGAGTGACATCTGTTCAAAAAGTCAGCCTGTAAATGATAAAAAGAAAACTTTAGAAGAACAAGGAAGTCTTTGTAAAACGGGGCACAAGTGAGCTGATATTATTGCTCCATAAAGAGCCTGATTGCATATTGCGGGACATGGCATTTGGATATCTTTAATTGAGTTGGAGATATCTTTAATTGAGTTTAAGATGTCCTCGACTCAATGCAAGTTATCTTCAACCCAATTAATAACACTGTCAATTTAATTACTGGTATCTTACAATAATAGGGTTTGAGAAGATATCTGAGAATGTTTTATTTTTTACACATCTGAGGACAGATGCAATCTCTCCGAGGAAGCACGATACAGTATATTTAATTAATTCAAGTTTAGTTCTGTGGCTTGGTTTTCTTGCTTTCTTGCTTCATCTAAAAAGGCTGATTTGAGGGATGATTGACACTCTGTATGTTCTGTTCAAGCATGTAACAGACAGGGGCGAGACGCTAACCGCGGTGAGATAGAGTATCTGATGCTTGTATTTTCACACTCGCTGTTTTCATATCAAAGAAAGAAAGAAAGAAAGGAAGAAAGAAAATCAAACGGAGCGGAAAGCAGAATCTGTCTCAGGTATCAGCGCAGCTTTTGGAAGTCATAGATGAAAAATCTGCTTGACTGCCAGGCTCGCTAATGGTATCCTAATCTCAGATAAGTCATTATCTCATCACGGCTAAAAGAATCCGAGGGGATGAGAGCATCCACAACTTTGGATATTTCCAACATTTTACTCACTAGACTCAAAAAAAAATTTAAAAAAGGCAAAACAAAGAAATAAATTTGAACTTCTGCCTGCATTTTTCCACATTAATCTGAAAAAAAGAGAAAGCCATCTTCCTTGGCAAAGCGTCGCGCCGACAAATTTCATAAAGCCTGCCATCAGTTTCATCTGCTCCCGCAGCTCCATCCGCACCTCAATTATGGCTGTGTTACCTACTGTACAGGAAGGCAGATTAAACAAACTAGTGAAGGCACGTCTCCGGGGGACATGTGGGTGCCAGTGGAATCACAAGCAGGGTAATCACTTCACAGAGCCAGAGGGAAAGAGAAAGGAAAGAGAGAGCGAGAGACGGAGCCCGTTAGTGGCTTCAGATCACAGGCCATCTTCAGTGAGTGGATGAGAATGCCAAACATGTCCCACAGGGGCCCCCACTTTAAATAACGAGCAGGAAACCTCTCGGAAATCCTTTTCCTTCTGGCAGACTGTGATCGAGAGGGCCCCGAGGACTTATTTGTGTGCGACTGAGGGTACAGTGTACACAGTTTTACCCAAACACACACACATTTATATTCACAGACATGCCACACATGTAGACAAGCACATACAAACGTAGACACATGTATCATACGCCGCGTGCAAACCCACAGACTTGTCATGCCGGCTGCGTGCAGCCCACACATGACTCCACATCATCGGCGAGGCGATGCGAGGCGAGGCGAGCGCGCAGCAGCAGATCTGAGGCTGACGACAGCCGGCCTTGAAGCTACTGTACGCCTTTATTTCTCCACGTTTGTCTCAATAAACATTAAGATCGTGTCGTTGAAAAGACATGAAAGTTCAGGCGCTTTCATCTGACTAAATGCTCTGACAGCTTACCTGCTTTCACCTGCAGCTCAAAAAAGAAAAGGAAGGAGTTTAAATTAATAAAAGCAGGAAATTCACTTGCTGTTAATTTCTATTGAGAAAAAGGAGAAAGTCCTTCTGATCCAAGGCGTGTGAAGCAGTCAACTCCGTAAGTTGGCGGCTTCACACGGAGAACGTAGAAAAAGAGCAAAGAGCAACATTTCTGAAACAAGATGCGGACATTATTCCGGAAGATTGTCTGGCTCTCCACTGGCTTCCACAGGTGGCTGCTTCCTCTGACTCAGAGCTGGTCCTCGGCTGGTTTTCCTTTGGCTCGCTGGACTCGGAGCAGCTGCCGACTCGGCCGATGGTCCCTGAACTCACCGCATCATTTTCACTAGTTGCTGGTGGAAAATCTATGAAACACTCCAAGGATTCTGATCAAAACTGTGGATCACAAACACTAATTATTCCACTGAACCCGGGGTGTCCAGCTCGGTGTATGAGGGCTGCAGCCCTGCAGGTTTTAGAGCTTTACCTGCTCCAACACACCTGATGCAAACTCAATGTTCCTCCTTAACATCTTGTTTCATCCAAAGGAACTGAGAAACTCATCTGGCCCAGGCTCTGCAGCACAGACCATCATAAACCTGCAGGACTGACTTTGGACACCCCTGGTTTCAACTTTTAAGACCTGAAGTCCCTGATTGGGGAACATATTGTGTAAAACAGCCTTTATTTAAGCTTCTGGACTAAAACCTGCATCACGTTGCAGAGACGATGTCATACACTGATCTGTTACAGCTTAGAGCTGCACCATTGCACGCAGGGGTGTGCGATATGACGATATTAGATCGTGAACGATTAGAAAGTGGACAATCTGCCAGAATGAAGCGATCATATGGATCGTTTAGGTCACATTCGATAAGTTGCAGTTCTATGCTGATGCACCAACAAAACCATCCGAGGAAGAGGGTAAGAAGAACAGGAAGAAAAAAACTGTAGAAGGACGAAGACGAGAACAAAAACTGTAGAAATTACGCAAACTTTAGAAATAAAGCTTTGCTAGTGTTCAGTGTGTGTTGGCTGGTTTAAAACAACTTCATAGTGATGCATTTCCATCGCCGAGAGCGTCTGAAACCGCCGTACAGTAGGATCGCGGTGTTAATCATCACCAGGTATGGATGAATAATGGATGCAGTGTTCAGAAATCTAATCCATCACCATCATCATATCCATCAGAGTTCAGTCGTCTGACGCTCTGTCCAAACCCTTCGACACATCTGACTCCAACTAAAAGGATCTCCTACAGGTTGGTAGGTTCTGCACAAGCCTGCAGATGACCCACAAATCAAAGCAACATCAGCTTATTAGATTTGCAAACCCTTTATGATCTACTCCTCTCTCAGTCACGGTGGCAGCTGACCGATCCGACGCCATCTGAACCCGGCCCGCCTTCCTGCAGCTGAACACTGAGGCGTTGATGCATCACTTTTTAAATCAGCTTGATGTCTTAAAACTACAGAACTGACGGAATTAAACATGCTGCACAATGCATTTGGCTTTAAAGCGCGCTCCTACTGTAAAAAGCTTTGAAAATGATTCCACAAAGTATGAAAAGGCAAAGCTCCTCCATGTGTCTGCAACGGTGGTTTCTAAAAGCCCCCACTGTACGATAACAGAGAGCGGCGCCGTGTTTAACCATTCTTCACATCAATAATTTCAGACGTCTGCGGTGGAAATGAGCATTTTTCAATTTTGAGATGCGACTTCAATTGACTGCTTGAATAATAGAGGACAGCAATTGAAGCAACATTTATGCTTACCCCCGCGGAGATCATCCCAAATACTTTCGAACTATTTCAGCCGGGCATAAAGGAATCATGAAAGGCCTCACCGTTCCCCTGTGTCCCTTTGCGTGGGGAATGGAACCAGAGTCTTGATATCAAAACTTCAAATACTTCCTGTAGAACCAATGCAATGGTGACGGGGTGGGAGGGGGAGTTCATTTACACTTTACTCACTTTCTTTGCTTTCATTCTTCAACCCTCAGAAGTGTCTCTTCTCCGTTACATCGAAAGTCAAAAGGAGGACTGAAGAGAGAAATCTTTTCTTCTTTTCTTCCTTTTTTAAAGAAGCACATTCCCTGTGAGCTATAGAGGCTTCGGATGGTTAGACAATTTAATTGGATAAAAGGAAAAGATTAAAGAGGCCCTGACTCTGTTCCATAAATAATTGATTTCTAATGTATTTGTAGTGGCAGTGAGATGCCGTTGTTTGGGATTGGGGGATGCTGAGTGGCAGAACGCTTCAGATTTCTCTCAGTCTTTGCCTTCTTTGTTTTTTCATGCCGTGATATCGAAGCAGCATGAAAGGCGGAGAGGGAGCACACTTGTAGCTCAATTTGATCTTACATCGTCAGAAATCAAAGATTGTGCATGTAAAGAAGGATCGCAAGGAAGTTTTTCTCTTTTTTTTTGTAGGAGACCAAACTTTTCACACTGTGTTGCAAAAGAATACAATGCTGCTGGTGCAACCCTTGCAGAGCCCCAAAGGCAGAGCAGCTACTGCAGCTTGTATCCAAAACTAATAAAAAAAAACACAAAAAAAATACTTTTTTTTTCAACTAAAACTTCTGTTCTTGGATCAAAATGTCCACAGATGTTCTGATAAAAAAAAGACAAAGCGATTTTCTTGCTCTTTGTGATGACTGTTTGCACAAAACAGCAATGATTCCCTGTGACAAGTTATACAAGGTGGGCTTAATAAATGAAGAAAATATGCAAGAAGCTCTTCACACTTAATTTAAGACATAAATAGTAGGTCAGCGAGTGGTTAACCGCGCAAAATAAGTCTGTTGAAGACATCAGAAGTGTAACTGCCAGCCGCAGCCCGGCCGGAGGCAACGATTCGTGCTCCGTTTCATGTCCTTCCCCTCCAGGTTAATCTACTTTGTTGATTCTGATCGCCCTTTGTGCAGCCTGACAATGCCGTGGCCTTCGTTGCTGTGGAATGACAAGAGGAATAGCTGTCATCGCTGCGTTTCAATCTATGAATGCCTCTCTGCTAACCCCAGCCTTTAATCTCATTCCTAATGTCAGCAAATAGCAATCTGCAGAGCTGCTGCGGCCATGGAGGAGGACGGAGGAGAGGCGAGCCCGTGCCACGAAGCATTACAGCTCGGCCTGTCAGGGCCCACGGCGGCACAACAAGGGGGGAGGGGGTGATGGGGGGAGGGAGGGGGGCTACAGTGTCGGTTACATGTTTTAGGAGCAGGTTGGCAGCAGCGACGGGGAGGGGTGCCAGGCAGCGAGCAGGAAAGGAGGGGGAAAGTATGAGAGAAAGGTGGAGGGGGGGGGCAGGTGTGTTTGTGCACAAGCTGCTTGTTTGTTTACACGCTGCTTATCCGTGCGCACCCGTATGTCTGCGCTCGCATGCATGAGCACGCGGACTCGCCGCGGTCAAACGCTCACTCACAAATGAAATCTAGCAACGTGAGTGGCCGGAAGCCTCAGCTGGGCTCGCACGGCAGCTGATCTTGCAAGCCTCAGTGGAGCTGTCTCAACGATGCAGGGTAGCGAGCGCCGAGCCTGGCGGGGGAGAAGGGGAGGAGGAGGAGGAGGAGGGTGACGCTGGAGGAGGGTTGGAGAAAGGAGGAGAGGGGAGGGGAGGGTCACCTCACGTGAACCACAGCCAAAAAGCGGGCTTCTGTCGCTGGGAAGAGAAGTCCCGCGCTGGCACGCCGCATCAGCTGAGAAACTAGAAAGCAGCACAGCGAGGTCAGCAAGCATGAGACGGGGGGTGGGGGGGTGGGGGTGGGGGATAAAAATGGCAGAGGACTCACAAACAGAGACAAGTCGTCCGCTCACAATGGTAACAAATACGATGAGGTATTGAAAAGTGCACATGACCGATGCCAAACGGGATGATGACGCAGCAGAAAGCTGCCACCAGCTCCACCATAAAGGAACCGGCATGTCTGCAGTTTTCTGCACACAAAAGCTGCTCGTTTTTGCAGAATTTTCTTCAATCTTGCAAATTTGTAGATTAAGATTCAAAGGGGTTTTTATTATTTCCAGGAGAAAGAGGCTCTTAGAAGTCAAATCCGTATCCGCTCGCTGCCATACAAGCTGGATTCTTCCTCATAAATGGATCATCCGTGGGCTTTGTGTTGTGTAATTTAGCCCTCTGCAGTCGTACATTATAATCCACTGTAGGTGGTACAGTGATGCTGGGGTTTAAGACAAGTTGCCATGTCACCAGACTGCCATGCATGCTGGTCTCCTGCCCCCCCCACGGTGGTCTGCGACCTCCTTCCAGCAGCGTTCTGATTGTCATCAGATAAACTGATGGTGAAACGATGATGCTCCTTCTCCTTTCAGTGTTTTCATCCTATTCTATTTCACTAATCTAGAAAGCTCTGGTTTATTTAGCAACACCTGTGGATACGCTACCATGGTAACAAGCATGATGGGTTTCTTTAAATAAAGAAATCACAGCAAGTAAAAGACTGTTTGATCCTGTGGATTGAGCCAATTTCCTATCAAACTTTTATTACCTGAGTGTCAGTTTAGCCAGACTTTAACAGGCCTACTGACTAAAACTAAACCTGTTTCTGGTAGATTACACAAGAGGACAACAGAAGTAGTATTTGAGATTAAATGCCTCAATAAATAGGAAAGCAACATTTCTGGACCAGGATCTGAAATAAGCTTCAGCTGCGGCGCAACCTGCAGACTCTGAGAGGATGAAGGTCTGCGGTTTAAACATGCTGGACAGGCGACGTCAGAGAAAAGGATCACGACGCAACAGTAATAATTCATCTCTCAGTAGATAATGAAGATTAACTCCAAACAACCGTTGATGTCCAGAAATCAAACATCGCAGGCGGATGTTGCAGACATCCACGAGGAAAACTTGTGATGTGATTGGCCAAGATTGGCCCTGTTTTTCCTGAATGTCCTGTT
>JBBDHI010000015.1:25816312-25845298 GCA_037177115.1 Craterocephalus stercusmuscarum
CCTTCTTAACCCCTGTTCTGAGGTGCTTCTGTACAGTCAATGAGAGCAGCTCGTTTTGGTGCTGTCTCTTTAAATCTAAACAGACACATCACGCCCCGCCCCCTTCCTGGTCACGGAGCGCTCCACTCGGTTTGACTCCGCCCCCTTCGGCCAACTTGTGGCCATGTGGAGCCGTGGTGAATGTAAAGCTGAAATGGAGACTCATCAGACCAGACGTTTCTCCATTTTCTATTGTCCAGTTCTAGACATTGTCCAGTCTGCCCAGTCTCCTCTGACCTTTGGTATAAACAACTGGATACTTTCTCTTCTTCAGACCGTTCTCTGGAAACCCTGCACTGGAAAAAAGGCCACTCCAAAATAAGTAAAAAATAAAAAATAAAACAGGGTATTTTTAAGTGAAAGCCAAAAAAATTCTTGATAAGATTTCTTGGTATAAGATAATATATTAAAGTCGAACAAGATCTTGAAATAAGCTGGAAAACTTGATCTTGGCTATATTTTACCAGTACTGTGAAGTTTTGTGTTTTTGTGTTTTACAGTGTAGAGATGGTTGTGGGTGAAAATCCCAATAAATGTTCAGACCAACAACCAAATTCTTCCTCACTTGATGCTCAGATTGAACTTCATCAGGTCGTCTTCATCATTTCTACATGTCTGGATGTGTTGAGCTGCTGCCATGGTCGAGTTACCTACATGTGTTTACTGGCCTCTCCTTGCAGCCAACTGCATGAATACTCAGTTTCTTGAAGACAGACAGAGCAGACTTTGGAAAACATGTAGAAAATCTGAAGTTGATGAATCTGCTGATGCGTTCGCGCAAAGAAAAACCCACCAGACAGACCTTCCTTCTGCATGCCGCTGAACAGATTACGCTCTCTCATAAGAAAACTAGCGTGGCAGCGACGACTCCGTCCATGTCACTCCCTAACCTAAAGTATGTTTCCTCTTCACTCTATAAATGCCAGCTGATGCAAAGCTCCACATTTGGCTCTCGTGACCTTTATTACAGCTGATAGCGGCATCCATGGATACAGGGGGAGCTCCACACTGGAACAACAAAGGCTAGTAGTGGGTCTAGATTACAGATCTGTGTGATGGCAAGGTAAGTGAAAATGACAAGCGAGTATTATTCCTCACTGATGTGATAATTACCTGCCTGAGAAAGGTTATCTTCCAAACAGAAGGCAGTAAACGCACCCGTGCAACCCAGCAGGTTGTTTATGGATGATCTGCAATTTCCCATCTTCACTGAGAACAGCCTCACATTTTGTGCACAGGGTAACTTTCAGTTAAATGTTTTTCTTGGGAAGAAATTATTGGAAGTCTCCATTACCACCGTCAATCAATCGCTGGCTACATGACATCTTTCATCTTCTGAAACTGGAAAAAATCTAATTTACACTTCAGCTGACATGTTTTTATTACATGTATTTATTTTTTTAACACTGGAAACCATTACTCAACTATCTTCATAAGATCCCGACTCGTAAACTATCTGCAGTGATCGGCCTTTGGCTGTTTCGCCACCACATAATCCTGCCCCCAAAAGCCATTTCACTTTGAAGCAACTTGTTAAGGTTTATATGCCAAGGAGACTACAGAGTATGCAGCTGGGTTTATTGTTGTTTTAATTATGAATATTTAATTGAATTATTTTTATTTTTTCTGTCGTTGTCTTTATTGCCATTATTTATTTATTTAATATTAATTAAATAATTTATTTATTAGATTTTTTTTCTAATATATACTCATTTATGTACTTATTTTGTGGGAATAATCATGACAATTGCTTATGCATCATCTGCCTCTGGCATCCCGATTGGTAGTCAGTCTGATCTTCTTTTTCTTGCTTGTTTGTTTTGGCTTTTTGTACTTGTATGAATGACTGTGCAATAACTGTGTCACCTGTAACATTATGAACGATACTGAAGCATCTATAAACACCACCTTTTGATTCAGAGGCTAGTATGTCAAGAGAGGGAAGGATGGAGAGAGGGATTTATGGAGTGGTTCAGTTTCAGTGCTTAAAGTGTTTAAAAAAACAAAACAAATGATGTACCCGCTGTTGTTACTAGCTATCTGACTTTCCTAAATAAAATTTAAAAAAAAAAGATTTTCTAGGAAAAGAAAGTTGATGATAACTGCATCTGCAGGGAGGGCTCAGTGTTTCAGAAATTATCGAGAGGCATGTTGTCCAGAGAAGTTGCACTTCTGTCTGAATTAATACAAATAAAGCAAAGAAATGTAAATAAAAAGATGCATCATGAAATAAACTGATGTTTTCATCTGGAAGGTTGCAGAAAAAAAGAAAAGTCTCCCTTTTTATAGATGATCCCTCTTTTGTACACTTGATGCAGGCCAAAATTATATCAGACAACAGCGTAATCCCACATCGTTATCAACATCAAAACGTGTCTGACGCTGTTTGGCCCCGGGCTGATGGCAGCACAGTTTCTGTAACGGGATGATATGGATTACACTTTGCAAACCGACCTTGGCCCCTTCTCATTTCATATGCCTGCCAGTGCAACGCGGCAATGGCCGCATGAGTCGCATCGCTGCCAAGTAAAACCCAAATACCCCCCTGATGATTAAGGTCACTCATACATTGCTCTGCAGAAGCCGAGCTCGTATAAGCCTCAGAGCACAGGGGGGGGGGCTGACCGTTTGGACTCTACTTAGCCTTGATGTCTTTATTGTGAGGCCTCACGCCACCCAGGTTTCCCCTGCCTCGCTGCGGTTGGTGGAGACAGAACACAAACTTTTCCTCTGAAGCAGCATGACCTGTTGTTGACTTTGATTTGTGTGTCATTAAGAGGTTTAAGCTTCTTCATGAGTTTATCCCTGGATCACAGGGATCTAGGAGGCTCACCGGTCATTTGCTGTCAGTATCCCAAGAGCTCAGATTGTTAGGGGCCGCTTTACTCTGAATATGATGGAAATGTGTTGGACTAATTTGGCTTTAGTAGGATTGGCTGAATATTAGTCCACTCATCCAACGGATTATCTCATAGCGCCGGCGAGCACCCTGTCAAACGTCCATACATATCTCATTTTCCCGTAATGTCCTCATAGAAAGTGCTTGTGGATTTCGAACCGGTGAGATGAGCTTATCTGCACAGACGGTACGTGTATTCATTTAATCTGAGTTCAGCATCAGGTGTCGGGAGCAATTACACGCTGATGAACGAGCGCAGAGCTAAACAACACGGTATGCTGACACCCTGCGAGGGAACCGTAAACCTGTAACTCTGTACGGAAACAAAGAAAATTCTATGATATTAGCTTTCTGCCCTCTTAGGTACTCCTTTTCTGTTGTCAGATTTTCCCCCTAATTTCCCTCTAGTGGCAACATGACTGACCTTCCTATTGGCCGTGGCATGCTGAAGTGACAGCTGGTGTGATGTAATAACACCCCCTCCACTACACCAGTTATAAAGAGCAATATCTAGTTCCATGGATTGAGATAAGCTTAGGTAGATTAATGCTCTGGGACACTGAAATGTTTGTTGTATAAAAGCTCTGTTTATAAAACAATGTGTCATTTCTGTATATGAAAAACTCTGATCTGGCAGATGGCCTGAGCTCTGAGAGTTCCTCCATGTTAAAGGCACTGCTATTCTATGCTTTGTGCCTCTCTGGCTTAATGGGATTTTAGAGTCTACATTCAAATGAATTCTATACAGAAAAACTGGGATTATTTTACAGGCTGTTTAATCTCTCCCTTCCTCCCCTCCCGCCCCCCTCTTGCTCTCTCTCTCTTTTTTTAAAAAACTCAGCCTGTCCCATGGTTTTAGCATTCGTGGAAAAGTGGAGCGACTGTGAGTGCTACAATCAATGAACGCTAGAGTGCAGGCGGCCTATCAGCTCAGAGAGCCAGAGAGATGCCCTGTGGACCATTTCTCTAACGTGAAGCGTGCTCAGTCAACTTGACTCACTTCAGCCTGGCTGCCGTGCCCGCCTTTCCACAAGCGTTCCCATCCTGCTCGACACGGACAGACACGAAGCTTCACCAGAGCTCCTCCGCCACCGCCAGACACAGATCCGACGCCGCTCCTCCACTGAAGAACAGCTTCATCCCCTCCAAGCTTTAGCTGCCACTCTGGGGAGAGGCATCGCGCACCAGACAGCCTCTGCATCTCGGATCAACAAGATACTCGCCAGACACATAGAAGGCGAAAAAAAAAAAAAAAAAAAAAAACTGGTGGAAAAGAGTCTGTGGAACCCCAGGGGAGAGGTCCCATCACTTCCTGAACTGGACTTTGAGCTGAAGATTCAGCGCTGCCACCTGGGTCCCGACAGATCCCATCATGCCTCATTCTTTCCAGCTGAAAAAAGGTGAGACTTCTATCTTCTGTTTGTCAGCATTAGTTAAACATGAAAGCAGCTAAATGAATGCAGAGTGCAGCGAACGCAGAACTGACTCAGGACTTTAGCTCTCAGTGAGCTGGAGCATCAGTTGGGTCCCTGCAAATATGATAAAACACACACAAATATCAAACTTTCTATTCAACTTTTCTCTAATAAAGCAGCTTTTGCTCTGCTACCACGGAGGACTTCCTTCATCCTGGTATCATTTGGCATTTTGAAGATGAGTGCATATGCATTCAGTTTCTTTTTAAAACAAATAAACCTGAATATCCAAGAGTCACTTTTTCTAACAGTTCCCAGTACATAGTAGGAACTTCACACCTCAGCTGGATGGACGGCAGCCAAACGCTTACTTCATGCCAAGGCCACAAACACTGGCTTGCTAACTGATCCCTTTGATAAATCTACAGATTTCCATACAACTTTTATGTCGGCCAGTTAATCTCTGAGATTTAATCAATGAGCCCCTGAATCGCTTGTTCAGTCTTAACATGCATGCAAACTAAGAGTAAAGGACAGACAGTGTGATAAAACAACTGACATCTGATAAGCAAATGGGAGAACTGGACCCACTAAAAATTGTCCTGACAGGTTTTATCTGTAAAAAAATATGTAAATAAATATGTAAAATAAACTTTAAACACAAGCCTGGATGCGATATGAGCCATCTGAGAGAACTTTTTGATTCAGTTTTGATTTTCATGCCGACTTCACACAGCAAGAATCTCCTCTCATGCACTCGAAGGACGCAGAAAGCAGAGGTGAGTGGTTCGGCTGAAAGTTTTCTTCCCATATTTGTAAAAAACAAACTTTTTGTTCATTTCCTGCGCGTGAATTTACAGTCAACAGGTTGTTAATGCGCATCCATGCTCTGGTTGGAAATTTTGGTCGGTTGATTTTTTTTCTTTTCAGCTCACACGTGCTGCTGCCTTTGCTAAGAAATCGCTTGTGGTCTCCTGCCTGCAGAAAACAACATTTCTCTCAAAGTGCTGCAAATATCAAAAGTGTCTCTCTTGCATGATGAGGTGCAGATAACGATAATGTGACGGTGCACGGGAGCTGGCACAGGCTGAACTTCCACCTGCCATTTCCTGGGCTGCAGAGATGCTTTTAATGAATGCACAGAGGGATGCAGCAGCGGTACTGAGGCAGGACTACAGTCAAAATTACATTTCAAAGCAAAAATTAGGCTTAATTACAGCTGATTGTTGTAGATTTGTTTCTTGCACAAAAACTCTGTGGGAAGTTTTCCTGTGTGCAGATTTTTCTTTAACTTTTGTTTCATGTATTGAATAAAATCAAGGTTCAGGCACTTTTGAGACAGGCTCAGTTTCATGAGAAAAATTGCAGGAAAATAGACATTTATGTCCATTAAATAAATTATTAATATACTTCTTTGATATTTTATTTAAACAAAATGTTGAATTATCTCCACTCTTATCTGTGTCAGTGCAAATAGTTTTTTTAACCCCCTTTTTTTTTTTTTTTTACTTCTGGGCCTTGGTCGGAATGCTTTCATCCTCACCAACCCCATGTTTCCATGTTGGATTTAAACCCATTTACTGCTTTGGCTGGAGGGATACAGCAAAGAGCTGACATGGAAATACACCTATATGCCACTGGATGTTGCAAATGTTTGATGCACAGGAATGTTTGCTGGGAATATGAGGGGTCTGAGTCCAGATTTCTCTCATGGAAAGCTTGTCTGCTGCTCCTGTTTCTGCATGTTTGAGGGGAGGAGATGGGATCTGACCTCTCATGTCTGAACGTGAGCTAATTAAAAATGTAGAAATGCTCAGTACGAACTTTTACCCAGCTCTGCCAAGGATTACATTCATATTTTAAGATTTTCTTCCAGCACGGAAGCGTTGAAACAGAGTGCATAAGCAGCGATGTGCTGATTTCTCTATCGGTGCTTTGTCCGTGGCTCTTGTTGCACGGTGGCCTCGAGCAAGGTGTGCACAGTTTCGGTTTAACCAGCCCTGTAGACCAGTATCAGCAGTTGGCATTAGATTCAGGCAACTACTCTGACCTGACAGTAGAGGCGGCAGACCTCTGGGAGAATCTGATACAGTTGGAGTAAAAACTGGGCCAAAGGAAAAGAAAAAAAAACAGCAAGGGAAGAGCTACAAAATAACCCGAGCTGCAGCGAGGCTGCATCTGTGTGCAGTGACTCACTACAAACGTGAATGATGTGAGCATATTTGCAGCCGTCCCAACATTCCCGCCCTGTTGTACTTGGAGTGCATTCGGTGGCGCAGCAGGACCGAGAGTTCGCTGCAAACACGACGGACAATCCTAACCGGTTTGGCAGCTTTGCAGTCTTGACTGTTTAGATCAGCACCAGCTTGCCGATGGTGGAAGTTTCCACAACTTCTGTGGAAAAAAACGGCAAAATGTTGAGTAAACAGTTGCAAACGGTGATGTGGCGTTCTGTGACATCACTAAAAAAAATTATATAGATTTTTCCAGCATAACCTGCAATATTGTTTTTTATAAATATTTTTCATCAAACTTTACAATCAAAATATTCTTTTCATTATTTAATTCAATTTATATTTTTTTAATTGAAATTGGATAAAACAGTTTTTTAGGGTCAGCTTTCACTTGTATCTTTCACAACCAGGACTCCCTGCTGGCGACGAAGACCCTGGTGGAAACTTCCCGTGTGGGTGCATCTGTAAGCAGGAGTGCGCCTAATGCTGTGATACAGGAAACATTTCCACCACACATCCAGCCAATCTAGACGGCAGCTTTACGCTAACTGCAAGATGTTTTGACAGTAGACTAGAAGAGGGGGGGGGGGGTGTTAGTTAGACAGATGGTTCTTATTGGATCATTATCGAGGGTGGTGCAAAGAAATAAGACCCACTTGTTTACCATTTGAATCCCTGCACTTAAGCCTGCTGTCAAAGAGAGGATACCTCTGTTAAAACCCGAACTCAGCCCACGTGCAGACACATAAACAAACCTTTGAAACTAATCTGTGCGTAAGTTCTCCCCAACATGACGACCCCTCCTCGTGCACGCTCTGAAGCGGCACTGGAGCGTGTGGAGGAGAAGAGGAAGACGGAGGAAGCTGCAAACACTGGAGAATTGTGGGGAGGGCACAAATCTGCCGCACGCTTTTCCCTCTTCATCTTCCTCTGCAGAAGTTACTGACCCATCATCCAGCAGATGGCACACTGGCGAGAGGCTCTCTGTGTTGTGCGTGGAAAATTCCATCAAGTTGAACTCTGCGGGCTGCATTCCTGGGCTCCTCTCTGCTGGCCTTGAGAAAGTCCTGAATCTAGATGCTTTGATTTGACTAAATTGGAATTCCAGCCCACTTCCACGCCTCTGCTCTGACTCCCACCTTTGCGTGTAGCTTTAAACTGGTCAAGTCAAGGTTATTCACGGAGGCAGCCTGCAGAAAACTTATCCAGCGATAACTCTGAGAGTCCAGCTGTTTTTGTTTGTTTTTGAAGGAGCCGGATAAAAGCTGAATAAAAACCATTTTCGACAAGAGTTCTTTCTTTTTTTGGTTTTTGTTTGGTATCGACCAGCAAAAGCTGCACAAAACACAAGTGCAACTCATGAGTACGAGATAAAGAAGAGCCTGAAAAGCCCCTTTAATTAAGTGCAAAACCAAAATGATCATTTGTAATCACGCTGCTCGTTTTAGACCTCAAGGACCTCTTTGCCTCCATCATTCTTCCCGCGTGTGTTTAACCCCTTCAAGTGAGATAAAAAGACAACTTTCAACCCGGAGTGCAGACACACAACAGACAGGATTTCATGTCAGAATATGACAACTCTGTCTGTTAATTAAAAAAGCAGAAGGCAAGCTTCCAAAGAAAGAGCCATCCTGCACGGAGAACCTTTTGATGTGATTTTCCCCCCCACTGATCCTATTATTACACCTCCTGTTCTTTAACAGTCGTTATAAATGATGCATGTCTTACTGTATGTTTTCAGAGATCTCTTCAAACAGATGATCGGGGGGGGGGGATGCATGTAATGCAACACATACAGTAAGACCTGAGGAAGAATTCTTTTTATTGACACCTTGCAATCACTCCCAAATTCACACCTGCAGTCGTATACGGGGGCTTAACAAAGAGAAACTGATGTGTAGACAAAAGAGGTGGGGGGAAGACAAAAAAAGCTTCCGGGATACATGGAGTTAAAAAAGTGAAACTTAACAATATGAAAAGAAATTCTTTTAGAGAAAGGAACTAAAAAGACCTCTGTAGCTAACAGCATTATCTGTTTGGTGTTACAGCGCGGTTGCATCATGCCTCTCAGAACAAAACTCCACACTCACATCTTTGCTGACAATGAACACTGAAGTTGGCAGAAATTTGCTGTGAAACGAGACAAAAGTGTGCAGTTCGGGGAGAAAAAAAGAAAAAGAAAAAAATGAGGCAACCTCCGGGCCTCGGGCTTTTGTCAGTGGGCATTTCTACTCGGTGACCTATCATGCATCGCGCAGAGGAAAAAAAGGTGTTTCACTCTGGCTCCTGCTGGATGGTTTCTGACAAAGACCCTAAACGTCATGACCGCTTGTTTAATTATCCATCCTGAATAAAGATCAGGGGATTAGCCGAAACACGACTCACGGCGCGGTGATGCACCCCCAGTCAGCTCAGACTGGGGCGTATTGATCAGCTTCCCTTCCTCTGCCCTCTGTAAGTGGGTCATTTATTTTTTGAGAGAAATTGGTTGAGGAGAAGTTTGCCAAGGATTTGCAGTAATTATCTCATCCCTCTATAGCTGGGCACAGCATGAGGCCTTGGTAAATTACACATCTCTCTCCTAACTCCTGGATGGTTTATGGCCGTGCATTATGCATAACTGCGCTGGAGCGCCTTCAACATCCCCCAAGTGGATTGAAATAAAGTTGACGCTGCTCTTTGTTTGGAGCTCAACACGGGCTTTATTTGGCAGTGCTGAATCGGAGATTGCTGTAAAAGCGTTCGTCTTAATTATTTTGGAGACTTTTTTTCCTCCCTCTCTCTCTCTCTTTCTCTCTCTCCCACATCTCTTTTTATTCTCCCCAATGGTTTGTGAACACCTGAAGTGTTTTTTAGTTTTAGCGGGATGCCGGATCCAGATGGGCGGATGCTGGGGCGATCCATAGGGAAATGTCACATGCGTTGTGTTGCTGTAAAAAGGCAATAAAAAAAAGAAGCATGTTGTTCGCAGAATGACGAAGGAATCAGGCAGTTCAAAAGCCACAGATGCTGGGATCACAGTAAAAACTATATTTCCCTCCAGCAATGTGACTTGCAATATGACAGAATCCACTTAGCCTAGTGTCACTTAATCCATCATGAATGCATGAAATGATCAGAAATGTCTTTAAAGACTTCATAAACAGGTCCAGGAAAGGTATGTAGGGGCTTCGTATGAAAACACTGACTTCATGTTAAATATTTTACCATCTCTGAGCCACAGCATCAGTAATCTAAAACAAAATCCAAGAATTTCAGCAACACTGCTTTGGTTCCATCTGAAAGAAGAGTTTAAAAAGTCAATGGGCACTTTCACTGTTGAATCAAAGCCTACATATTTTATAGCTAATCTCACTTATTTATTTTTTCCTGTGTTCCCCAGCCCAGCAAATGCTCCTCTTGTGCCAAGGAGCAAACGGGGTGAGAAAAGACGGGGAATCTGTGGTTTGGAATCACCACAAACAAGGTTTCCAAGGTGAGTCACTGACAGTAACTGCCTGCCCACATCTCATGAAATGAATACAACTTCTCAGATGCTGAGTCTGTGATCCTCAGCAGCGCTCCACTTCATGCACAGAAACAACTACATTCAGAGCATCTTAAACGTCTTTAATGCCTTCAGAGGAGGATAGGACCGGCACAAAACTGCAAGTCTGAGATGTTAAACAAAGAAGAAAAAATAGTTTTTCTTGCGCAGCTCTAAGAAATGATGCAATGTGGAATAACACGTGCTTTAAACACTTCAAAATGTACAAAAGTGCATTAAATTGACTGCATAACTGTAGTTAATTTAGAAAAAGTAGGATGTTTTCCATGCCATGTTTAACATGGCATGGAAAACATCCTACTTTTTCTAAATTAATTACAGTTATGCATAAAAAAAGGGGGGGGGGGGGGGTATTTTCAGGGAAAACATAACAAGCCAGAGTCATAACAAGAGCAAAACTGTGCGACACTGCCGTTTAACACCGAAAACCCCCCACAGACCTGACCTTGGCATGAAATTTCACAAGGTTTCACAGCATTTTAAAACATTAAGCTATAAACTCAGGTCATGTTTTTCCACTTTAAAGTGCAACAGGTCATTCTAAAGCAATCTTTAAGGCGATCAGTCTCTTAAATCGCCTCTCCAAATAGCCACGGGCTTTGATATTTAGCACATAACAACCGAAAGCATCCTTTTCTACAAAGCGGTAAGAGCTGGAAAGCCACGCGCAGATGAAAACTTAACCAATGTCACGCGCAGAAGAAGCGGTCCCCTCGAAAAACGCCCGCATGCTTACAAACGTGTGAATAATAAGTCGATTAAAGCTTTCCTTTTTCGACAACCCCCCCGCCCCCCCAGACGGTGACTCGTTGCATTTCGTCTATGAAGTTAGCATACCTGCAGGAAAATCTGGCTACAAAGTAATAAGAGGAGAAAAAAAATCAAGCCTGTCACATGGACCCGTCCGCACGGACCTAATTAAGAGGTCTGTCTTTGTGCTGTTCGTGTTGGGTCTGTGTACTAAATGCGACGGAAGGCAACGACACGATAGATTGCTTAAGTCATGGAATATAAATTAGTTCTGAGAATTTTGGGGGCTGGGTTAAGAGAAGCGGTGACGTCGCCCGCTCGACGTCCTGTGACTGCGGGCTCAACCAAACGTGGGGGGATTTAGACTCAAACAAACCTACTGCCCGCGTTAGTTTTGCTCTTTAAATCTATTTATCCTGCAATTTAAACGCAAATTTGTTAACACGGTCACTATAAAAACTGAAAGGCGTGATTTGTGTTAGAAAAGCGGGTTTTAAAGCCATTTGTTCTCAACGCTGGATAAAAAGGCGCCTCTCCCCTGCGCTGGGGGAGTGGTACGGTCTCGGGCTCAAATTCCGAGAATTGTGCTCGTCTGATTCTTAGAACTGGGGTTCTTAGAAGTGGTGATGCAAGAAGTTTCTAGGAAAGCGCTACCAGGTGATTTTTTAAATTCCATTTTTCCTATTATTTGGCGCCAAGTTGTTATATACTCTGTGCTGTTGATGCTTTAGACGTGTGTCCGTTTGTTGCCGGTCAAGTGTTTGGGAAGCCGGGGCTGTGCGGGACTGTGTCAGCGCGAGGCGAAACTCCGCTGCGGTGACAGACGGAGCGCCGCTCCGTTTGACAGCTCGGCTGCCTCGGCGCTGCGCCGGGGGAAGCTGCGGGGGCCACGCAGCCGCCTCTCCTCCGCTCTCAGCTTCTCCCATCGCGCTGACACTTAGATCACGCTGTAATAGCGTGCTATAGAGGGCTTCAGATTGGACTGGGAGGGGGTTGATTAGTGCGCTCTGGGTGCGCTGGTCCGGAGCCCGGGCTCTCGCGCACTGCGCTCGGGGTTGATGTGGCCGCGTTGACGCGCTCTGATTTGATGCCACATTGTAGGTTTGGAGTGTCAGCGCGAAGCAAAAGCGGTGGCACTCGCGCTGTCACAGCAACTTTACTGGCAGCATGGCACGTTTTAGGATATTTTTACTTAGCGCAGCGGTGGTAATTTGCTCTAATGGAGCGCAAAAAAGAAAAAAAAGAAAAAGAGAGAGAGAAAGCTGCGCCGATCTAAACCTCCTGTTACCATAACGTTGTAGCGGAAATCTCACTGTTGAGGTGTGTGTGTGTCTGTGTTTTTCCGTGGTAGAGGCTTCAAGTTGTCTCTTGTTATTTTTTTTTCCACTGACAGACTATTGAGAAGTTTCGCGGTTTCACCACGAAAAGCGCAGTTTTTTCTCTCCCCCGGTGGGGAGTTTGGGTCCGGCTGTATTTATTATTCGGCGGCCTTAAATGCAAATAAACCTGAGAGATGGCGTGAATTTATAAGCTGATTAAAATATGTAAATTCAGGCTTTGCTCTCACTCAAGCTGAAAGAATTAAGTTATTTGCTTGTAATCCTGGTGGTTTCCAGAAGTGTAGTTAGATTTGTTTATGTAGCTGGTTGATGTTTAAGCGGCAGGTTATTATTTACCATCTGTCAGTTTAAGGTGTCCCGCTTCTATTTATGGACGTGTCCAGTTTCAGACTTCACTCTTGACATTGAGTTAAAGATACTGTCATAAATCCGCCTGCATGCTGTAAAACCCTTTCCCCTCCTCTTGTGGTTAGTTTTCGCTTCCATAAAGTATCTGACCAGAAATGCAGGACTACAGCAGGAGGTTGACACGAAGCGCCGTTTTTCTTCCCATAAAACTCTTGTAATTGTCTACAGTTAAATCTTGCAACATGCACCGGTTTATTTGGTAGACTTTGCCACATCTTGCGGGTGAAATCAAAATTAGGATGTCATATGAGCGTTTAGTGTAAAAAGAAAAAAAGTGTAAAAACAAAATAAGTAAAAATCTTAACTTTTTAATTAATATTTACCAAGCAAAAATGCTTAAAATGAAAAACTTTTCGTTGAAAAAACTATTTATTCATTGGCTTATAAATCAACTGTTTGCATGAGAAAATCTCTGAAGTGTTAGAAAAGCTGGTGCCGAAGTCAAACAAATAATATGAATATAATTTTATTTATTTTTAAATTTAAGATAAAATGTTGTAGCCTAATTTCCTTAAAAGAATGTTCTGAAAAAAGTATTTTTATATGTCTAATAAATGTGTAATTTTTTTCTGCCTTTTGTTTTTATGAGCCTGTGTGATCTCATGTGGACTCGATCTGTAACATTAACCTGCCAAAGAGAGTTTCAGAGAGAGAAATTATTCCAGATGTAGAAATGTAAAGTCTAGATGTTGTTTGTTTAATAAATGGCGCCGCCTTCTGGTGATCAGTGAATCTGTACTTTTTTTTTTAATGAGCTGGTACCCTCATTTGTAGTTTTGTCAGTTCATGAAATCATCCAAAACTTTTGTTTTCAATACTACAAAATGCTGAATCCACCAGGCCTTTTTCCTTAACAAACTGAAATGAAATAATGTATCTTTCTTTTGTTTGCAGAACTTGACAAAATGGCTTGCGCAGCCGACAGCTGCATACAGTTCACACGCCATGCAAGTGACGTTCTGCTCAACCTGAATCGGCTGCGCAGCAGAGACATCCTCACAGATGTCACCATCCTAGTGAACCGGCAGCAATTTCGTGCACACAAAACTGTCCTCATGGCTTGCAGGTGCGTGACATTAAAGCTTTTTGCCGGTCCTTCTGCTGCTCTTTGGCTATGAATAAACTCACTTTTATGTTCGATCTTCTTTTTGTTTGTGGCTGCAGTGGGTTGTTTTACTCTATCTTCACCGACTCCCACAAGTGCAACCTTAACGCCATCAGTCTGGACCCGAAGGTGGACCCGGAGGGCTTCGCCATCCTGCTGGAGTTTATGTACACCTCCCGACTCACACTAAAGGAAACTCTGATCATGGCTATCATGAACACAGCTATTTATTTGCAGATGGACCATGTTGTGGACACCTGTCACAGATTCATCAAATCCAGGTGGGTAGAGCAAACACACACACACACACACACACACAGGAACATCGTAAATCCACGATGGGCGCATTTACCGTCTCCTTCTGTCTGCAGCGATCCGACGGCCAAGCTGCCTAGAGACGAGTTTCTGGTCAGCCCCTTGGTTTTACCTCAGGATGTCCACGCTTACCGTCCTCACGATGTTGTGGAGAGTTTGCACAGCCGCATGGCTCCGTTCAGGGATGGAAGGCCCTACGGCCCCAACATGTTCAGCGGGGTCAGCAGCCCCAGCAACTACCATCTCTATGGGCAGTTTCCCATGCCAGGATTCCCCTTCCCCCTCTGCAAGCTGACTGATACCAAAAATGCTTTTGCCGACCTCTCAAAGAGCGGAATCCACCACAAGCACTGTTCCCCGCACGACAGCAGCAGCGCCATCAGGGCAGAGTACAGCCGGGCCCTCGGCGCCAGCTCCGCCAGCATCGTTCACGCCACCACTTACGCCTCCAGGGAGGCGGTGAGAGACGACGAGATGAGGAAGGAGGGCCACGAGGGCGTGGGCCAGTCCGTCAGCTTCAGCGCGAGGAAGCGCGCGTTTCCCCTGCTGACCCTGGAGCATCAGAAAGACTTGAGCAAGGAGCACGCCCCTCAGGTGGAGGAGGACCTCCTCCACCAGCACTACCCTTTGGGAATCTCCGCCGGGCGGAAGAGTCTGGTGAGCAGCCCGCAGAGCCCCCTGAAATCCGACTGCCAGCCCAACTCCCCCACGGAGTCCAGCAGCAGCAAGAACGCCGGCCTCTCCCAAGCCGGCGGCGCGCAGACCCCGCAGGGCACGCCGGACCCCAAGGCCCGCAACTGGAAGAAGTACAAGTTCATAGTGCTGAACCAGAGCGCTAAAGACGAGGAGGCGGGGCTTCGCTCCCCGCAGCGGCTCGGCATGCAGCCCTACCTCCACCCCGGCGACTCGGAGAGCCTCGACCCTCAAACCACCACGAGCAAGAGCAGCGATCACAGCGAGGACCTGCCTGCGCCGCAGGCCAGCCGGCTCAACAACATCATCAGCAGGTGAGATGTTTTATCTCACCCTTTCATGTAGGTGTCCACTGCGGAGGACATCTGTTTTCAGTGACATCAGTGAGTCACGCAATACACTGTCACTTACTGTAGAATGAATATTTATATATGCGCACACAGACATTGTAATAACCAAGCTTTCCTTTGAGATAAACAGGAAAAAAGAATGATACAGACATCATTTTATAGAACATCCATATGATAGAAATATCAAAAGGATATTTAATTAATGATTTCGAATAGAATCTAAAAAATACTTTAAATAAATAAAATGTGATTTAGAAATAAAAAAGCATCAGTGTATGTATCTATGGAAATGAATTGCTGTGTGCAAACATGTGGAGCTGTTTCTTCTTGATCCATGCATGAAAGGGTTAAGTACCAGATACGCGGGTTTGTACGAGATCGGGGAGGACTCGGTCATAAAACAATCTGCTTTTCTGACTTGTGTGCAGTGGACTGGAAGGGTCTCTGAGAAACGGAGACGGCCACCCTCAACACTACCTGAACCGCCTCAACTGCTCCACCTGCGGCTCCCAGTCGCCGCAGCACTCCGAAGTCTGCCCCAACACCTCCCGGTCCCGCCTGTCAGAGGACATGACCGAGCTTCACTCTGAGTACTCGGACTCCAGCTGTGGTGCGTTTGGGTTTCTCTCCGTCGCACGTCATGTCCGATCCCGTATGTTAGCGCCACGGCTAACCTCCTCTGATTTCTCCCGGGCAGAAAACGGCGCCTTCTTCTGTAACGAATGCGACTCCAAGTTTGCCGAGGACGAGGCT
The DNA here is from genome assembly GCA_037177115.1 of Craterocephalus stercusmuscarum. Classification (NCBI taxonomy): domain Eukaryota; kingdom Metazoa; phylum Chordata; class Actinopteri; order Atheriniformes; family Atherinidae; genus Craterocephalus; species Craterocephalus stercusmuscarum. The sequence goes on from JBBDHI010000015.1 coordinate 25,832,161, forward strand.
CTGAAGCAGCACATGCTGCAGGTGCACAGCGACAAGCCATACAAGTGTGACCGCTGCCAGGCCGCCTTCAGGTACAAGGGCAACCTCGCCAGCCACAAAACCGTCCACACGGGTAAGCCAGATGCCCTCCACCGCATTCCTCACCTTCAGCTTCGCGGGGCTCTAAACGTCCCCGCTTCTGTTTCAGGGGAGAAACCATATCGCTGTAATATCTGTGGTGCTCAGTTCAACCGACCAGCTAACCTCAAGACGCACACTCGCATCCACTCAGGAGAGAAGCCATACAAATGCGAGACGTGCGGAGCTCGTTTCGTACAGGTAAGGAAAAACGTCGTAGATTCGGTTCGTTCCTGTACGCGCATCTTTTCCTGCTCCGGGAGCCAACTCTGTTCCCTCCCGCTCCTCTTTAGGTGGCTCATCTTCGTGCCCACGTGCTGATCCACACGGGCGAGAAGCCGTACCCCTGCGAGATCTGCGGGACTCGTTTCCGACACCTGCAGACGCTGAAGAGCCACCTGCGCATCCACACGGGGGAGAAGCCCTACCATGTACGTCCACCAGCCAAGGAGGAGCTACACCTCCCTGCTGCTCCACTCCTAACCTAATGCCGCTCTTCTTTCCTTTCCCAGTGTGAAAAATGCAACTTGCACTTCCGCCACAAGAGTCAGCTCCGGCTTCACCTGCGGCAGAAGCACGGCGCCATCACCAACACAAAAGTCCAGTACCGCATGTCCACGGCAGACATGCCCACCGACCTGACGAAAGCATGCTGAGCTACACCGTGGAAACTGTTCCCATGGAGGCAATCTTGACCATGGCATTTATAGACCCCCCCCCCCACCCCCACCCCCCAAAAAAAACTTGTACAATCATCCAAAATTGTAGTGCCACACTGTGTTCATTAGGTAATTTAAATCGGCTGCGTACGATTCTGAACGGGTTTCCACTACATGTGAACGTAGAGCCGCCGACGGCTTCTTAGTCACTTTATTGTTTATATATGGATACGAAAATATATATATATAAATATATATATATCTATGTACGGTGGGAGTGTTTTTAGGATTTGAAGGTACGTATATAAAGCTTTATTTTGTTCAGAAGGATGGAATGTAAACATGTGTTTTTTGAAAATACAGTATTTTATATCAGAGAACTTACTTTTTCTGAAAGTATTGAAAATTTTGATTGACGAGCGGTACATATATTTTAAGATAACGGGCTTTGCGGCTGTATAAAGTTGTCTATACATTTTTACGTCCGTGTACAGATATGTTGCTTCCTGTCATGTTGCCATATTCACATGAAATGAAAAAAATAAAACAAAAAAAAAAAGGAAAAAAAAAAAAAAAAGGAAAAATGCATTGTAATCGGATTTGGTCTAAAAAACATATCAGGTGACTGTTGCTGTCCGATGGAAGATATGCATGAGGTTCTCTCACCGAAGAGGGCGACTACATAAATATTGTGACATGTTGTGTTATTCTGTGTGGGATTGCTCTCTGCTGGCAGAGCCAATCTGAAGTGTTGAACTGCATCTGGAGGTTCTGCTTTGTAACGACCAAGAAAACCGTTTTTCTTTTGCTTCAGATGTGTTTGTATAGATGTGACTTTTTTTGTTTTTGTTCATTTGTTTTTCATATGTGAAAGTTTACAGTTTTTTGCTCTTTGTTCTTGACCCTACAGTAAAGTTGTGTCAGTGTTGAGGTTTTTTTTGTTTGTAGATACACTGTGTATTCAATGTGCCTTTCTCTATGGTGACTGAATTCCTCTCCATTCAGCCCAGCTTCTATAAAGGTACAACTCAAGGACGCTCGTCCTAGATCCCTGTGTGTGCGTGCGTGTGAGGGTGTGTGTGTGTGTATAAATTTCTAAATGCTTGTCAGTAACCTTACAACATGCAACTTTATCATTGTAAATTTACAAGACTTGTTTTTCGAATTGGGCTTTTTTTTTAAGAAAAAAAAACTGCATTAAAGTTATTGTACGTAATAAATGTATGAATGTAAAATAAAGGTTCTGGATTTCTATGTAGACCCACTGGAGTCGGTCCTGTCTGTGAGGAAATGTTCTGAGATGATGGAAGGGCCTGGTAGATCAAACAGTACAACATGAAACATTCAGACATTCAGCCGGCAGGATTTTATACTAAATGGCAAAAAGGAGCGAAAAACAGAGCTCGACTGTGTACTTTGTAATTTCAGGCATTGATCAAAAAATCCTGCAACTTTGCTGCAAACGCGGCCGTTTATTCCATCACCCTCATGTTTTATTCAGTATGTGCCAAAGCAATTAATCTCTTAACGCCGTTTATGTCAAACATTTGATGGTTGAAACCTGGTGGGATTGTTTGACATGTCAGACGCAAGAAACAATTCTACGTATACACAATATTTAACCTTTTAATTGGACTGAAGCTGTGATGGTTTACTGGTTTTTACTGATTAGACCAGAACATGTAGAAGGACCCAACACTACTTTTCCTCCTTTTATCATAAATCCATTAAACACAGGAAAGAAGGAGAAAATGGATGGATGGATGAATGGATAATAAGGCCATTAAATAATACAACAGACTTTACTAATGCAGAAAGGTTTCACAGCTGCTGCTTTCTCTGCAGCATGGGATAAAAATGCTCAGCAACTCTGGGAAATTATTTCCTTTCTAAGTGTATTAATGCTGGAAAATACTCCAATTTCAGGGGTTAGAGGAACAACTTCCGACGATACTCAACCTAGTCAGAGCTAAGAAACAAAAAGGCTTCTGCCTGTAATTAAACTAAATAACAGACACGAGGGACAGTTTTGGTGCACGTTTATGAAACTGCTTGAACACCCACACCGCCGCCTAACTGCTTATTATTAGACCTACATGTTTATTTGCAGCCACCAGAGCTGCTGATAACATCAAACTTTTGTGTGACAATTCGACAAGAGGAAGAGAAGACATTTCATCCTCTAAATGTGACAAAGGTACACTCGTGGTGAAGCTGTTATTCTTGTACACACAACAATAACTATTCAGTTTATGCTCTCCAAAGCTAAAACTTTCATCCGTATTTCTCTAATTATTCAAAAAATAGTGTTTTTCTCCAAAGTGGTCGCATCCAAAAATCTGTTTTTCCATAATAACCATGGTAATCCTTACAAAGGAGAGAACAATAAATCACCGAACTTGGTCAAAATATAAATAACTTTTATTTCCAAGTGGCATAAAAAAAAAAAGTCTTTTTTTGTTTACAAGTCAAACAGTCAACATATCCACAGCAGAGCTTTAGCTCTCCTCTCTGAACCCTAATTTACATTTGACTGGATTTTTGCATCCAATAAACATAAAGACAGGCTCAAATGAACCCTAAAACTGTCACTGATCATTAATGTCAGGAATGTATTTACATGTTCTGAGACAAAATAAAACCTAATTACCAGCACAGCTCATGGCCTGAGCTGCAGACTTTCAACACTTTAAAAGAAAAACCAACCCAAAAACTTAAACTCATCATCATCCCCTGTTACAAAAGCCCCGATCCCCATCCCACCCCCATCACTGCTTCTGCTGCATGGCTTCTTTTCGTGCAGCGTCCTGCAGCAGCTGAGTGTCCACTTCGTCTGCCGGCAGCTGGACGTATCGGACCACCGATCCGCGGATGAAACAGTTCTTCACAGACAGCTGGAGCACATTAAAACAAGACACGGTGGAGTTTGATGTCAAGATGATGCAATCCAGCTTCCAGAAACACACAACCTTGCATGTTCAACACAATTTTAGTGGAGAGCCCATGACATCGCTCATATTGGTTTCATGGCTACTTCACTGAAACTGTTCCTTGTATAAGAACAGCATCAATGTTAAATCTGACTTTAAAAAAAACAACACATTTTAAGTCATTAAAACTAAGTCTATGAAGAAATTCACATGGTAACCCTCTCATCATCACAAGATGGGCTTGCATATTTGGATTTATGTAGAAATTTGCAACTGTATAAACAGGATTCTATGGATCCTCACATGTTCAAATATGGGCATTTATTTAATCACATTGAGTTGGATTCTGTTTTACAGCTTGAAGACTTCAAATAAGGGTTTATGATTACCAAAAGTTAAAGAAATGTGGAGAACTGTTACATTAAACTTAACTTTTGCATGTGCATGAACTTTAAAAAATTAAATCTGCTGTATTTGATTTTTTTCTTTTCAGATGTGAATAATTCTGACAATGTTGGGGGTGACAGGGTCCCTCCAGGTTCTGATTTGTGGACAGAAATGCAGTGAAACTCACCATATGTGGATATTTCTCTGGGTCTGTGACACTGATGTCGGTCAACTTGATGTTCAGGTACTAAAACAGACACAGGGTGGTGACATCATAGTCAGATATTAACAGCTGAAAGGCTTTGTCTCAAATACGGTAAATAAATCTATACAACCAACCTGGTCAACAGAGTGAAGTGTTCCACAGATGCTGAAAAACACATTGTGGGATAAAAATGACCACATTGATTCATAAATGTTAAAATTCTACAATACATGCAATGCAATAAATTAAGCTGTAATTTTACAGCTCTGCTAAACTCAATTATACTTCTAGAAGTATATAATAATGTCTCCATCGAATTCAACTACGGGTATAGTCAGATAACATTTTAGTTGTTCATTCAAAGTATGTCTAGTATGTCTTGCGATTCCTAGAGATGCTAGCGCCCTTTAGCTGATAAATACCGGAAGCTTACAGTAAATATCATCATGGTGTTTAAACATTAAACTCTGGAAACAAACCTTAGGTCATTCTTTAGCTCCACCACCACGTCCTTCCCCACAAGCGACTTGAAAAACGAGTAGAAAAGCTGCGAAACACAACGACATGCTAACGTTAGCGTTAGCATAGGGCTGCATGTCGAGCATTACAAGCGTCGCAGGCAAACAGAAAAACCAGACCCCACACAGCCAAATACATGCCTACAAGTCACTATGTCGTTCGTGTCTAAGATATGAGGTGTGAAAAATAAGAATATTCATTTATTCAACCATATTTCTCACCATTATTGCCGCGGCTTTCCCGTTTTTGTGCGTCTGAGGTTGATGACGTTATCAGAATGCGCACCGAGACGCACAGAGATGCAATTACTGACCAGCTCCACAAGAGGGAGCCAGATATGTTTTCAATATTACTTAACCTGTACGGTACGAATAGGTTTTATGCCTAGCTCTCCATTACTTCCCGAACTTCAACCAGCACCCTTGTTTCCTGTCTTTCATTAGTGGACGAACTGATTAATCCAGGTGTGTCTGACCTCAGACAATGGCCAGACACACCTGGATTAATTAGTTCATCCAGTAATGAAACAAGGGTGCTGGTTGAAGTTCAGGAAGTAATGGAGCTGGGCATAAAACCCATTGGTTGTCTCTTTCGCCTTCTTCTCCCTTATCTCTAAAGTGCATCAGTGGGTTGAACAATTATGGAAAAAATCTAAATCGAGATTAATTTAACTTTTAACCGCGATTTTGATTAATATATGATTATCTGAAAAAATGTCTGCATAGGCTGCAAATAAAAATATTTTCAAATAAATAATGTAGAAAATTAATAAATACATTGTAATCAATAAATAAATGTACGAATAGGTATTTGGTTTCAAAAGTGTAAAGTCACAACATGCTCTACCCTTGTTTCCTTCTAAACCAGGCCGTTTACAAGAAGAAAAGCAGCAGCATGTTTTTTTTTTTACTGTCAACACTTTCCTGTGAAATACAGACTGGGACCTCTCTCTCTAGATTCTTGCTCACGTTTTTCCGCTTCTATAGTTACCAGCAGAGTTCACTTTCTCGCAGTTTATTTAACGTTAACAGCAGAAAACACATACAGTAGGAAACTTCTCTCTAAGCAGCTTCCTACTCGAGTTTTGCAGGTTAGCAAGTTCACACAGTTAAATGTTATGCTAACTCTGGTGCAGGTCGGACTTTCACTAGCAAAATTAGTGGTATGTTCCCCACCTGCACAACATTGACGTGTTTTTACATTACTTACAGTGGCTGCTGCTGCTGTTGGGACGAAAAAAACGTCCAATATCCCTCCTCTTCGAAGGGGGTGGAGATGGCGGCATGATTTGGCGACATGTACAGTATTTGTGTTGGGGCTGTGTGTGAGCGTGCGCGTGATCGGATAAAATGGACCTGCACATTCATTACGTGAAAAAGGGTAAATGGAAGTCTGAACATAATGAAAATAACTCACTTAATAATGGCAGGAACAATTCTATCCTCACAACATATGGGAAGACGATCTAAATTACCTATATAACTGAACTCATATAATGCAAATAAGGTTGCTTAAAAGTTGGTGGGGACAATTTGAGCCTCCTGAAAACTTGGTAGTGTTATGTCCCTACCGTCCCTATGCAAACCTACTCCCTTGATAGATCAGACCAACAACCATGTATCAATCGGATGCTTTGAACCTCAGCAAGGTGTGTGGCATGCACACCCTTGACAAGAAAATTGATCAATTAATCAATAAAATAACTGAATCTGATCAAGCTTTTACATTTTTCACAAATTTATTTGGCCATTTATTGTGCATCTTTAAGACAAACATGTTTATGTTTGTAAGAGAATACTGAGAGGTAAACATTAATTGGGAACAGAATAGTGTAAAACTACCAGAAACGTGAAAATTGAGAGGAATAGATCAAGTTCAGACATATGCTGTGAGGCAAGCTTAGCAGAAGTTAATTTTGTAAAAGGTGTGTCTAATGTTTATGTTTGTTTTTTTTATTAGTGAAAGCAAGGGGGTAGGTGAGGCATATCTTTATAATTATTTATACATTCACTTATCACATCTTATTAGTGCAAATGCCCTCCCCCCTCCTACCATTCCTATTAAAATAACAGTAACAATCACAGGTTTACACATGAGACTAATAAAATAATTGTACAATGAACAAAAGGCTCTCCTTTCAGTATTCATTATTCTTCCATTGACCTAAAACATCTTCCAAAACAAGCCAGATATTCTGGGTCTCATACAATAGAGCAATGGTGTCCATTCATTATATGAAATATTAACTCTGCCTTTTTCTGCAATTATATCGATCTTCATCCCAAGATCTTTAGCCAACACCTGTAATATTTTTCTCAAAGCACATTTGTATGACAGCCTATCGACAAACAAGTCTGTCATAATTAAAGAAATATCCGTTTTTTTCTACATTTCTTGATTTCATGTAAAACTTTTTGCCTGAATCTTACTATTAGATTGTCATCTGCATCTTCTGAATGTTTCCAGTTTGTCATAAAGGGAAAACTGACCAAATTTAATAGCTTGTCCATATTGAATGCTTCATTATCTAACCAAACTGAATGAGGGTCATTCCACACCCGGTCTAACATCCCTCTCTGCTCTTTATACATTTGAGTCACGGTCTCTTATGATTCCAGACAAATTCCCTCAACCAGTTTTAGTTATATAATAGTGTTATTAGTCAACAGGATTGGGGAAATTTGTAAAGTAATTCAGACAGGGAGGTGATTTTAATCAAAGAGATCCTACTTATCACTGCAAGTGGGAGTGGTATTTTGATTGAATCAGAGCATCAGAATAACAAATATACCAAAATAAATAAACAAAGGCTTTAATTGCCCACCAGATGGGGTGGGGGGCCAAAGATAGGAGATACAACTGACCCAGTGACATTAATGACAGAAACAACATTAAAGGCTGATGCAACATAAAACTCTGGTGGTGAAATAAACAATAAAACATCATCTGCAAACAGTGAGATCTTAAGCTGTCTTTGGTTAATTGTAACACCATAAAAATAAGGGCTGCTGCTCATTAATGTCAAGCTTCACACAAAGGTCTGTAAAAACTTTATTTACACCTTTGCTGTTTTTCTTGGAGCAGATGTATTTCAAATACAAGGAATAATCTTGAGTCACCTTTATTGTTGACCAAATTAATCAGATATTTACTGGTTTTATTCAAGAAATCATAGTTTATGTTTTAGTGATTTTATATGCGGTTTCCTTTTCTAGTAAGTTGTAAGTCCGATGATGATCTTTTCGCCTGGTCGGCTTTCAGATTGGACAGATTAGGGGACTGATTATGAGCCATTTCACAATCCGTAAGCTGAATCTCAAGTTGCTATTATTCTCCAGATTAAAGTTTTGATGCACCTTTCACACAATACGCTTTGCGTGTCCCCTGTAAATGGACAAAAAGTCTCTGATTGGTTATTAACAGAATAAAATTGGATTTCATTTTGGAAATAAGAGATCAGTTTAAGGTCCTCAACAGATGTGCAATGATCCTAAAAAAAAAACTCTCTTGAGCCTCACCATCTAATAATTTCAGATAAACTGAGTGGTGAATTTACTGATTACAACCAACTCAGCCAAAGATTTATTCAGTCCCGTATCACATTAAGCCCTTCACAGTAAAGAAAAAGAGGCAAAATATTTCTCTAAGTGCAGACAAACAAGTCGCTACTCATACATGCAGATTAACCCAGCAGATGAAAGCCTTGGCTTTGTGTATTTCATATTTCCAAAAGCGCAGCGCAGGAAGCTGTTCTGGTAATGCCGTCCTTTGCTGCAGCTCAGTTCACAGGACGGCCGGTCTTGGGAACATCTGGATGCACTAAAGAAAGGAAAGTAATTTGCATCATCACATAAATGGAGTTTCTGTGTAAATCTGAGAGTGCATCTTACTGTCTTTGATGGGAAGCGATTGACCAGGTCTTGCTGGAAGTCTATGCTTGTTAGGGAGCTCAGAGTTTTCCCTGTAGTCTCTGGGTTTGGAGGTCTGGGGTTCCTGTCGAAACTTGGAGGGCAAAGGAGGCCGGTTCAGTCCCATCCCACCCTCCGAACGTGAGGGGACAACTGGTTTTTTATATGCGGAGGGGGACAGATTGGATGGGGTTGGGGGCTGAGGTTTGTTCTCAGTGATGGTAAAAGAGCGGTTGCGTGGGGCGGGCACTGGGGGGCGATCTGTGTCCCCATCTGCTGCTTTGGGGGATGTAAATAGTGGATCTGCTGGAGTCAGATGGTCTGTCTGTGAAAGGTTTTGGTCCTTGGCCTGACCGTGTGCTTTCACCATTGACCCGTACAGGGGATTGTCAAACATCTCTGACTTCTTTTCATCCTCCCCCCTAGAAGACAAGGGATCACTCAGTCAGGTTTTTATTTTACTTTTAAAATAATGAATCAGAAAGCCTGAATCAGAAAACAGTGGAAGGGATTTTAACATTTACGACGACTTTTAGTTCATTACAATCCATGTGAACCCAAGATATTTTAGCTTGGTTTAATCAAGACTGGGTTTCAGGCCTGCAGCGTGTGACAACAAAAGTCAGGCAAATTTGCAGACATTGGTTGGAACCAGTACAGACACCTGTCAGGTTGCTGTTCAGATCACAACCTTGTCCTGGTCTCCAGCAAGACCAAGGAGGTCATTGTGGACTTCAGAAGATCCGGGAGGTTGGAGCACACCCCTGTCTTCATCTAGTGGACAACATCAAGTTCCTGGGCATCCACATCACATCTGGCCTCAATTGGTGTACACAGGATGAAGGCGGGGATTGAGCCCACAACCTCCCAGGTAAAAGTCATGCGCGCTGACCAGTCAGCCAAAGGGATATCCCTGTGGCCAAGTAGCCAGGACACATGGTCGATCGGAGGCATAGTGACAGGACCCTAACTGTCACAATGGCACATGGTGAAGAAGGCCCAACAAAGCTTCTTCATCCTCAGGAGGATCAAAGGACTCTGACCTCTACCCTCAGCTTCTAACCAGCTCCTACAGAGTCACCACAGAGGAGAGCATCCTGTCTGAGAGCAGCAGTGTCATACAGGAGCTGCACTGCACGGACAGGAAGGACTCGGCCTCTGGTGCTGGAACCAGCACAGACGATTGTGGGTAGTCCTCTCCTGCTCCTGGACTAAATTCAATGGGCTCTATGCACAGCTCCAGTACTTCCTGAACTTAAGGCAGCTCCTTTCATATTGGACAGACTGATTATTCCAGGTGTTCCCGACCTCATCAAATGGCCAGACACACTGGGGTTAATCAGTTCATCCAGTAATGAAAGACAGGAAACAAAGGAGCGGCTTTAAGTTCAGGAAGTAGTGGAGCTGTGCATAAAACCCATTTACGACAGCCGGGTCCAGAGGAGGGCCAGTCATTTAACTGCAGACCCCCCACCCAGGACACCAACCGTTTGTGCCTCTTTCTCCTGGAAAGAGGTCCAAGAACATCCGAACCCATGGCAACAAGCTGAAACACAGAGCTTCCCCAGAGCTTTGAAATCCATCACACCCTCCCCATCCCCTCTAATCCCCTCCACTAAACACGTTTAGTGACTAAACACTAAAAACTTGTTCCAGTAATTAGCACTGTACTTTTTATTCCTTTTGTTCAATTTCTTCTTTATATTTATTTGGAGATATATTTGTTTGCCTTCATTATACTTTCTTATTTTTGTGTTTCAATGTCCCTTAAACCAAGAACTGCTGAAGAAAATCTCATTGTGCTAGCAGTCTCTTCTGACCTCTTACAGCAACAACTGGATATTTTCTCCTCTTCATACTATTCTCTGGAAAACCAAGGGATGGTTGTGGGTGAGATCCCAGTAAATACTCAGACCAGCAACCATAAAACTCCTGTCTGCCTCATTCTGATGCTCAGATTGAACTTTATCAGGTCATCTTCCTCATGTCTATATGACTAGATGCTGCCATGTGATTGGCTGGTTAGATATTAGCTGGATAAGCGGAAAAGACGGATATTGATATCAGGTGGAGCTGATGAGGCTGATAAAGATGCAATGTAAATAAATGCATGATGCTGATAAGACAAAATGTAAAATACTTTGGGTTTTATTTTTTCATATCATATTCCAACTCATCTTTTCCTGATTCAGGCTTGTATTGGATAATTTGTCAGATGTTTATCAGAGCGCTGAGATGAAACCGTTGTTGTTCTGTCACTTACATGAAGCAAACTTTTCCTGTTGGACTGCGTGTGCTCAAATCATGAGGAGCCTTCTTGGGATCTTTACCCCCTTGCCCAGCAGATGGAAGATTTCGCGGTGGCATGCTGTAACTCCAGCCCCGATCGCACACATTCCCACTTCTGAATGACAAACCCATGTAACTTGGGTTGGAAATATCATGCTGCTGTGCGGTGGAGAACCTGTTAACCAGGACATGGCAACGATATTCACACCTTAAAGTCCTTTTTCAGATAGATTTTGTGTCACAATAGGGTGTTAAAGATCTTACTTGTTGACGTCTCCACCTTTGCACTTTGGAGGGGCGTTGTCGTCCTTTTCAATTTTGATGAAATCTACAACAGCAGTAAAATAAGTTTGAAGACCCAAACAGAGCAGTGTTTCCAAAAAGTGATTTCTGAGCTGATTTTTAGCCTTACCGTATAACTTCTCAGTCGGCTTGCCCTCAGAGGTGTGCAACTGGATGCCACCCGTTAACTTGCCTGTTATCTCTCCGTGATGAGTTAAAGTAATCTGGAAGTCCCGGTAGGAGAACTGGGCAGCTCGAAGCGCCACGCAGCCCTCTCCTTCAAGAGTGACACAGCCGATTGAAAACACTTTCATCTCAGAGAGAAAGCACACAGACACAAGAGATCCTTACCGTATGACTCATCACTGTCTGAGGATTTCACACAGATGAGGATGTGCTGGTCCAGGAGGTACTCAGGGTCAGAAATGATGGGAGTGAGCTGGGAAACAGGTAAAAGGCAATGATGTTAACGACTGATGGATGTAAAATCCAAATCATCAGCGGTGCTGAAGCCTTGTTTTACCTCAACTTGGTTGCCGAACCAAACTTTTATCGAGCCGTCAGACTGCTCCGTGTTTTCTCCCTCTGAAGTCTTCACCGTTTCTGTTGAAAATATCTCTTCTGGTCATTGTGGTTCAATTCAAAAGAATCGTAAGATCAAGTTAAAACCCAAAAATGAAAACGTACTCTCTAAGCAACTCGAATGGAATTCAATGAAGAACTTTGTCTTTGATTTTGTCAACAAAATGGCCACGCAGTTCATGATTTGAATCCCGCCCTGAGATGCAGTGTTTGGATCTGAAAATGTGGACAAAGACCACATTAGACTGCAGTTTTATAGCATCCTGGCTCTGCTCCATGTTGACGGGTCACCTTACTTTGTTTGGAGACAAACTGAGAAGCGACTCCAACTTCAAACGAGGCAAATACCGGCGAGTGGTCACTCGTCATGATGTCGTTAGTACACCCTGCAAGGGAAACAGTTGGCCTTTAACTCGGTTTTACAAGGTCCTTGAAGTATTCACTGCTAATAATAAAGAGAGACACATTTTCGAAAAGTTAGCTGGAAATTTTTGCTTTTAGTGACTTGTGTTGAGTTGCCCACAACAAACAGCCCGACTCATCAGTGCAATATGATCGTTTGATCATATGAAACATCTTATCAGTTCAGTGCACGACTCATTTGAGACTGAGCCTAAAACTGATCTGTACCAGCTGTCTGTGGTCGGCCTGCAAATGATCTACGCGATTTAGAGCAAACTTCTGTGTGTTGTAGTCTGAGCTCTCAGCTACTTCCTGTATCTCATGCAGAAGAAGAGGAAACAGAGTCACTTCAGAACATAAAATAGCTTAATTGAACGAAGACCTGAAATTATGCAAACTTCTGAAAAAGGGACATAATATACTGAGATAGCAAAATGTGTTTTTCTCCCTTAAAGAGCAATGTCCCTCTGTAAGGAACTCTGTAAAGTTCTGTCTGTCCTGCAGAACTTTAAGTAACAAATTTATTAACATGTTTAAAACACGGCAAAGTTTTATTGCTAGCTTGTATTGTGTCCACAGGCAGGTTTTAAACAGGAGGAAAAGGTTTAGGAATTTAGGATTATGAATTAAGATTTAGGAATACTCTTGTAATCTCTGAGGAGGAATTTTACTGTAAGCTATAAACCCTAATAAACTAATATTTACCAGGAAGCTGCACTCTGTATTCCTGTTATTAAAAGAATCAACTTCAAAATCCTAAGGGCTAAGATATATTCAGCATCTTCTGGTTCGTAATGAACCAACCTGATGACCTGAGGGATCAGGTCTACTTTCAGTTCCCAGAGTCAGAACTAAACA
>JBBDHI010000015.1:25881022-25895175 GCA_037177115.1 Craterocephalus stercusmuscarum
ATTGAGTCATTTTTGTGAGTTTTTTGTAATTAGTTTTTGAAATAGATAATTTTAATTTATTCAAGTACATTTTGATTAAAGTAATTTTACTTTATTACATAGGAAACCTTCCACAGAAAAAAATCTGCTTTATAAATAAACTTGCCTCAGAGTTGTGAATGAGTTTATGTTGTTCCTCGATGTTAGCATGTTGTGTGTTAGCATATGATGATGGAATGGAATATATACCTCAACTGGTAAAACTCTGCCCCCTGGTGGAGGAATATTTAATATTCAAACCTGCTTAATCCACCTTTAAAGAGACACTTCTTAACATTTTCATCAGGGATGTGCACAGGTAATGAAGCATCCATCTTCATTAGGGCTGCACGATTTTGACAAATAAATTAATTGCGATTTTTCTTACACATATTGCGATTGCAATTTTTTTATTTTATACATTTAAATGCATAGAACTGCTAAAATTATGAGTGAAAGAAGTCTTATTAATTTGGACTCTATACCAACATTCTCTTGCTCAATTTGACTTACAGAATATAATAATCTACCTTAAAATAAGCGTATTTTTGCACACAAGTTGCTCTGCATCCTCTTCTGTTTCTTTGGCCTTACGCAGTTAGTGAGTGGCCCAATCCCAAACCGCCCCTACACACGACGCCTTCACTAAAGACTGCGAGTCTGTATCCATGCAGACTCGCTATCTGAGGGCTGAACGGTCCACTCGCCCTCCACACTTCGTTGTTTGGGACGGCCCTTAATATGGCGGAGCCTCCACGAGGACGCGCTAACAGAGGCTTGGTCTGTAGGGTTGGTGTGTAGGGGGCGGTTTGGGATTGGATCACTAACTGACCACAACGTGAGTTTGGTTGTTGTTGTTAGCTACTGACTGCACCGGCAGCCTCTACAGCGCACACAAGCTTGCTTCCCATAACAACTTCTGATCGGCTAACTACACGGGAATGCAACGCTTGACAACACTAATTGGCGAAAATGGTTGCCACTCAAGTGCCAGAGACTGAAGAAAAACTTCAGCCAAGTTAGTTTTTCAGTTTAGTCTTTTAGAGCCTGCTGTCATTATTTATAAAGACACTGAATGCAAATGAAATTTATTTATAGAGGGTATGCAAATACAGAGCGTGGGCCGATGCAACAGTTTTGTATGAAGAGCTTCTGCTCCGTCTGACCAACTTGCTCTCAGAAACACAGAATAAGAACCCCTTCATTCTAGTTTACCAGCTACCACCGCTATAAAACAACACATCACTGCATGACATTTCCTCTCTCACCACAGCACAGCGTCATCTTGTGTAAAGCTGCAAACCCAGGGTCAATGATGCAAGGGCTGAGTGGGTTTTTACGCTATTCAAAATGTCTGAAAGCTACTAACACACACACACACACACACACAGGTTTGTGTCTTGTGTCTAACTTTCTCTGTGCATTGGTAAGACAACATGCAGCTTGTGGGTCAAACCTGAGAGAGCTCTGCAGCCGCTGCAGACAGTCGGAGGCGAGGGGTTCTCTTCGGCGGGAGTCCAGAAATCGCTGAGCGTGCTTCAGAAGAGCCTGGCTGGGGGGAAACAAACCGCAGCAGAGCCACAGCAGCTGCCAGCCCTGCTCTATGCTGAACCTGCAGGGCAGACACAGTGCATACAAGAGGACGTGATCTTTGTCGCCCAAATATACAAAAAAGCCTAAAAGTCTCATTTTTGTCCCGTTTTTAGTTAAAAGAGGATTTCCAAACAGTCAATACTGAGGTATTTGGATGCACATTCGAAGGTAAATACGAAAGGCTTTTGGTAGCAGGTTACAGTGGGAGAATTAACAGGTCTACCTGTTGTTATTGCTGGTCATCTGCTTCATGATCTGACAGTAGATCTCATCCCTCAGAGCCTCATTTTCAGTGGCGGGGCCAAAAATCTGGTTGGTGAGGTCATGCGCACTCTGCATCTGTCTGGTGGGGTAGTCTCCCATATACTTCAGGATCGGTGCGCAACAGTCAAGGAAACACTGACGGCAAGCATCTTTAATTTCATCAAAGCTCAGAAAAAGAAAAGTTGTTTTTATCTGAAGACGGCAGAACTGAAGTGAGGTAGCTGAGGAAGTGGGTTTGGTTTATTTTTTAAACCAAACTCCTCCGTTGAGCTTGTGGACGATTTGATGTAAAAGATTACGGCTGATCTCGCAGACTCTCTTCACTGTACTCTCCAGCCTCGTTTCCATTACGGTTTTATGCAAAATAAAAGCAATATTTCTAAAATGTCAACAAATTACAACAGAGAATGCAAGTGTTTTCACTGAATGTTGCTCAGCGCGTAGACTGTCATTTGCACAAAAGCTCCCGTGAGACTTCACTTTGAGGAGGATGGAGATACAAAACATTTATCGTTTTGGTTGCCATGACAGCTGTTGTTGATGTCCTCATCAGAAGACGAAAGCAGTGGCTGATAGTTCAGAGGTAATGTCTGAAAAAGGGATTTCTGGGAGAGGATAGTCATAGGCGAATTCACAGACAAATTATGGATGCATACGAAACGTGAGGAGGATTTTCTATCATCATTATGATATGCTTTACGCGTGACTCATGGCTCAGTTGTGCCTATAAACCGGATGAGGACGAACTGGAGGCCGAGCTACAGACGAGGGGAAATAGAAATGTCTGAGAATTAAACTCCTTCAGTTTGCTGTGTGGTAGTGTGAACACCCATGCAATAAATGCTTGCTTCACAGGTGATTTAGTGCAATGTGTCCAAGTTTATATTAGCTAAAAATGCTTTTACCGAGAAGAGAGAGGAGTGGAGCCGACTGGCTGCCCTGCTGTGATGAACAGAGCTGTAAACTCATGGTTGAGAAGGGTGCTGCTGTACTGTACATGTGGTTCTTGGAGCAAAGACATTTTTCTAAGACATCAAAAATTATTTCAACTTATAGAAAAAGAATGATATGCCTGTTTTAACAGTGAATCCAGCGCATGCACTGGGTGTAATTTAGCTCGGATTAGTTATTTATACAGGCTGGTAGCCACTACAAGGCCTGCTCACATGTAGACTTCCACAGGAATCCTCAGACAATTCCTGGCATATTTCTCTCAGTAAAGATCATCTATTGAATTACACCGTCTGCAATGCCAATAACCTCTCATACCACACCCTTAATGCAAATACTACGTGTTTTTACACCTGGGACTGACACCTCAAATGGAGGACCAACTAAAACACTGCAACAGCTAAAAAGAAAATGTAAATACATAAAAGTGGAAGAAAATAGCAGGAAGAAAAACTTGAAAGGGCCATGGCCGTTTTGGCCCTTTCCCTCTGAAGCAACAGGTGTGTTTTGATGCAGCAACAGTTCATTTTGCACCCTGCTAATGAGAATATCTTGCACAGCTGGGTTTTTAGGGTAGACAGTGATTATAAACTGGAAGGCCAAATTACAGCTGTTGTTAAGTCCTGTTTTTACCACTTAAGTTTCAATCTTTTCTTTCCATGCAGCTTTTTGAATCAGTGATGTCCATGCTTTCATTTTGGTCTGTTTGGGTTATTATAATGGACTTCATGCTGGAGTGTCTGTCCCTATTCTTGTGTCTGCATCTGATTCAGAAGCTGATCCTGCAGGTACTGAGATCCCAGGGAAGCTCAGAGAGATGGGGGTAACGTAACGTAACGTAACGTAACGTAACGTAAAGTAACGTAAAGTAACGTAACGTAAAGTAACGTAACGTAACGTAACGTAACGTAACCTAACATAACGTAACGTAACGTAACGTAACGTAACGTAACGTAACCGCTTTAGTTGGTGACACATGCACACACACTTCTACAGTGCAGAGGATATCGGTGAAGGCCTGGCAGGCTTTGTGGCTGATCTCTGAGTTGCCCATCAGCTTCTTGAGAAGAGGCTGTCTGATTGGCTCTCTGGTGTGGGCCCACAGCCTCTCTGGAGCAGCATTCCTAGAAATCACCTGACGGTTCACATCCTTCGTGGGCTGCCTGTAGGATGGAGGAATATTACTGCTGTCATTAGTGCTCTTCTTTCGCCCACCCTCCCCGCCTGCAGGCAGCAGTAATAACTAACCTGAAGTACTCGAGAGAGAACTCTTTGAGCGTGGCAGGAGCCAGCCTCTCCACTGTTCCCATTTCCTTCTGGTTAGCCTGTATGAAGTCCTTCCTCTGGTTGGGTGACAGGCTGAGGAGGCTCTGAAATGAAGGAGACATATGTAATATGCAACACCACCGGGACGCAATAACTCAGATGTGATAGTGACGAGTCCGTACCATGACCTCTTTGGAGGGTTTGCTGAGTGTTGCCAGTACTGAGATGGCTTCAATCGACACTGCTCCTGTTTTCTTGGTGCTGTCATTTTGACCGTTTAGCCAGCCGCGCTGCTGAGAGAACTCATTATCTTTGATCAGTATAATGAGCTCTCCCTTCTTGAAGCTGAGGATCGTGGGGTCATCTGGAAAGGAGTGAAAGGCGACCAACAGTTCAGTCAACTGACACTCAGCAGGAATGAGTCTAAAATGAAGTGTTCAGCTTTGATAGAGCCTCACACCTTGACTGCTGACGTCCTTCAGAGCCACAGCGTACTGAGATCGCTCCGTCAGCCCACTGAGGAACATGGTGATCAGCTCGGACATGTCTGCAGCCGTGGATCCACTCAGGGTGAAGTCTCCTTTCAGTGTCAACAGACTCACAGCCAGGCCAGATGCTTTACCCTCCCTCAGATATACAGTACACGATATGAAGGGTTAAGTTTTATCTCATCATTTTCCAGTATACTTAACATTCCCTCGGATTCTCCGGTCCTACGGTGGCTGACAGGTGTAAACGCACTTCACATAAAAATATGCAAACACAAACGTTGGTGGGAAAGGCTGCAAGTACACCGGAGTGCTGGAAATACAGAAACATGACGCTAAAACAGTAAAGTGCTGCAACAGCAACAAGCCAAATATACTAACAGTATCAAACTTTCTGCTAAAGTCGGTCATTAAAATAACATGATTTTTATGTTGTACAACATTAAGACACAAAAGAAAAAAATACATTGATGTGGTTTCACGCCCTGGGCTACATTTTCTCAAACTTCCCACAGTACAGCCTTCTCACCATTGTCTGTCTCAGTTGTTTTAGTTTAACCAGCACACCAATGAATTTGCACCACTTTTCTGCATTTGCAGCATTTGTATGTATTTGCATCATGTTTCTGTATTTGCACCACTTTTCTGTACTTGCAGCAGGGGTGGTAATCCCTGGTTTGATCACGATACGATTTTATATCGATATAGTGATACAACGATTCGATGTTTGCCGATATCTCAAATTCAGTCACGATACGATTTCGATTCGATTTGATCTAGGATCCTCCGATCGATATGAAACAATATAAAGCAATATCATGAGTGATTGATCAAAATTATTTCCATTCATCACAAAAAGCACCTGGATCATCATTTTACCTTTCTTTATTCCTGAGTTCTGGCATTAACATTCAGCTTAAAAGAAAATATTTTCAAAATAAAAGTGCGTTTGATAACTGGTTACTCTATCGATCTTTGACCGATGTTAGGATTTTGGATCGATATCATTGAATCATTGACCATATGATCGTAGTATCGATGTAGATCGATGTATTGTCCCACCCCTAACTTGCAGCAGTTTTCAATATTTGCATCATGTTTCTATATTTGCAGCACTCCTCTGTACTTGCAGCCTTTCCCTCTTGCTGTTTTTATGTTCAGTTTGTTTTTGTATAGGAAGCCCGCTTGCAGCTTATAGCCACAGTATGGACCTGTGAGTAGCACATCTACCTTATGGTGTTGACTGCAGCCACTTCTGGGAAGGAGAGTTCCAGCAGCCTCTTCTCCCTCTCATCCAGGAATGTGATACCAGTCCAGTTTACAGCCACGATGAACTTGCTTTTTGGCAGTGAAGGACCTGGAAACATCCACGGAAACAAGATAAAGTCAGGTTGATGGCAAACATAGACATCAATGAATAGATGGATACATTATTTCAGCAATAAAACTTCATGAAGGTACAGCGACTTTATGAAAACGTTTGAATTAAATGAAATCTTGTGTTGCAATAACTGAACTTAGTCTGAGGAAAGACTGTCTGGGTTGATTATTTACTTGCACTACTTGTTTTTCAACACAAAGATGTAAATCTGAGGGAGTATTGGCAAGTTTTTGTGGCCTTTTATGCACCTTTTTGCTCAGGCGCCGTTCAACATCACTGTAACGGATTTGATGCAGAACGAAAACCTCCCCACATCTCCGGCTGCATGATAAATATCAAAAAAGTGTTCCAGAGTGTAAATCAGCATGAGGAGGAGTAGAAAATGAAGGCACATCATTCTGAGGGTGAAGTATTCCTTTAATTCTAAGACAGAGAATATTTTCTTTCTTTCATCAATAAAAATACTTCTAGGCCTGTTAATCGCAAGGTAAGAAAAAAATGCAATAAGTTTCCCAAACGCAATGTATATCATTTGTCTTTTTTTTCTCTCTCTCTCTCTTTACTGGATGTCAGTACATTTCACTTGTCCCGTACAACACCAGACCGTGGGGTATATTTTTGTGCTACTTTTTTGTTTATAAAGATACTAATTGACAGGTTTGGTGGTTTTCCCCTCTCTGAGCCCCATGTTTAATATTTGAAAGGCTTTTCAGAGCTAATTATCTAATATATTACTGTATTTGGTTGTGTTTGCTTTTTTTATTCATGATCAATGACAGTTGCTTCTATTTTTGGTTTTGTTTATTTTTTGTTTATTTATTCAAAATTTGTTCCTGTTCTACTGAAAAATCTTTTTAGAAATGAAAGTTTATTGATCTTTGAAAGGGTTTTCTCGCCTCATTTTGGAATTATCATTGTATTAGTTGAAAATTGTCCCAAAATAACAACATTATCACTTAGCGCAATATTATTGTTCATCGCAGTAATTTATGAGACAATTAATAGAATTTGTTATCATGACGGGCCTATATACTTCCAGCTTGAACTCCAGATATAAATGCCTCAGACTGTCCAACAAACCTTGTTGGAAGGTTTATAACACACGGTTGTGCATTTCCATCCTTTCATGTTGTGGTTGTGCCGCTGTATGACTTCCACCCACCTGATACTTTGGTGACCTCGAAGAACCTGGAGAAGAACATGGGCCACTTCTCTCTGGCATAGTCGACCAGCTCTGCCTTCACTGAGTCTGCTTTTTGTCTCGAAGTCAGAAATTGGCCCTTATTCAGACACAGAAAGAACATTTCATTCACTCAGAGCCACATAGGAGCTTTTCCTTGATGCATCAGATCCTGTACTGACCTGAGCGTAAGCGGTGCTGACCATCTGAATCCATTTGGTTTCCAACTTGGCCTCCAGCAGAGCGTTGCTGATGCTGTCCTGAACGGCTTCTCTCACATTTTCCGGACTGCTGTCGGAGCCGTGCTGGATGTACAGATGTTTGGCAGCCAGCTGGATCATGTCATCCTCCTGTGAAGGTGAAACGGGGGTGCCGATGTCAGCATGGAGGGTGGGATTTTACAGGACGCTCTCTCTGGATCATGAACCCACCTTTTTGCACTGATACTCTCCAAACTTTAGGCCGTGGATTAGCTGCTTGTAGATGAGGTCCGTGCTGACCTTGTCCTCGCTGGAGTCATGCCAGGGGGTGAAGACCTCCTTTCGGAAGAAAAGACGCCACGGGGCGTGCTGCTCCTGACCTCCCCTCCTCTTCACTTCCTGCTCACACTGTGAGATGGCATCCATGATGTGCGACTGACCGCTGCCCAGCGCCCAAACCTTCAACACAGAGCCACAACTTCAGTCCTGAGCCGAGAGGAGCCGGTTTAACCCACGACAGAACAGGTAACTGCATACCTTCTCATACATGGCCACGTACACAGAAAAGCCAAAAGTGTCCTTGAGTTTGATTTTGTTGGAGACGATCTGGCAGATCTCTTTGGATGTAGACGCTGAGTCGACCGGGAGGTTAATGGAGCGGCCGTCCATCAGGGTCACAGACACCATCATGGGCTTTTTGGTCTTGGTTGCCTGTCACAGATACATTCACTGCTTTTTGGTTTTGTTTAGATCACTGGTTCCCAAACTTTTTGAGTAACGAAACATATTTGTGACCCTCCCCTCTGCAATGACAGTTATAAATTATATATCAGATGGGTCGTCCAGCAGGATGCTCTAAAGCTACAGCTACAGCTTGCAAACAGTCTGCCTTCGTAAAAAAGGAAGATTAATATTGATTTTTGCATTTATGTGTTAAAGAATTACGGTGTTAAATTTAGATTTATCTCTTTGTTAATGGATTAACTCTGACAACCATAAAAATAATCCCAAATTTATATGATAAATTTAGGTTAAATATTTTTCACAATTATCTGGCGACCCCCTGAAATGATCTCGCGACCCACATGTCGGTCCCAACGCACAGTTTAGGACCCACTGGTTTAAAAGATGTAAAACTAAATATCTTTAAAAACTGACAGGATAGTTTCTCTTTCGTTTTTTTTTTTAACGTGGAGTTTTGTAGAAGCTGTGAACATTTCTGTGTTCAGAATGAACTAAAACAACCTAAAATTAGTTAGATCTTGCTTTTCAGAAAGCCACCTACAAGCTCCCATGAGGTGTCTGGAAACTGGCCAGTTTTTAGCAGGGAGAGATAAGCATCCAAACCAACATGCCGGCTGGGTATTTATAGGGAATTTGACACATCATCCTTTTTGCATCATGGCTGCTTATTTTGTCTCAGTTTTTTTTTACTCATTCGTACCATCACACAAGTGTTGGCTGCTCTCTACATCCCACCACAAGTAAAAACTGAGAGTAACTGAAGTTCCTGGACAAGCACAACGACGATGCAAAAGCTGGAAACAAGTGTTAATTCAAATCGGTTTAAAAGCCTTGGGTTGTTTTCTGTGGTGGAAATTCACTCATCTCTGTCTCTGTTCCCAGTTTGGCTTCAGAGATTCTCCGTTTCCTGCGGCAGCAGCAGGAATAACCCTCTAAACTCTGTCATGGTTCAAGTGAAAGTTCAGCCTCCTACCCTCCAGGAGGAATTACAGGATGTGTAAAGCCTGGATAAACAGACTGAAACTCATTTAAATACAATATTTACCTCACGGCACTTCTCATCCTCGTATGACGTATGACAGTACTGCCATCATTAACATATTTCTCCTCCCTCAGCAGATCTCAATGGATAAAATGTCATGACTGTGTCTCTCCTATTGTCTTCCTACACTCTCTCACTCCTCTCTTTCTACATAGTTTATCTCTCCTCTTTTTCATCACACTATTTCTATGTTTGCATGGTTGTAAATAAATAAATAAAGCACTCACATTTTTTTTACATCTTAAATCATTCATTTTACAATTAAATAAAATCATTGTTTTAAATGGAGATACAAATTAAATTCAGCATATATATTTGTAGATTTATAAATCTATCTTCAGCCCAACCATCCGGTTCCATCCTGTCATTACACAATGTTCTGATGTAACGGTGACGTTGACCTTTAACCCTTTGGTTATGAAACTTTAGCAATTAATATTCTTTTTCCTGTATGAAACCTGTGTGAAACTGTTTCACAATCAGCTGATAAATTCCTGAGCGTGTGAGTCACTGTGAACTCTGACCACCGAGCTCTTATCAGCTCATCGAAAGGCACTTTCCATGAGTGGGTTTTACTTTGCACTTTTTACAAACTTTTTACTTTGTACATCTACTCGTCACATTTTCACGCTGTTATCTGGACTTTCTACTCCTTACTTTCTAAAATACCCATGTCCAGATAAATGGCGCCGTCCTAACAGAGTAAATGTGACTGTGGTTGGATGAGAAGTGTAAACATCTACCATCTATTGCTTTATACTGGATCCATCACACCTGTATGACAGGAATCCCATCCAGTCCAACACAGACATAGCAGACATATGTAGCGTGGTCCAAAGACTCCAGACAACAAGTCACCTACAGAATCCCACGTTTTCAACGCTTTGATATAAAATCATTGTTATTAAGGCCTTTAGAATATTGTTTTTGGGGGAGGTGGGGTTCTGGACTATGCATCCCTGTGATGTGACCTAATTGTTTTTTTTTCACCCTACATAATGTTTACTTTTATACTTCAATTACTTTGACACTTTTACCTGAATAAAAAGCTTTGACTTCTACTGAAGTCTTTTTAAGCCTGAGTCTCTGCTTTTTTCCTATCGATTTAGGATCTATTTGACATTTAAGACCATGCTGGCTCTGTTAATTCTGCACTCGAGCCCTTGTTGGTTTTAATGGTTTTTAAAGTTCTTACAGTACTTTAGTGATCTTCTCTCATTTATAATTTGTATGGAGTATCTTACATTGTTTTACCTTTGTAATGTGTCTGAAGACAAATTTCGCTCACGGGACAATAAGGATTATTTTACTTACTTTACTTCTACCTGCGTAATGACTGGGAAACCTGAACACCTCTGTCTCTGAGTCGTACCTGCAGCTCCAGCCAGGCCGGAGGCTCCCCCCTCTCTCCGTTCAGGACGGTGCGGCGCAGCCTTTCAGCGCAGTAGGTAGCGTAACCTCCCGGAGCAAAGCGGATGAAACTCTGGAGGTACTGCCAAAGTGAGAGGCAACACGGTATAAGTACGCAGCGGACGATTCATGAAGCAGCGGTGGCTCTTTCACTCACCTTTATGAAGCGATCGCTTGGAGGGAAGATGCCCAAACAGAGCGACAGCAGGATCCAGCCGCGGAAGTAGCTGTTCCGATTGTTGTTGTCCTGAAGCTGTTTGCAGATCTGACAGTAAATCTCATCCCTGGACAGAAAAGACTGCGTCAGAGGAGGCTCTGAGAGAAACTGTCTCATTAAAATGAAAGTGCAGCAACCTGAGGTCCCGTCTGACGATGGCGTACGCCACGATGATGTGGAGCTTCTCAAGAGACGACAGAGGCCTGTCCAGGGTGGGTCCTTCTCCGATCATGACATCACTGTCCTCCTTCACGGTCTGCAGGGTGCTGGGCTTGGACACCTCGGTCAGATCATCTGACTGTCGGAAGAAATAAATGTGTTTGTGAACGGCATCATTCAGCTGGAATGCTGTCCGGACCTCCGTCTCACCTCCTCCATGATGATAGAGGGCTTCCTGAAGCTGGAGGAAGGTCTCTGCGATACTTGTTCCTGAGAAGGAGCTGCTTTCTTGCTCCTGGACAGTAAGTCGGTGAATGTGGATCCCTTCCTGGCTCGTGGGGTTGCTTCTGGTACAGTGTATGCACCCGAGTTCTGAGCGGCGTCGCCGGGCACGGTGGAAGCCTTCTTGTTTTTAGTCAGCAGGTCGGTGAAACTGGAGCCTTTCCTCTTCTGGATGGGATCCTCGGCAGCGGCAGGAGGCGCGCTGCTGTTTTTATTCCTTAAAATCCTCTAAAACAAAAACAGATTTAAAGATTTATGTATTTATGTTTACCCGAAGAACTCCAAGCTATTGGCCATTTATAGTCCATCTGATGTTCCTGATGTACAACTGCACACAGAGGCTAAACTGTTAATCCCAGTCACCATGGCCACATGATGTCTCCAGGACAGCCTCAGCTGTCAGATTATGAGGACAAAATGATGTAAAATGAATCTATCACTAGTTGAAGCAGCATAATGGCTGACCAGGAGAAGAAAGCGGGTTTATTACCATCTGAAGATGACTATTTACATTTACATTTCCACTTTTTCCTCATTTCCAGTTATTCTTGCTCCTATGTCCCTCCTCTCCTCACTAAACCAGCTCCAGCTCATCTTCTTGGCTTGAGGACCAGGAGTTTTCTTCTTTTCAGACACACACAGGGTCAAGGCCCCTTCATCCTCCATGAGAAGAACAACAGAACAAAGTTCTTGTTCTCGAGGCTCCAAGAACAAAATGACGTGATTTTGTTCTCACCGGACGTGATTAAGGACACTTCTCAACACATCGAGCTGTCCGAACATTTTCCTCATGCGGTTCCGATAAGTGAATGGTCGGACATGTGAGGTGGGCTTAGATAACGTGTGACACATGAAGGGGGACGTAGCTTTTCTACTGTATAAGGATGAATGAACAGCTTTAACTAACAGCTGATCGAGGAGGTGAGAAAGCATAGAAATGTTTCCACCACACACTAAATAAAGACACGGATACTGCTGCGTGCACAGTCCTGCACTGGCACCGACCAAGTTTCATGTAAAATAAAAAATAAGCGGGTCAACCAGCTCGTTGCACAGAGAGAAATAGACGAGCCCTTGCAGTAACATCCGTCCCTTCTCGTACGCTGCTTCTCATGGAGTATGAAACGCCCTGCCGACTTTTCTGGCTCTTGCGGCCTTGAGAACAAGAACAAATTCCTTGCTTCTTGTGGAGGATGGAACCAGCTTTATGCTGAGCTCAGACCCAAAGCGGCGAGAGCCTCAGGTGTACATGTAGGGTTAGGGTATTTTCTGCTCGCTTGCTGATCTCTGGCTGCTCCTGATTGGAGATTACCCTCAATTTAAGCTTTCTGATTGGTGAAAAGTTGGACAGGTAGTGACATCATCATGTCCAGATGTAAATAGAGGTCTCTTAGCAACAACGTAGTGATAGTGATGAAGATGTGATAAATAATGACGTTATCATGTCTCTGAATAAGTACTACATGTTGTGGCTACATTATAAACCTCCTGGATGGGATAGAAATCCTGGAAATGTTGGGCGATCACCTAAAGCGATCTACCACCTAAAGGTGTTTAATGTGTCATATAACTGGGTGTGTGAAGGCTTGTTCTTTTTGTTCAATGTTTCTTATTTTAAGATGCATTCCTTTTTATTATGTAAGGCACTTTGTGTTGCCTTCGCAGGAAAAGCGCTTTATAAATAAAATTTGGTTTGATTTGATAAAGAGTAAGGCATCTATCCTAACACGCTAGTGTTCATGATAAACTGTTATATAAATCAGCACTCTGTGGCAGCAGCGATCTAAAAAAGAAACAATCCTATCCATCCAGCTTCGTACCTGATCGAGTCCCACCATGTGGCTCAGACGTCTGTCGTTTCTAGACACCAACTCTTTGGGCAGCAGCCGCTCCTGTGTGGGCTTTCCCTGAGCTCTGGCCTGGCTCTTCGGCTCAGGGAGGTCTCCCATGAACCTCAGGATGATCCACCACACGGTGAGGGAAGCCTGGGAAAACACAGGCGTGTTAAACCTGAAACCAAGACAAAAAACAATCCTGGACTGGAAAGTAAAGAGATCAAAGAGGAGCACCAGGACGTCCCCCTCGTCCTCGTGGTGCAGCAGCGGCTGCCGGAGCCTCTGGCGGATGTGGGTGTCGGTGGCGGCGCCCTGGAAGTACATGGAGGCAAACTTGGAGAAGGTGTATTCATCTAGATCATCGTAATCTTCTTTAGGGAGCTCCTCCATCATGGGAATGTCATCAATGTCTATTTCCTCAATGATGGTCCGTTTCCCCTCGATATTCTGCAGACACACACAGATAAAACTGATTAAACTTTCACACTTTGATGGGAAAATCCAACAACTCCAAACGTCAAGCGGTTCAAACCTCGAAGCCCACGGGCGCCTGCCCCTCCCGGCCTCCAACGATGTCGGAAGAGGGAAGGAAGCGGAACATGTCATCCACCATCTCCTGCTCTGTGATGGCCTCAGACTGGGCATTAGCCTCCATTTCTCTCTCTTTCCGCAACACTTCCTCCAAGTGTCTCTGTTTCTCCAAAATGGCTCGCCTCTCTTCTTCTCTCTCTCTGGCAGAGAGCTGCATCTGGAGGGAAGCAACGCAGATCACCGTTTAAATAATCACAGTCAGTGAGTGAGCTGATTTAGAGTTTTATGTCCTACAGCGAGGCTGCAAGGTTAGTTCTAAATTAGTTTAAAAATAGGGATGGGTATCGTTAAGGATTTATCGATACTACTACTTTTATCGGTACTCCTTATCGGTTCGGTATTTTATCGGTACTTTTTTTAAAGACTAAAAGGGGGAAAAAAGGGAGGGGTTAACATTCATTTATTTTTAACATTTGGAAACAGCCAAGCACAGAATATAAAAGAACTATGAATAAAGAGTAAAAAATAAATAACTTTAAAAATACTCTGGTAACTTTTTAAATATGCTATAAACTTAACACTTGCTGTCTTT
>JBBDHI010000015.1:26448645-26464418 GCA_037177115.1 Craterocephalus stercusmuscarum
GAAGAAGAAGAAGAAGAAGAATGTATTTTCATTTTAAAAACTTTAAAACTGAAATAAGTTGTCCATGCTAATCCTCTTACCTAACTACCTAACTGACATAGAATATAATCAAACTGATAATATAGTATTTTATAAAAAAATAAATAAATAAATACATCCACAAATAAGGGGTTACTGGATCCTCTAAATATCATGGTCTTTGTAAACAAATACCTCTTCCGTCTGATGCAAAGCCTTGCAAAGCGGTATACTTGCAATGCAAACCGTGGTAGTTAGTTGGGCGGAGTTTAAACCTAAATTCCATCCAGTCCAAGTCAAGGAGAGCAAGAGCCTCTCGCTCATTTTCTGCTGTAAAATAAACCAAGCGCACTCTATCTGACGTAGCCACACTCTAAACTCAAAACCACAGTCCCGGACGGTAATGTTATTGTTCGGTTTGAAGAGTTTGGGGGAGGTCGATTCATTGTTTTATTTTTTGGAGATGTACGCGACCATTAGCAGGATACTTTAACATAAATATCTGGACATACATGCCTGACCTCGGGTTTAGTTTCATATTATAGCATAGCATTTGGCAGGTAGTGGTAAGCTAACAAGTTAGGTCTCAAAGAAGCCGATGGATGCGCGGGTATCGGAGTTATTTAGCTCAGGAAATGGCTCTGGGTCTCAAGGTGTTATGTCTAACAACAAGCCTGGAAATATCAATGGGGCTTCCTCCAAAAAGGGCTGTGGGAAGAACAAGAAAACAAAAGCTCGATACTCTCGCAACTTCAAACCAAGCAATAACACCCCGTATTTACCTCCAGAGGTGAGACGAGACTGAAATTACGCTCAAAAGTACAGCTAGCGCACTCCAGCTAATGTTATCTGCGAAAGATAGAAAGCAAAGTCTAGTAATGTCTGTAAACAAGCTATTGTTTGCATGGATAATGTGAAACACTCATGATACAATAGTTATTTCATTCTCTGTCTCCGTGGTTAGCTTTACTGCTCTGACTTGTCTTTGAACCTGTAGTGACACGTAGCTGGTTGAAAATGGAAAATGAAATGGGTCTAAATATTAGGCTGAAATTAGCCATTTCATAATTGTTAAATATATAAAATGTTGTGTTCACTCATGTTTCTTAAGTAGTTCACCAAATTCGTGCTACTTCAAAAAGAACTTGTTACTTGGTGGCTAATATTTTGCTAGCTAGCAAAAGAGGAACAGCTGTGTTTGTAAATAGGGGGTGGGTTACTACACAGTCACCCTAATGTCAAGTCGCTTTTACAGCTCATGAAATTCACTCATGAGATGACTGTTAGTACACATTAACTAAAGATTACTGTCATACTTTATTTTTAGTGTTGGTTGTTTGAACGTAATCAGTTGTTAATGTGGAGCCAAATTAGACGGAAAAGGGCTCTATGTCCGCTTTCTTGTAAATATAGGTAAAAGTTACTGCTGTCAGGTTTGGATCGATTAACTTTGCCTCAAAACCATCTTCATGAGCTCATGGCTACAGACGTTCGTGAGATAAAGTTTTCTATAGTGATCATTTTCATTTGTTCCACATAGTAGGAAATCGATTTCAGCCAGAGAGATTTTTAACCCTTTAGTTTACTTAATAACGTAGGAAGCTGTGTATTAAGGCTAACTAGGCAGGCTGTCACTTTGAATGGCTGTCTGTGGCAGCCCACCTATTCACAGTATAGCGCTTACTGCTTATTCAGTCGCGTTGCTTTTAGTTTGGTCTAAACAAATCAACTGCCTGTTGTCACACTTCTCTACTGTCTGACTGCTGTTGTTCCTCTTCTCTCTCTTTGTTTCTCTCCTGTCACTTAGGCTGAAGAGGGGAACATAGAGTACAAGGTAACCAAGTCTGCTGTAATGCACAAACTTTGATAATGTAGAAAGTATTTCCTTTTAAACTAGTTTAAAAAAACATACAGTTCATGTTAAACTTAATGTTTATTATGACAGTCAAAAAGTGATATCTATCTCAGGATATACTGCCGCAGCTTCTCCTTGGAAATACAACCCCACAGTGGATTAACAGGACCCTTTTTAGTTGAACAGCTGCTTTCCAGCTACATCACAGACTATATTTTTGTTTTTTTTAACACCTCAGTCCTTCAGTTATTATGTTTAACTCTTGTCATTTCAAGCATGGTGATTAAACTACTCACTAGACTTAGTTTACATTTCACAGTTTGGGTTTCTAAAGACTTGGTGTTTTTCTAGCTGAAGCTGGTGAATCCCACTCAGTACCGCTTTGAACATCTGGCAACACAAATGAAATGGCGGCTGCAGGAGGGTAGAGGCGAAGCTGTCTATCAAATAGGTGTCGAGGATAATGGCATGCTGGTGGGACTGTCAGAGGAGGACATGAGGGCATCGCTAAAGACGCTCCACAGGCTGGCAGAGAAGTAAGTCCAGGGAGTATCTCTGCACAATCTTTGTGAAGACGTTATTTGTACCATCCCAGTTTGATAGTTATTTAAAGAATACTCTTGTCCTTAACCAAAATTATTGGAAGGTTAAACATAAGCACAAAATAAAATTATTGGTCCCCAGTATGAAAGCATTGTAGTACTCATTATGCTATAAATGAAAAATCATCCATTTATAATGCAGTTTGCTACAAATTGTTACTGTTATTTATTTATTTGTGTATTTTCTTTGTTAGAGTTGGAGCTGACATCACAGTCCTTCGAGAGCGGGAGGTGGATTATGACTCTGATGTGCCTCGTAAGATTGCTGAAGTTCTCATTCGCAAGGTGCCAGATGATCAGCAGGTTGGTTTGGCTCCTATAAAAACATACCTTATATTTGACTTAATTTTATTATTATTATTCCGGCAAATGTCTGGCTTTTGAAATACCCCCCCTTGCTTTTTTAACTGCAGTTTTTAGACCTACGAGTGGCAGTGCTGGGAAATGTGGACTCTGGCAAGTCCACTCTATTGGGTGTTTTGACACAGGGTGAGCTGGACAATGGACGAGGACGAGCAAGGCTAAACCTCTTCAGGCATTTGCACGAGATCCAGACAGGGCGCACATCAAGTATCAGCTTTGAGATCCTTGGCTTTAACAGTAAGGGAGAGGTAAGGAAAGATATATGTATATCTTTTTGATTTGGAGTCATAGGTTTAGATTTTTGCTGTGGTTATTGCAGCTGTATTTTAAAGCAAAGCCTCATTCAAACAAATTACTGCTCCTGTTGCTAACGTTTTTAAGTACTTTGCTTTTTCTTTCTTTTTTTTTCCACCCAAGGTTGTGAATTACAGCGAGTCTCGGACAGCAGAGGATATTTGTGAGAGCGCCTCAAAAATGATCACGTTCATTGATCTGGCAGGTCACCACAAGTACCTAAAAACCACCATTTTTGGCCTAACCAGCTACTGTCCAGATTTTGCCATGCTGGTTGTCGGCGCAAATACTGGCATTGGTGAGCATCAGTTTATTTAAGTTGACTTTATACTAATTTCATTTGAAGTAAGAGGTAATTATTCTTTTAAAATGTCTGTTTCTTTCAATTGGCTATTCAGCTAAGCCTTGTAGAGACAGGAGTATATATCAGAGCGTGCTAAAATTCAGGAACAGTCTGACAAAAGAGCCAAGAACCACGCTAGGGATCGACCTATATGTGGCCAATATTTGGGGCCGATATGTTGTTGCTCCCATAATTCAAATACTCAAAATGACACAGTGATGTTTACAAGGCTAATTCTCCTATAAACATAGTTGATGGCACAACAATTGACAAGAACCATGACACATTGGATATGTTTTTACTTTTTGTCTGCATTATTCAACTAATGTTAAAAACAATGGAAACATTTTGTATTTAAAAAATGAAATTGTGGTTTGGAAATATCAAGTTTTGCATATCATGTGTCTTAGAAATCTACCTTTAGTGGGTTTAACATGCATCTAATGGTATTGGACAATGTTAAAAAATGTCTCGTTTAATATTATTCTGGGACAGCTTTAGGGGCTATGAAAACAAACATGAAGAGTAGTATCTGAGATAACTGCTTTATTTCTACATGTAGGCTGCCATGGTATCGGGTATATCGCCCCTCATATCAGCCATGTTCATACCTGAAACAAAAAACATCGCAAATATCGCCAAGATCCATCAGCTATCAAATGTGAAGAAAGTAGCTGCACATGCTAGGAAGCAGCAATGCTAACATGTAAACTCAGCTAAAAGAAACAACTAAGCATCGAGATCCGTTCTGTGGGAATCTGGGAAAACCGTGAGAACATCACTGTCCACTTCAGAACAAAGCCAGAAGTCTGGAGAAGCCAAATAAACTCGCCTTCAACGTACGTCACATTTTTAGATTTGTGATAAAAATCAACCGGTGACATCGTCTCATATCGATCACTGGATCCTGAGACTCAACTTTATCATGGCAGAGCACTGAATAATCCACTGGATCCATTTTATAGTGCATGTGAGTCAACCTGTAATGTACACCCCTGCTATGACCAAGAATCCTTTCCTTCACCATTTTGTTTCATACAAAAATCTAATTTAAAGCATTTTAATCAGAATAAACACATTTTAAAATATGCAGGCAGATAATTCTTTACTTTCTCTCCACAGCTCACCTGGCAGCCACTACGATGGTCCTCTGAGCGGAGTAGATGGTGAAACAGTGCGGGACAGACCACTCGTTTTCACTTTCCTCAACCTAGAAAAGAAGAAAAGCATAGAAGAAGAAAGGATTTAGACGTTAAACGTTCACCATGACGGTGTAATATGGAGGGATGAAAAGATGGGAGAGAAGAACTATGACTGTCACACAGAGATGTGCCAAACAGCCTCTACTGCAGCATCTCTGGGCGTAGGGGATTGTTTTAATATTCATTTTGACACAAAAGCATGTCGGACTCGTATTTCATGGCCACGGAAAAGCATCTTGAACAATGTGCAAGATGTGATTTTAGCTTGGTCTATGCAGGCGTGGGAGAAGAGGGGTGAGGGTTTGGGCACCCGCTGGCAGAGCTCAGAGGACTTACCGGCGCGTCCAGCACTATGAGCTGCAGCCAGGAGTGAAGCAGAGACATGCAGAGTTAGGACACCCGAGCCCTCCCTTCCCAACACAGAGCAGCAGAAACCTTTTACTTCCCAGCTTAGCTGCTGCTACTCATCATCACGCCAGAACGGAGCCAGAGGACCCGTACAGGCCCGATTTGGGTTAAAGTGGGAGAAAAGCTGAGCTCAGACTCACGATCATGCCGTGTAGGGGCAGCTGTCCGTGCACTTTGAACTGATTGGTTGCTGTGACGCCCTTGCTTGTGTAGAGAAGCATATCTGAGAACTGAAAGGAAATAAAACACAAACATTCAGGGGCGTTTGGTGCAAACATTCAGCTCATTTCTGCCGTCATCGCCGTACTAACCAGGAAGAACATCCTTTGCTGCAGCCCCTTCTTGGTGAGCTTGTACAGACAGCCCTCTCGGATGAACTCCTAAAAACACAGCGAGCTGGTCAGACTCTGGTTTTCCTGCTCCCTCCACCCTTTGCTCGATGTCGGCGGACTCACCCTGCCCGGCGCCGTCAAGTTCTCAATCCCAATCAGGTCTCTCTGGAGCTCAGTCAGCTTCTGGAAATTCTCCAGCCGGATAAGACTGCTCTGAAGCTGAGTGGCTATCTCTGCCACTTCCTTCAGTGCCTCTGTGAGGAAACATGACGATAAAACACGAATGAGGTGCTGAACCGCGATAAAAAGTCGGCCCTAGTTGGTAATCTAAAGGGATACCGTGCAACTTTTGGCCACTAGGTGGTTAAAGCTGTAACTTCCCACAGGACACACAACACTACTGTAAAATCACACCGTCTCTCTCCTCCAAAGTGCTGCAGGTCACATGATCCACGAGGGACGGATCCGCTCATACGGTTTCTGAAGAGGGCAGCCCCCTCAGAGAGCTGACATGTGTCAAACACTGTTAATGACCCCAGAAATCCTCCATTTATACTCTCATTAGGCTGATATTTGGGTCAAAAGTTTAATTGTGGGGGAAATTACAGGTTTAGGACCCCTAGTGGCCAAAAGTTACACAGCATGCCTTTAATTGAGGTGATGTCCCCCCTTGCTGCTTTGCATTGATGCTCTGCAGCCAATCAGACAGACTCCTTCTGGATGCCCGTGCAGAAGCTGAGGGCAGCAGCTTGGGAGCACAAGGAGGGAGCGGCGTGATGGTGGAGGGTCGAGAGAGGAGGGAGGAAACTGTAGATGCAGAAGAAGTTGTAGCTAAACACACCAACACGTCGGCTGTTTGGGCCTACGCTGGTTAGAAGAGACGAATCTACAAACAGGAACTGATGCCGGACATGATGGACACCCGTTTAATCTCTGCTGCGTCCTGCAGGACGTCCACAAGGAGCAAGGACACCTGGTTAGACCGGAGTCCACACGGAGCTGTTGTTCTGTTTTTAGATCGGCTGGATATCGCTGTAAACTCTGTGTAAACTCTGTGTAACAGCTAACAACCCACACTGGAATATAAAACTGACCTCCTTATAAGTCAATTGTTTATGTTGTTCATGTTTTCCCTGAAACGCGTCATGTTAACCCCACAACGTGGTTCAAGCATGCGCAGGAACAACATCCACCCACAACCGACCAGAATGAGTGTTTACATGCTTATTCATGAAAATGCTTTAACCCCCCTCTCCATCGGATCAGACACTCTTTCTGATCGATTAGGTGAGCAGTTTACACAATGCATTTTTATCCTGACTGGAAGCCTCCTTGTCATTGCAGCGCTGCAGAGCATTCTGTATTTAAGTTTTTGTTTTTTTCTGGATCCGTGGTCATTTGAGTCGTCTTCTCCTGCATTATCTGGAGAACTTGGTAGATAAAATACCACAGTCTGGTCCACGAAACCATCTCTGAACTCTAAAACTAAACTGTGCGTGTGAAATATCCATTATGGGTCTGTTTCTTTCCACATCTCTTGCTGACATTACACCAAGA
Organism: Craterocephalus stercusmuscarum; assembly: GCA_037177115.1. Classification (NCBI taxonomy): domain Eukaryota; kingdom Metazoa; phylum Chordata; class Actinopteri; order Atheriniformes; family Atherinidae; genus Craterocephalus; species Craterocephalus stercusmuscarum. The sequence goes on from JBBDHI010000015.1 coordinate 26,455,620, forward strand.
GTGCGAGCGTTAATCACTTGTTAAATGCTTTGACAGCCCTGCTTGGAGCTTTTTCAGACGCTTCTTTTAAGCTTTGTGTAAAAACCCAGCAGATTTCTGGCCGTTTGTTGGAACATTTTTCTATATATCAAACCCACAGGCAGCCTTTTGAGGAAGAGCAGCATCCGTTGATCAGAATATTATAAACTACACAGCACGGGCCATCCAGCAACACAAACAGGAGGTTTAACTCACCTCTGCAGTCGTTGTAGTCGCGGTGGGCCGGGGAGTAATGCTTGCACAGCCTCTCCAGGATGAGCTTGTAGTGCATGAGACGCTGGATGGGCTTCAGCAGGAAGGTGTTGAGGGGCAGGTAGCATACCTTCTGCAGCTCAAACTCTTTGTAGACCGTCTCCAACTTCTTTAGCCTCTTAGAGGCCTTTTCCAGCTCCGTTAACACCTCATCGTGCTTCTGCAGATAACTGGTGAACTCCTGGGGATCACATGGATACAGAGCCATGTTTGTTTCAGCCAGCCGAGTAAAGGAGGCAACATAATTCCATGCATTTATAAACCCTCACCTTCAGAGCGGACATGTTCTTCAGCATCACATCCCCGATCCTCTGGTAATCACCCTTCACGTGAGCGTTTGAGCGCCCCTCCCTGCAGGAAGAAAGCATCATTTACGTCGCTGAAGGCTCGTACGGGAGCGTGCGGCGTCTGACCCCGCCTACCAGAGAGCCAGCCTCTGGTCCAGCTCCTTCAGGAAGCCTCGGTGGAACTCGTAGATGGGGTCGATGTTGGAGAAGAGGAGGGTCATGAGGCCCTCAGGCATGGCGTTTTCTTTGATCACAGCACTGCGGAACCACTGAGAGCACAGAGACAGAGCAGGGTCCTCTCAGAAAGCAAGTTTCATCTGAATGGAATAATAAAACCCTTTTAATCTACGATGTATGAGCTTCTGATGAATCCCATGTTTCCAAGCAACATCCTCCTGACCATATATGGTCATTTACAGTCAGACACTTCCTCAGCTAAGCATCTAAAATGATGCAGTCATTCTCACAATTTGTCAAGTAGAAAAGTATTTGGAGAGATGAATGATGATTATAAATGGCCGCTGCACCCCGTTGTAATGCTTTTAATGAAGCACTTTGAATTGTTGTGTGCATGAAATGGGCTATAAGATAAATTTGCCTTATCCAGTCTAGTCTGATGGTAAAGTCGATTTATCTTTTAGAAATGATGGAAACAGACAAGTTACCAAAGCCATCTATAAAGTGCTTTTCATGCATAAAGCAAGGAAGAGAAAGATGAAGCAACGTCTGCGTCTGAGTTAAACGAGTGAGAACGAGCTGCTTTATCACCTTTATCCTAAATCTGTGATCAGGTCACATGACTGGGTCATAAAACCACCTGGAGCAGCTTCCAACATCTCTCTGTGGAAGCCAAACATGCTGAACCTTCCTCCTCCTCACTTTCAGCATCGCAGAGAGTTAATTTGTTTGTTCATTCTCTGTCTGCTGCCAGGGTTTCTATGCGGTCATGTGACTGCATGGCTACGTCTGTTTGGTGAAACTGCACTCTGGTAAAAATAAAGCAAATTAATTGAAAAAAGGGTGAAAAAGACAATGTAGTTTGTAAAATTTCTTCAAAAATTTACTGAAATAAAAGTAATCTGCAGTTAAACTTCTCTCAGGAGAACTTTGGAAACTGGAATTGTGATTCAATAAAACGTAATGACTCAGTGAGTAATCTTTAGGTTGAAGAGACGAGGAACATTTATGGAGGTTGTGTCACCATAAATTATTTTTCTCTGCCCTACGGCTGGATTCTGTGTCGGCAGGTCAAAGGTCAGATTACACTCACACACTCCTCACACCACAGGAACAAGATGGTAAATTCAACACTTTGTTTAGAAATGTTCTCACACACAAACCTGTGTGTGACCGCGAGTGATAAATGCGGAGACTGGACATCACAGAACAGCAGCAAGTTCAAAACATCGCAAAAATAAAATGTTGATCACCGTCTGCAACAGACATTGTTAATAAATAAATAAATAAATGAATGAATGAGTGAATAAATCCTTAGAGTCATCCTGCCTCGACCAAAACCTGCTGACATGAAGTCTTCATTATTTCAGACTAATTCCTGAGGACTCCTTTTAATTTCCCACTTCCACAGAACTCTTTTCATCAAACTTAAAGACCCTTAATCTCCATCCTGGCTATGTGTCAACCACCATCATGTCCGGTGTATTTAATTTGAAACAACTTCTGAAACTCAATCATTCAGAGAGTTTTGGATGAAACAGTCACTGAAGCGTGTTTTTTCACACTGGAGGTTTATACATATAATATTTTAGGTAATATTCAAGTTTGAGCTGTTTGCTCTGAATTTAAAATGAAGTGTCTAAAGTCAGTCCATGAGGGATCTGGTCCTGCAGGTTTTAGAGGTTTCCTGAATCAGACTGATGGCTCAACATGTTTGGGCAGATCTCAACAAGCAGCAGCAACCGGAGCTGAACACCACTGAAACAGTTTGTTTGTTTTTACCATTTTGATAATTTTTCTCTGAGCCACACGAACCACATGCAATCAAGATTTCTGCATTTTTGATGGTTTTTATCAGAAGTTAAAACACTAAAGTCTTTTTTCAAACCAAACTCTTCTTTGGCCGAATCTTAACTCAGCAAAACTCATCCACTCTGTTTGGAAAACCTTAAACTAGGGGTGTCTAACATAAGGCACGGGGACCAAAACCGGCCCGCCAGATGGTCTAATCTGGCCCGCAGGATGAATATGGTAAGAGTTACTCTCATGTAAAGTGAGACACTGCGGTTAACTGCAATTGAATGTCTGTGATTGTTTCAGATCCACTGATCTGGAAGTTGTAATAAATATGGAATTTAGAAAATATGTTTAATGAAAAACGATTTAAACTAATAAATATAAGATAAATTTTAAAAAAGAATGAAAATTTAAAAACAGGATTTATGTTTTAAGTAAATTCAAAAAATAGGTTTTAAAAATTAAGGATAAGAAAATTTTATTTTAGATATATATGTGTGTTTAAAAATAAACAAAGATTTTTTAATTTAAGAGTATAAGGGCTACTGCAGCCCTTATACTCTCCTGTAAAGAAGAAATTTTAGATTTGTGTTAAAGGTTTTGAGAAAAGAAGCATAAGTTTTCTCACCACGGTGATGACCTCCAGGTCCTTCAGGTACGTTCGTTCTGTGGTCAGAATCTCTTTGGCAATGAAGTAGGCCTTATCAGTGGGATATCGCTGAGGAGACACACAGACGGGATATAAAAACGCTCCCACCGTGAGGAAAACACACATCAGATCTCAGCTTTCCCTCCATCCTCTGCCCTAACAAACCCTCCCATGAAAACCAACGTGTTTGCTTTGTGGTTGTGAGGCAGGGGGATTGGAAGGGTAGGCATGCAAGCAGTGTACCTTCCTCCTGCCCTCCTCATCCTCCTCTAGCCTGGCATTGCTGCCCACCTCGCTCAGGATGGGGCTTTGCAGGGGCGACGGGGCCTGGCTGGGCAGGCTGAGGGTGGACATCTGGAAGGAGGGCGACAGGCAGAGGGGGTCCTTGGAGGTGAAAGGCGACAGCTGAGGACTGTCCACTACTGAATCTACGAGAGAAGAAGAGAAATTACTAAAGCAGAAATAACTGCTTCAGCTATGCAAGTAGAACAAAATTACTGTGAAAGGGTCAACTTTCCACTCAAACCAGATAAACGAGATCTCTTAGAGTGGGAGCAGATTCCCAGCCGCTCTAACCGGCAACATCCAGTCAAATATTAGTCAAATTCGGCCTCATCTAACCTGCCTTTCCTCCATATTAACCAGCTTCCCCTCAGAGAACAAAGCAACAAAACATATTCAAACATGTTTCCAATCAGACCTCAGCAAGTCAGTTTCAACACTTTTTATCCAAACCCTTTACAAGACGAGTAAAACGTCGATAGAACGGAGAACGAGTCGGCTACTTTCACCCAAACAGACCAGGAGACAATTAAAACAACAGTCTTTTTTTTTCTGTTATTCCTCCCTGAGTCAAGGATCTAAACAGCTGCTCTTCCACTTCTATTAAGATGGGGGGGAGGGGGTCAAAACAAAAACAGACGGCTCACTGCTCGACCCGGATATAATTGCTCGCAGAGACTCATCAGGAATGCAGCTCGTCTACAGGGCGAATAGCTGTTTATGGTTTATCTGATGAGCCTCGTAGGGAACCACACGGGCTCGGAGAGACAGAGGGAGCGGACGCCGGGCTCCGAGGCGGCGGGACGGACGGGGGTTTGCTGTGGAATGACTTGGCACAAGGCCTGTCCAAACAGAGAGCACGCACACACACTCAGCTGGAATTAGGCTCAGGAATCTGGTGTACAAGCCCCCCCCCCACCCCCCCTCCCTGCAGCATGCAAACACAAGAAGAAGTGCTGCCGCTGCCTTGATTTTAGCTCCGACAGGGGGGTGGGGGGTTTGATTAATTAAAGGAGCAAAAAAAAAAAACTTGTTTGGATCACTCCATATTTCTCTAATCTGGATGGAGAAGCAGTGGTTTCATTTCAGGTTATTTAAAGTAAACGAAAACAACAAACTGTACATCCAGTCCCTGTATGATCACTTAGAGGGATTTCTCCACCTTTTGTCACATTTCTTCTCCACTTCTAACACCTCTGGGGCTTGTTGGACTGGATTAAAGCTTTACATCACTTCATCTCAAAAAGAAGTTTAAGTCTGACAGTTATGGTACCCAAAAGTAATTACTTTATTCTTTAGAGCAAAACATACATACATTAAGTACAGGTTTGTGTGTAATTAGAAAATATACATGTTCAGGATTAAGTGACGATTACGTGGTGCCTAAGTGCAGTCAGCTGCTTAGATTTATCAGCCCGTCATTGGTTAACCTTTAGTTGAAAGTGGGAAGAATCACAAGGCAGAAAAATGGAAAAAAAGACGAATAATAAAAAATAAACCTTCACCAGATCAGCAACTCCACAAGGTTTACAGATGGCTTCTGAATGTGAATCATGTTACACACCTGCGCACGCGTATGACTGTAGAGAGATAGCAAATCCACTTCTGGTGTGTTTTTGGCCTTTTGCCATCCTTCAAAATGACAATGAGAACATGATTCTTTTCTTTTATAAAGGATTAAATCACACCCCCCCCCCCCAAAAAACAAAATTCCTCCCACAGGAACACCTGAGATCAAAGCATGCTGCAGGTAAAAAATGGGAAGTGCTACAAAGCGACGCGGTGCAAGTGCTGCAGAAAGGGAAGCTAAAAGTGCAGGAAAAGCCAACTCAAGAGAAATCAGCGCGAACGGTGGATATAAAAATTACAAGTCCAGACTGTCCAGAAGAGGAGAAGACATCAGCTGAGTAATAAAAGCCATCTGACTTGAATTGTACAAATTATTAGATTCTCATGCTCAAGGAGAATCTAATAAGAGTTGTTTCAAGACTGTGAAACCACTGACATCTGAGAGGGCCTGTTGTGATGAAAAGCGAGAGGTGGGGGTGTAATATATTAGTAAGCCTTCCTTTCCTATGCCAAATACTACAAAAAAAACTTGTAAAGAATTCATCTATAATGTGCAAAAGATTCCCGATTCTATCCTAAAACCCCAAACTGAGGCGAAGCTGTTGCACCAGCAGAACACGGCAACAAAAACTTCTACATCAAGCCGCATTTCATCCTAGTTTTAATGATGAAGCACAAACCTATAAAAATGCGCCGACACATGGTTTACTGCAGCTGTGCAAAAATGTAAGATGATACACTGCTGAGGAATAAACTGGGCTGAACTGACTGGCTCAATAGTTCATGGTTTACATTCTACGGTTTATCTAAAAATGAAGCAATATCGTTTGCTAGCAGCAGCTTTGGTGTTTTCTTTTAAAATGAATTTTTCAGACACCAGAAGCCAAGCGAACAAAGACAACTACAGGCTGTGATGCCAGAGCTGCAGGCGCCCATCTCTGCCAGCAGGTGTCAGCGAGGTGCAGAGGTGGAAACGATGTGATGGCCTGCATTTAGGCCCAAAAGAATGAGTGAATCACAAAGTTACTGGTTTCATTTTTACCCTGAGATCACAGGCACCAAATGGAAAGATAATGAATTAGATAAAAATAGCTTTTATTATAAGTATTAATAATATTAATAATAATAATAATAATAGCAGTAAAGTATTTGTCTAAGTAAGGATATCTTTCTTTTTTTGCTTGGTTCAAGATGGAATTCTAACTATAAATAATAATAATACATTAACAGGTTTCCTTATATATATTTTTTTTAGAGATTTAAATGTAGGTAATCTACATTATTATTGGGATTATTTTTCAAGATGACTATACTGCATTCAGAATATGAGATGTAAACAGTAACATACTGCTAGCTACACTGTTATCCATGAGTGTTTTACAAAAATAAGTATGTTGTACAAGTGATCACTTCATCTCAAAAAGAAGTTTAAGTCACATGGCTGGAGCTGCTCAGGAGATCACCTGAATACATGCTCAAGATTTCCTCTCAAAAATAAGAGATATGGCATCAAAGAATATCATTATAATACAGAACTAAGTGCACAGAATAGTGGATGTTTTCCTCCGTCTCAGTAAGGGTGCAGCGCTTACACAGTGCACGGAGACGGCGTGGATACAACCACGCCAGCTGAAAAATAATGGCATGAGCTGCAGAGACGGAGGTGAAGTATTGATTTTAATCACTCAGACTGTGTTCTCTGTGACTGGACAGCCAGGATTAAGGCTTCAGGTGCTTCACATCTTAACGTGCGGGGGTGCAGAGGGGTCTGAAAGCGCCAGGGCCTGCAGGTTGTGGCACTGAAGGAGGAAGCCCTCGATGCCGCTGCCGCCTGTCAGAGGGTTGCTATAAAACAGGTTCTGCTCCGGAGGAAGGACGCTGTCGGAGCCCCAGTCTGAGTCTGAGTCGGAGCTGCCGTTCCCGGAGCCCTCGGTGGCAGTGGGCGGATAGCTGAGCTGCTCCAGCTGCTCCACCAGGTCACTGAACTGCACGGCCGAGCTGCTCTCGGAGCGAACGGAGTACGCCGGGAAATTGACCATGGAGCTGGCCTCTGATTGGATGTCAGACCCCGTCAGGCGAAGAGAGGACGAGTCGGGGCCTCCGTAACCGACTGACATGGACTCGCCTGCCGAGCTCAGCCCCAGGTTGTCCAGGGAGCTGCACTCGGAGCGGTTATTAACCAAAGAGCTGGTCTCGGAGTGGCCGACGATGCTATCTGGGAAGATATTGGCGTTCCCGTTCAGGTCCTCGATTCCCACGCTAAACATGCCGTTCTTGCTGAGATCAGATTCTTCCACGAAATCAAACTGGTCTGCTTTATCATTAAGCCTGTAAGAGTAGGCCTCGGCCCCCCCGCCGTAAAAGGAGATCTGAGTGGGATCATCATCGATGAACTCCTCTGTGACCTGCAGAGGCGAGCCGGACATGGAGAACATGGGCTTCTGTTTGCTGCGCAGCAGCTCTGCCTCAAAAGCCTCAGGTGTAAGAACCCCTCTCCTTCTCCCTCCGCCCCCTCCCACCGAGCACCCCGTACCCCGTCTCACCCCAGGCTTATTATCCTCATTGCCATTTCTGGAGGGCTGCGATTGGGAAGGGCTGCTCTCTACACACACAAACAAGGAGCTGCAGTGTCCTGCTGCCTGATTGCTAGGGGCACCTTGAAAAGAGAAGTTTGACGGGGGAGCAGCCTTGACAGGATCTTCCCTCGGAGGGCTGGGGGGTCTAGTAGCCTGCAGAAAGGCCTGAAGCGGCTGCTGCTGCTGCTGGGGAGGTGCTGGAGACAGACTCAGTGTGGACAAAGGTTGGGGCTGAGGCTGCAGCTCCGTTCGCGGAAGAATGCCGGGCATGTGTGCTGGGTGGAAGGACACGGCAGAGGCTGGAGTCCTAAAACTGTCATTGAATGACAAACTCTGGAAGAAAAAACACATACAGGACAAAGACAGTGCAGAAGGAAAAAGGAAAAAAAGGATCAAAAGGAGAAGAAGTTGTTAGCTTATCAGCCAGTGAAATTCATGGAAAGCTTCTGCTTCACGTGTCGGCTCTGCTTACCGGTTTTGGCACATCTGATGTGAAGGAGCGAGCAGACATTCTTATTTTACTGTTCCTCCTGAACCAGAAACACAAGACAAATCCATCATTATTTTCCTGTAGCTCCTTAAAAAGGAAAACTAAGAACTCAGCGTCCATTTCATCAGCTCCACACGTTCACCTGCCAATATCTAACCAGCCAATCACATGGCAGCATCTGGTCATGTAGACATAACGAAGATGACTTGTTAAAGTTCAATCTGAGCATCAGAATGAGGACGAAAGGACATTTATGGTTGTTGGTCTGAGTATTTACTGGGATTTTCACCCACAACCATCTCTAGGGTTTCCAGAGAATGGTCTGAAGAAGAGAAAATATCCAGTTCTTGATGTCAGAGGTCAGAGGAGACTGGGCAGACTGGTTGGAGATGATAGAAAGGCAACAGGAAGCCCAGTAAGCACTGGTTCCAACCAAGGTTTGCGGAACAGCATCTCTGAACACACAACACGTCCAACCTTGAAGCAGACGGGCTCCAGCAGCAGAAGACCACGCCGGGGGCCCCTCTGTCAGCTCAATTTCAGCTCCACATTCACATGCTGGGATCAAAATATGCTGGAAGCATCATGAAATCATGGATCCATCCATCTTCTTGTCCCACTTTGGGCCCCTTAGTCCCAGCATGGCCTGGTTTAAGCAGCACAGCCTACCTGAGTGTTGCT